>SMJT01000039.1:818656-867423 GCA_004349715.1 Crucihimalaya himalaica | reverse complement strand
AGATATCATATAAATAATGCAATAGAGTAAGAATACAAAGAGGTTCAAGAATTCTTCTCCAAAAACTCAATTGCAGAAAACTCTATCTCTAGAAATCACAAGGTATCTTTCTGGAGGCTGCCAAACCTAATTAATAGCTAATCAAAACGTTTTGGAGTTATCTCGAAAATAAGGAAACTTCTGGATAATCTTGGGGTTTGTTTCGCGTTCTGGTCACTGGCATCGACCGATGCTGTAAGTGGTATCGATCGATGCCAGGTTCTTTGGTAGTGGTTCTCCAAACGAATGGTGGCGATATTCTATTCATGATGTTTATTGCATTCACCATGTCTGAGTAGATTCCCTGTTAGGATTAGGGTTGCTTAAAGGTATTTGATGAAATATTAGATCTGGATTAATTGTTAGGGAATAATCTATAGAGCTTTTCACCTAGACTTGAGATTAATGCTGATTCTAGCCTCGCGAACTAGAATCTGATTTTAGGTTGTTTAATTGGCACGAAAGTGTGATTGATTGCCTGATCTAGTGTTTGGTGAGCAAAAGCCCTATTCGCAAAGAAATTTGGTTTAGGGATTTTGTGAACAATTGAACTTGAACGTTAATGCTTGTTTAAATTCATAGAATTTGCAAAGAAATTTGGAATTCTAGGTTTAGGCATAGATAGTTTTCGCAACGACAGTTGGTTTACTTTACATCTGTGTTTCAAGTTTGAAAGCGGAGCTTCATTTATTCCTGACAATTGATTTGATTTGATAATTCTGATTTGCCAGCAAGTTTCCCTAAGCCTAGCGCTTTCCTCCACTGAATTACTACCCGTTTTAATTGTTTTGTCATTCTTAATTTCATCTATCTTGCTTAGCTTAATTCATATTTCTGAATCTATTGAGTGTTATCCTGAGTCCTTGTGGATTGACCCCTAAAATATTATAGCGACTGCTTAGATAATTTAGGGTATTATATTTGAGCATATCAATGATCAATGGGGAGCGTTATTTTGTATCCTATGAGGGGTTGTCCAATATATGTTCGATATGTGGGATGTATGGTCATTTGGGGCACCCATGTCCTAGGGGAGATCAGGAGAAGATAGTGGAAGTGCTGAGGACAAGTGCTACACTGAAATCAGTGGGAGTCACCCGAGTCGAGAGGAGCGGGGAAGAGATCGGAGACTCCGACGGTGACAGTCCCCTATCACGTCTGAGGTTCCAGAGCCGATTATGGAAAAAAATCACCAAAAAATCCTGAGTAATAAGCTGACTGGGAATATTTCAATTTCATACAGATTCGGAGAATTAATATAGAGTGTTGAATCAATCGTGATTAGAGAAGCTGTTTTTTTGGGGGCGAATAAGGAGAACGAAATATTTGGGAGGATGTCGAAAAATGGTAAGAGTATCAAATCAGTTGGGAAGGGGTTGAATACCGAGACTATGGAAGGAAAAAAGGTAGGAGTGAAGGAGGCCTTATTCGAGAAAGGGATTATTCGATTTAAGGCTTTGGAGTCTAATGGGCCGAAGAAGAAATTAGTCAAGCCCGACAAGCCAATGAGGGGTCTGATTTTTGGCCCACCCACAGGAGAGATGATTCTATCTGAGTTAAGGAAGAGGCTGCAGGTGGAGAACACCACCGTTGGCTGGCCGACAGGAGTGTTCGCCGAAAAGGGATTTAGGGAGAGTCGATGAGTGCGTCGCTTGGTTTCGGCACAGAAGGGGTCAATACATCGCGTCCAGCCTCGGGGGAGACGAGTCAGAAGGAGATTTTAGCAATGCAGGATAGACATACGGCTGTGGAGGAGATTTTGGTCTCCGCATAATCGGTTCTCTCGGTGGTTCTCTGCTGTTATACAGTAAAGATGATGAATTGCATTCTATGGAACTGTCGGGGGGATAACATACCCAATTTTAGGCGATCAGTCTGATACATTCAGAAACGGTATAAAACTGATATATTAGCAGCTTTTGAGATCCATATGGGTGGTGATAGGGCCATTCACATCTGTCAAGGACTAGGCTTTGAGGGTCTTTCCGCGTGGATGTGACGGGTGAGAGTGGAGGTCTACGGTTAATGTGGAGGGAGGGAATTGGTGATGTGGTGATCGTACAAACCCAGACCAATTTATCCATGCTCAGGTTACAAATGGGACGGAGGTATTGCATTTAGTTGTGGTGTATGTAGCTCCCAAACCGACTTAAAGAAGTACGTTGTGGATAAGGCTTGGTGAGATATTTTATCGTATTGACGGCCTCTTGATCATGAGTGGAAATTTTAATACAATATTGAAAGTGGATGAACGGATTGCGAGTGCGAATGATGCCCATGGGTGACACCTTCACCTCACTCACCCTCGGGACAGCCTAGGCTGATCCATGCTTTCCAACGAAGCATGCCCATCCGCTTCGGCACAGGTAGTAACGATGACCTGGCGCATATGGCCAGCTTCACCGGATTCCTTAGCGTTTGTAAGATGGATCAGTGCTCTGTCACTTATCGATATGGGTTTCCGTGGTAACATATTCAGTTGGAAGAGAGGGCGGTTGGTACAGACCTATGTTGCTAAGAGATTGGATCGGGTTTTGTGTTGTGGTCATGCGAGGTTAAAGTGGCAAGAGGCGACAGTCAACCATCTCCATTTTCTCTGCTCTAATCATGCGCTTATATATGTACAGCTATGCCCAATGGAGCAACATAACCCAAGTAGACGTCCCTTCCGATTCGAAGCTGCTCGGCTAAGCCATCCTGGGTTTAAAGTACTCTTGAAAAATTCATGGAACAAAGGACTTCGAACCCCTTAGGCTTTGGTGGGGCTGAGAAGTACTTCGAAGAAATGGAATCGGGAAGTATTTGGCGACGTCAAGAAGCGAAAGGATAGCTTAATAAAGGAAATTGAGGAGACCTAGACATTTCTTGAGATGTCTTAAACTGATGGGTTGTTGCGAAAGGACAAGGTGTTAAAAAAGGAATTGGATGTGGTTCTTGAGCAAGAAGAGATGATATGGTTTCAAAAATCTTGGGAGAAGTGGATAGCTTCGGGGATAGGAATGCAAATTTTTTTACACATCAACAATAATACAAGGGAGGAGAAATCGTATTGAGATGTTGAAGGACAATGATGGGCGATGGATTTCAGATGGATCAGAGCTAGAAAAAATGGTAGTAGATTATTATAAGCGGTTATATTCTTTGGACGATGTGGACCCGATGGTGGAGAGGCTGCCGAGAGTGGGTTTTCTACGGCTTTCACATGATGATTTGCTGGGGCTAAACAAACAAAGTCTACATACGGAGATTGAGTGCTCAATGAGGAGTATGGGAAGGTACAAGGCGCCAGTGCCAGACGATTTTCAGCTCGTATTTTATCAACAGTGGTGGGATGTAGTATGAGATTCTATTTTCAAATTTGTGTGGGATTTTTTTTGGAAAGGGTTGGTGCCTAAAGGAACCAATGATTCCATTGTTGTTTTTATTGCAAAGGTGGAAAAACCGGAGAGGATAACCCAGTTTAGACTGATTAGCCTCTGTAATGTTTTGTTTAAAATGATTACAAAGACCATGGTGGGCCAGTTAAAGAAGGTGATGTCCAAACTGATAAGACCAGGTCAAACGAGCTTCATTATAGACAGATTGAATATTGACAACATCGTGATTGTTTAAGAGACATTCCACTCCATGAGAAAGAAGAAAGGAAAGAAGGGTTGGATGCTCTTTAAACTAGACCTTGAGAATGCTTATGACCGTATACGGTGGGACTTTCTTGAAGACACATTGATAGCGGTGAAGCTTCCTCGATTTTGGATTCATTGGATTATGCAATGCGTGACGGTCCCTCGATGAATGTTTTGTGGAATGGAGAGAAGACATACTCATTTATCTCGTTAAGGGGGCTCCGTCAAGAAGATCCGCTTTCTCCATACCTATTCGTGTTTTGTCTCGAAAGATTATGTCATCAGATTTAGCTAGCAGTTGATGTTAGGGACTGGAAACCAATTAATCTCGCTCAGGGAGGTCCTAAATTGTCTCATGTCAGTTTTGTCGATGACTTGATTATCTTCACTGAGGTTTAAGTAGCTAAGATTCGAGTTATTAAGAAGGTCCTGAAGCGCTTTTGTGTCGCATCAGGACATAAAGTTAGCTTAGATAAATCAAAGATATTTTTTCGGCTAATGTTCACAGAGATTTGGCTAACTTAATTAGCATGGAGAGCAGGATTGAGGTAACACATGACTTGGGAAAGTACTTGGGTATGCCTATATTACAAAAGCGCATAAATAAAGAGACATTTGGAGGCATTCTTGAGAGGGTTCTTCGCATTAGGCTGGTTGGAAAGGTCAATTCTAAAGTTTTTCGGGACGACTTACACTTACGAGAGCCATGTTTTCATCTATATCGGTCCATATGATGAGCATTATTGCTCTGCCGAGGTCTACTTTGGCGAGTTTGAATAAAATCTTGAAGTTTTTTTTATGGGGAAGTACAAGTGAGGTTAGGAAGCAACATCTTGTGGCTATGAATAAGGTGTGTCGGCCAAAAATGGAGGGGGGGGGGAGGCTGGGCATTCGTTCAACGAATCTCATGAATAAAGCTCTTGTTGCAAAGATTAGGTGGCGCCTAATTTTCATGATTGAGCGAGTCTCTAAGTACAAGTTCTTCGAAGAAAATACAAGGTGGGAGATATTATGGACATGAGTTGGTTA
Source organism: Crucihimalaya himalaica (assembly GCA_004349715.1). Taxonomy (NCBI): domain Eukaryota; kingdom Viridiplantae; phylum Streptophyta; class Magnoliopsida; order Brassicales; family Brassicaceae; genus Crucihimalaya; species Crucihimalaya himalaica. The sequence goes on along the minus strand of SMJT01000039.1, from coordinate 862,732 downwards.
AGGGTGAGAGGAACTCGGTCTTCCACTTGGATAAGTATTGGACTTGGGCTTCGGGAAGTGATATTGTTGGGCTTAAGCTGGATCTTGGGAGATGGGAGTCAGATTTAGTTTTGGAGCGATACTTGGCTGATGGACCGACCCCTTCTAGATATGGTGATTGGGAATTTACCCAATGGTGAAGAAGATATGCGGATTTGTAACCTTTGGCCTGATGGCCTAGGGTGTGTTTTTAACAGAATGGCGCCATAAATTTCTGTCTAGGTCAAATTGTGACTCATGGCAGTTGTGGTGGATACAGTAACGGGGGCAGCGGACAGGATCTCGTGGAGTAGGACCTCATATGGGCGGTTCACTGTAGGATCTACATACGCGATTGATATATCATGGTTTTTACCCGTTTTTAGCCATGATATAAGTCCTTTTTGTTGAGTCTTTTCTCTAGTTTTAGAGTCTTTCAGGTTCTTTTCAAGTTATATAGGCGCTATGAAGCTAATTGGAGGATTTGGGAAGCTTTTGAGGCAATCTGGAGTTGAAGCCGTTCGGGAACAAGCTCAGCATCGATCGACACAGAGAAGCATCGATCGACACCCTTCGTTTGAGAAGTCCACGACCAAAAGACCAAGCATCGATCGATACCACTTATAGTATCGGTCGATGCCCGTGACCAGAACGCGAAACAAACCCGAGATTCATTCACAAGCTTTCCTTATTTTTCGAGATTGATTCCTAAACGTTTTAAACAATATAATTAGGTTTTAAAGCCTCCTTGGAGGACACCTTGTGATTTATGGAGATATAGTTTTTCTGCAACTGAGTTTTTCTGCAATATAATTAGGTTTTAAAGCAGCATGGTAGTGCTGATGGTTTGCAGATAGCTGAGGTACATGCGAAGCTGGATTCAGTTCACAGTCTATTGTTGGGTAAGCAGCAGAAGGCAGTGCACTTTGCTGAGGAAGTTGAGAACATCGAAGAGGGTTAAGCAGAGGATGTAAACTACATAGGTGGTAATGGGTATCAGAATTCATACAACCGCGGCTTCACTAACAACTCTCAGAGAGGTGGATTCAAATCTGACTTCAAGCCTGCGAATTTCGGATCTCAAAAGCCATTTCAGAACAGTTGGTACACTCGGACTTATGGGAATTCGTCCTATCAGACGCCACCTCCCAAGACTCCAGAAAGCAAAGTCGAGACTATGCTTGAACAGATTCTTGAGGGGCAGCAGAAGATGACCGTTGACTTCAATGGGAAGATGGACGCCTTATACACTGATCTAAATGGGAAGATTGAGGCTCTGAACATCCATCACAAGAAGTTGGAAACCCAGATTGCTCAGACGGCAGAGACTGTGAAGAGACAGGATGGTTTCCTACCGGGTAAGACAGTGAATCCGAGGGAACATGTTCATGCTATCACATTGAGAAGTGGAAGAGTGGTTGCTCCAAGGCAGAAGAAGGCTTATTCGCCTCAACAACTCGTCGATCTTGCTGGAGACGATGATGAAGATGATCAGTTTCCTGGAAACTCACGAGCATCGATCGATACTACTCCTGTATCGATCGATACCCCTCCTCCACGATCGTCACCTGTACAGATTTCCACAAAATCGGTTGAAAAACCGCGAGCATCGATCGATACTACCCCTGTATCGATCGATACTCCCCCTAAGGTCTACCAAAACCAGAAGCAGACAACAGGTCATGTCGGTAGAGTGTATGTACTGAAGGTTCCTTTCCCTCGACCCCCTGCTAAGTCAAAGAAAGAAACAGAAGATGCTAGATGCAGAGCGATGCTAGAGAAGATAGTGGTCGAACTCCCGTTCGTCGATGCTCTTAAGACTGCACCAGCTTTCAGACGCTACATCAAGAGGATGGTTTCGAGTAATGTGAACCTTGAGGAGGGAGTGTTGAGAGTCACCCATGAGTGCAGTGCAATTCTTCTCAACAAGATCCCAGAGAAACTGCCAGACCATGGTAGTTTTGTCCTAGACTGCACAATCTTCACAGAGAGGTTTGAACGTTCTCTTTGCGATCTTGGTTCTAGTGTGAACCTTATGCCATATTCTGTAGCTAAGAGGATGGGGATGACAGACTTCACACCCACAAGGATCTCCTTGATCCTTGCTGATCGATCAATCCGATTCCCTGAAGGTTTACTCGAGGATGTCCCGATCACCATTGGGAACTGCTTAGTTCCAACCGATTTCATCGTTCTTGAGTATGATGCTGAACCGCGAGATCCTTTGATATTAGGCAGATCGTTCTTAGCTACAGCTGGAGCCCTAATCGATTGCAAGAATGGGCGGATATCTCTCAACATAGGTGATTTGGTCATGACATTTATCATGGAGAAGATGATGAAGAAACCAACCATCGATGGTCAGACTTTCTTCATTGACACATTCAGTGACCTATCAAATGAGTACTTCCTGAGATTGCATCCTGAGAACCCATTAGAGAGAGCTTTGGTTTGCTCGGCTGAGACAGAGACAATTCCCACAGAGGTTGCTGCTGCCTATGCGACGATCCTTGACAGCCAAGCTGAGGCATCGATCGATACCACAGGAGGTATCGATCGATACCAGCCCCTTCGTCCTGAGGAGCTGCAAGTCTCTCGCACCAGGCCCGATTTTGCACCTGATTGGAGTGAAGCGAAAGCTCCTAAGCTTGATCTAAAGCCACTCCCTACTAGCCTGAGGTACGTTTTCCTTGGCCCTAACTCTACTTATCCTGTGATTGTCAATTCTTCTTTGAACAACGCAGAGGTCGCCTTACTGCTGAGCAAGCTGCGCAAGTATCGCAAAGCTCTCGGCTATTCTCTTGATGATATTTCAGGTATCTCACCAGATCTGTGCATGCATCGGATTCATCTGGAGGACGAGTCGAAGGCTTCAATAGAGCATCAGAGGCGACTTAACCCGAATCTGAAGGAAGTGGTTAAGAAAGAGATCTTGAAACTGCTGGAAGCAGGAGTTATCTATGCCATTTCTGACAGCAGTTGGGTCAGTCCGGTTCACGTTGTTCCTAAGAAGGGAGGCTTCACAGTGGTTAAGAATGAGAACGATGAGCTGGTTCCGACGAGAACAATCACTGGGCATCGCATGTGCATCGATTACAGGAAGCTGAACGCCGCGACAAGGAAAGATCACTTCCCATTGCCCTTCATTGATCAGATGCTGGAGAGACTGGCTAGTCATCCTTACTATTGCTTCTTGGATGGCTACTCAGGCTTTTTCCAGATCCCGATACATCCGGATGATCAGGAGAAGACGACTTTCACTTGTCCTTATGGCACCTTTGCCTACAGGAGGATGCCATTTGGGTTGTGCAATGCTCCAGCTACATTCCAGAGATGCATGATGTCCATTTTCTCAGATATGATCGAGGAGTTCATGGAGGTATTCATGGATGACTTTTCTGTTTATGGGTCTTCGTTTAAGGGATGCCTGGATAATCTGTGCAAGGTACTTCAGTGTTGTGAGGAGAAGCATCTAGTTCTGAACTGGGAGAAGTGCCACTTTATGGTCCAAGACGACATCGTTCTGGGACATAAGGTCTCTAAAGCTGGGATTGAGGTTGATAAGGCGAAGATTCAGGTCATGACAAGCCTCCTGGCGCCTACATCAGTGAAGGATATTCGGAGTTTTCTTGGCCATGCCGGGTTCTATCGCAGGTTCATTCGGGATTTCTCCAAGCTAGCCCGCCCGCTTACTGCTCTGCTGTGCAAAGATGTCACATTTGATTTTACACCAGAATGCCTTGTTGCGTTTGAGATGATCAAGAAGGCATTGGTTTCTGCTCTTATTGTGCAACCACTAGATTGGAGCCTTCCTTTTGAGGTCATGTGTGATGCAAGTGACTATGCAGTTGGATCTGTTTTGGGACAGAGGAAGGACAAGAAGCTCCATGTGATCTATTATGCCAGCAGGACGCTGGATGACGCCCAAAGGAACTACAACACCACTGAGAAGGAATTGCTTGCTGTTGTATTCTCCTTTGAAAAGTTTCGATCCTATCTGATAGGAAGTAAGGTGATTGTGCACACTGACCATGCCGCTCTTCGATATCTGCTGCAAAATAAGGATATGAAGCCTCGGTTATGTCGATGGATTTTGCTACTCCAAGGTTTTGACATAGAAATCAAGGACAAGAAAGGAGTAGAGAATGGCGTTGCAGATCATCTCTCGCGTATGAGGATCAGTGAAGAGGTTCCCATTGATGATTCTTTGCCTGAGGAGAAGATATACTTAGTGGAGACTGGTTCTGTTTCGAAACTGTAGTATCGATCGATGCCCCCAAGCTTTGTTACCTTCAGTTCACGATTCCAGCATCGATCGATACCCTCACTGTATCGATCGATACCACAGGCTTTCGATCACCGATTCCTCTACAGATCACTCTAAATTTGAGGAGTCTTTGGCGATCGCTTCTCCTACTAAACCTTGGTACGCCGATATCGCCAATTACCTTGCTGCTGATCTAGAACCAAAAAAACTCAAGAAATATGTGAAGAAGAAATTCATGAGAGATGTAAGACGCTAATTATGAGATGAGCCATATTTGTACAAGCAATGCTCTGATGGGATTTACAGAAGGTGTGTAGCTGATTCTGAGGTGACAGAGATCCTTTTTCACTGCCATGGTTCTGAATATGCTGGGCACTTTGCTACATTCAAGACGGTCTCTAAGGTTCTGCAAGCTGGTAAGAATATTATCCGAGAATAGACATCCTGCTACAAAAGACCGACTGTATTTCCGATAATGTTGGTAAAAACAGTTTTAATCTGTGACATAAAACTTAAGAAAAAATTATGGAACCTACATTACATAGACTTATAGGATATAGCTCTGACATAAGACTTGGTCTTTCTATTTTTTGCTGTAAGAAAATAATTTTCTTATTTAACCGATGATCTAAATCTTCATTTTGCATAAATGAATCCACTAGCTCTATCAAATCAGGCTTAACAGTGAACCAAGCTTTCTTAGAAATAGAGTTATTATCACATCTGGTCCCGGTGCTTTCTCTGGATGCAACATAAATAGAGTCGTTTTAATTTCCAAGTCTGTAGCTGGTGTCGTAAGTTCTTCATTTATTCCGTGTGAGATCAATGTTGGAATTTCTTCCAACACGTCGTCAATACCATACGGATTCGAAGATCCAAATAAGTCCTCAAAATAAGAAATTGCCACATGTTGAATGTGTTTCTCCTCTATAACCCATGCCCCATTTAAATCATGTAGACCAACAACCATGTTTTGCTTTCTACATTGTTTGGTCAGAACTCGTAAACCCAGTTATGGTCATATCTTCTATATCAAAGATCATATCTCTTGTGAATGATATATGGTAAGAACATCCAGAATCCAAGATGCAAGCATCAGTTGGATGTTGTTCAGAAGCTGTCAACATCAAAGGTTCAGCCCAATGAGCTTGAGAAATGCCTTCTTCCCCTTTCTGACTTGTGCTTGCTTGGTTCTTCTTAGGACACTCACGTTTCAGGTGCTCTTCACTACCACAAATCCATCATGTCCTCTTCTTCTGCTTAGATTTTCTTTTAGAGTTTGATTTTCCAATCAGTCCTCTTCTCATTCCTTCCGCTAGTTTGTACAAACCGCCCTTCCTCAACATGTTTCTTTAATACTCCCTTCTGTTTCAGCTCCAACTCAATAGAATAGGCTGACATGATGATTTCCTATGGAGTAATAAAGTCTTTGTCTTTACTAATGATGTACTTCAGGGTTTACACCATGATATCAAACCTCTTAGGTAGACTGTTCATAAGGATTGCCGTCGTATCTTCTTTACGCTTTCTCACATTTAGGCTAGATAAGTCTTCTATTAGCTTGTTGAAGGTATTCTGATTCTGATCCAGAGTCTTGTCATTCTACATTTTAAAGCTAAAGAACCTCTACTTCAGATAAAACACGTGAGGTAGTGACCTGATATGTGTTTTCAAAAGCTGCCCACATATCATATGAAGTTAGTTCCTTTAATAACTTTTCTAAGCACAATGTCACCTAGACTATGACTTAGAAGATTTCTCACTCTTTTGTCTTTCTCTAGCCATCTAGGTTCTGATCTTGCTGCTATAACTAAGCCTTCATCAGTTGTTCCATCTAAGTCAACACTCAGTGGTGGTAGAAGCACAAACTCAAAAACCCAAGATTTCCAATTGAGTAAGCATCTTGTGTTTCCATAGGGCAAAATCACCTTCTCCATCAAATTTCTCGACCTCAAATCTTCCATGTGTTAGTTTCATCTCTAAGATCTTTTGAGTACACAAGTCTTACACCACAAACACTATTTCCACAAAACCTATCACAATAAAACTTCCCTGAACACTAACAACAAACCAATAGAAAAGAGTTTTCAAAGAAACCTATCCTTAACCTTTGTTCTTGCACCTCTTTTCAGAAACAACTCAGATACATAAAAAACCAGGATCGGTAAAGAAATTACCTTAAAGGTTGCACCTTTCTGAGCAATGGAACAATAACTCCTTAGATCTGTTAAAACCCTTTGTAGATCTACTCCTTCTTAGGTTAAAACACTATAACCTTGGCTTTGATACCACTGATAGTTTTTTTTTTTTAGTGTTTTAGCGTTTGTTTCCAGGATTCAGCTTGAACGTTTTGGTTCTTACATGCTCTATTTTACTTGTCTTGCAGGTCGTTGTTGGTTTGGGCAAGAAAGTAAAGAGACACATAGATATACAAGTTCATAGGATCATTGTGATCCTAGTACTTCTCGGTGAACCTAAAACCGGTCCACAAGAAGTATTAGAGAAGTTGTTTACACTTGAATAAACTCACCTTATGCAAGCCTTGGTGGTGAGGTTTTGCAAAACACAAACAAGCTAGGATTCTTCAACAGACGATCGTCAGTGTTGTTGAAGAAAGTGTGCTCGCGGGTGAAGACCTAACACGATGGCGATTGCTTCTCTCGTGTGGGATTGAAAATGAGTTCGTGATGGTGGAGTGAAAGTGCACCATAGAGAGGTGATGGATCTCTGATACATCAAGAAAAAGGGTTTTTGTTTTGTCGAAGGAAAATGTAGCTCTTTACTGATATTAGGGTAAAAAAGTGTACAAAGCTCTTTATTTATATAATAGATCAGCTAGCCATACGGCCGAAAAAAGAAAATAAGCAAAACACGACAACAAGAAACACAAATCGCAAAAACAAACGAAATACAAAAACTCATCATTTTAAATAAAGCCATAAAAGGAAAATATCTAATCTTATTCGAAACTCGCCTTCTTGGGTCGGTTCGATTGAGGACTTAGTCGTGACGAACCTGCAAGAATTATATAAACAGAATAAAACTTACCCAGGTTTGTGCGGAGACAAACAAAGTCGTCAGATGTAGACGTGGATTCCTCGAGGACGGCTCGTTGTTCCTCTGTGCGGTATATGGAATCCTCAAGGACGATTTGTGGTTCCTCGATGTAGTATGTTGAATTCTCGGGGATGGTGCTTGGTTTCTTGGTGCGGTACATTGAATCCTTGGGGATGGTACGTGGATCCTTGGCATTGTACGTTGAATCCTCGGGGATGGTACGTGGAGCTTTGGAGTAGTACACTGAATCCTCGGGGATGGTACGTGGATCTTTTGCGCGGTACATGGAATCCTTGAGGATGGTACACAGATCCTCGGTGATAGATGATGAATCCTCGTGGACGGTGCATGGATCCTCTCTGTGGTACGATGAATTCTCGTGGACGGTGCGTGGATCTTCTGTGTGGTACGATGTATTCTTGGTGACAGCACGTGGAATTGCGAGGGTGGTTCGAGGACTGACATGATTGGTGTCAACTCTTGTGTGATGGTGTCCATGAGGTCTTGTACGGCGAGATTTAAACCCCATCGTAGTTGCTTGGACTTTAATCGAGTTATGGTATCTTCTCCAACATCGAGTACTAGATTATGTGGGTCCTTATGTTCGATGTCCGCATCATTCCCTCCCCCTTCGAGAGGTTTTGACCTTAGAGCCTACATCATACGATAATAGGTCAGCAACATTGAACGTGTGGGAAATTCTTACCTCATCAGGTAGTTCGAGGCGGTACACATTGTCGTTCATTTTCTCGAGTATCTTGAACGGGTCGTCGACTCGTGGTGATAACTTGGACGCCCGTTGTTGGGGAAACCATTTTGTCTCATGTGGAGCTATACCCAATCTCCTGGCTTAAATAAACTTTTCTAGATTCGCCTTGACTCCAGCGTAAAGCTTTTGGATTGCTTCTCCTTGGTAGAAACCATCTTGAATGACCTGTTCGATCGGCGGCAAGGCTACAAGGTCTAATGGAGAGTTTGGATTAAATCCATAAACTATCTCGAAGGCAGATAGCTTAGTAGAAGAATGCATAGCTTGGTTATAAGCAAACTCAGAAAAAGAATAAATTCAAACAACGTTCTCATGTTTTTACCGATTGTAGTCCGAATCAAGGTGGTGAGTGTTCTGTTCACCAATTCTGTCTACCCATCCGTTTGTGGATGACAACTTGTGTAGAACAAGAGCTTAGTCCCTAGTTTTTTCCATAGGTCCTCTAGTAGTGGTCAAGAAACTTTGTATCCCGATCCAACACGATTGTCCTTGGAATGCCGTGGAGGCGCACCACTTCTCTGAAGTAAAGATCAGCAATCTCAAAGGCATCATTGGTGTTGGCACACATTATAAAGGGCGCCATTTTTGAGAACCAGTCTACGACGACTAAAATGAAGTCCTTGCCTTGCGTCTTCGGTAAACCTAGCACAAAATCCATGGAAACATCCTCCCAAGGGGCGTTAGAGATAGGAAAAAGTAAATAAAGGCCGTGTGGGTGTGACCTGGATTTTGCTTTATGGCACACGATGCATCTTCCACAAAATCTTTTGCATCCCTCTTCATGTGCGGCCTAAAGAAGTGCTCCCGGACCATGGCAAGTGTCTTTTCGATTCCAAAATACCCCATTAGTATTTCTCTTAGAGTTTCACTTAATATGAGCTCTCGCATTGAGCTTTGTTGAATGCACAACCTCTTGTCCCGGACAAGAATCCGTCTTGAAGGTAGCCTTGAACAAACCTTGACTGTGCTCTCATTAGCACTCGCTTAATTTGGGATCGTCCTTGTACATGTCCTTGATGTGCTCAAACCCCATGATTTTGGCCTCCATTGTTGATATAAGAGCATACCGTCTTGATAAGGCGTCAGCCATGATGTTGTCCTTGCCCTTCTTGTACTTGATCACATAAGGGAACGTCTCGATGAATTCTAACCACTTGGAGTGTCGTCTCTTGAGTGAGGTCTGTCCCTTAAGATGTTTGAAGGTCTCGTGATCGGTATGGACGATGAATTCCTTGGACAACAAGTATTGTTGCCACGTCTCAAATGCCAGGACGAAAGCATATAACTCTTTATCATACGTGGGATAAGGGCTACTTAACTTTTCACTGAAGAAGGCTATTGGCCGCTTCCTTGGTGTAGGACAGCCCCAATTCGTAATGCCGATTCGTCGCACTCAACCTCGGACATGACTTCGAAATCTGGTAAAGCTAGAACCGGTGCTTCGGTGAGTCTCCCTTTCAAGGTATCGAACGCTTGGTCTTGTGAGGCTCCCAACTTAAAGGGTACGTTCTTCTTGATGACAGCAGTTATAAGTGCAGCTATGGTGCTGAAATCTCGAACATATCATTGATAAAAACTGTCGAAACCATGGAAACTCCGTACATGGCCAATGGTGGTGCATGTTGGCCATTCGCAGATGGCTCAAATATTTTCCTCGTCCACTTGGAGTCCCTGTGCAGTACTTACTACAAAACCTAAGAAAATACACTTGTCAATACAAAATGTGCACTTCTTCAAGTTGGCATATAGGCCATCTTTCCGAAGTGTTCTTAAGACTAAGTCCAAATGCTGGAGGTGATCCGCATAACATCTACTGTAGACATTCTTTAAAAACCATTAGAAGCACGGTGCCTTTGGCACACATGGTTTTACAAACACTGTTGGAACTAATGAAAAAATTGGAGTTCCTTACCTCATCCTCTTTGTTCATATGCTTTTGCATTTTGTGAACCTCAGAGGGACTAAGTGGTGCGAGGTTTACCTTATGGTCTTTGTAGTTGAAAGAGCATTTGTTGGTCTGGCCATTATGGTTTGTCCGGCAATTATGGTTGGTGGCCCGATCGAATTGCCAAGGTCTACCGAATAATAGGTGGCCAGCTCGCATAGGAACCACGTCACAGACCACTTCATCTTGGTACTTACCCAAGCTGAATGGTATGGTGACTTGTTCCGCAATCCTTAGCTGAGTATCGTTGTTTACCCACATGAGCTTGTAAGGCCTCAGGTGTAGTCTTGGGAATTCTTAACCTATCAACCATGTACTTGCTAACTACATTAATACATGAACCACAATATATGATAAGGTTACATACCTTTCCCTTCACGGTGCATCGAGTGTGGAAAATGTTTTCCCTTTGAACCTTCTCTACCAGGTTGACAAAAACACTAAGTGTTCGTCATATGACAAGGAGCTTTCCTTCGTCTGGATATTCAACGTCCTCAATAGTTTCTTCCGATTCTTCTTCCCTTTCTTCCTTAGACTCGTACTCGCAACTGTTGGTGATGATCATCACCCTTTGATTTCGGCACTCTCGCACGTAGTGACCCCTGCCTTAACACTTGAAACATGTAATTTCACGCGAACGGGCTTGATTTGGAACGGGTGCCTTGATCCGGTTTGTTGGCCTTGGGTGCCTTGATCATTTTTCCTTTGTTCTTGGAACTATTTTCTCCATAAGTTCCTTTGTCTTGTGACCGGGTGTTGTTGGAGTTCTAGGGAACGTTGTTGTTTCGGCTCCGACTGCTTAAAGAGGTTTTCCTTTGGATTTGTTGCTCCAGTTAGACCACTAGATGAAGGAGCTCTTGCAAACGTTTATAGTTGGTTTGCTCTACCTTGCGCTGGATCCTTTCATTTAGTCCATCTACGAACTGCGCCATGAGAGTTTCTTCAGACTCCTCTAGCTTGAAAGAATTCATGAGCTTCTCGAATTCCTCGAAGTAATCCTCGATGATCGTAGTTCCCTGCGACAACTTTTGAAACCTTTTTGGTAAGTCTCTATGATAGTAGTTAGGGACATACCTGAGCCTTAAGGGATACTTCATATCTCCCCATTCGTTGATAGGGCCAAATCGTTGTCTCCTCTTATCGGCTATGGTCCTATCCCACCAAGCTAGGGCATTGTCCGTGAATTGAGCTGTGGCGAGTGATACTTTGCGCGTCTCATTGTACCCATTACATTAGAAGATGTATTCCATTCTCCATTTCCAATCCTTGTACATCTCTGGGTTGGAATTCCCTGCAAAAGTTGGAGAAATTAGCTTAATATCTTGATTTTGTTCCTGGTATACCTCTATTCTTCCTCGGTTACGCATGAGTAGCAGTTTGTATCTCTTTTGGTGCTGCCGGGTCAGAGGGTCAGGTGGTAAGTCGTCATCTATATCATCAGATGCATAGTCAGCTTCGGCATGAACAATCCTCTGGGCATGCATGCGTCACTCTTCGGGTGGAGGTGGTGGAGGGTTCTGAGGTGATGATGGAAGTTGCTGTGGAGGCGGTGGAACGTGTTGTGGAGGTGGTGGAAGTTGATGTGGTGGTGGAACTTTGAGTCGTCCAATACAGTCGTTGAAACCTCGGATTTCCTCTCGCATCGCAGCTATCATTTGCACCAAGGCGTCTTTCGGAACTACCGCTTCCTCGCCCATGTTACTACTCGTCCTTGTCCCTGTATTCCACAAAAACAAGAAAACAAATCAAAGTACCACGGAGAAAACATAATTGCAAGTTAATACTAAACATAAAATATTCGACAAAAGAAAACTTAACAAAAACGAGAGATGCAAAAAAGTTGATTATGGAAACTTAACAATTCTTTTTTTTTTGTAAACTCGAAGAACGATGGACAAACTCGATAAACAATGTACTAGACCTCGAGAAACTAAGCCAAAACTTCGGAGAAAGGAAAGAACAAATGCAAACAACAATCAATCAAGTTAAGATCTACAACTTAAACGGATGCAAGTAATAGATCTAACAACCTAGCGATTGAAGGAACATGAGTTTTAGCAACTTAACACAGGCAAACAATTTATGTATTTATTTTTTTACTTAAGCAACGAAAACTAACACGGACCTAAAATGAAACAAACTAGGTTCTATATATATTTTTTTGTTACTTAAAGCAAGCAAAAGCTAACGATAACGAAACTAAACAACGAAAACGAAAAGAGAAGATAGAACCTAGAGAGTGCGTGAAACACAGCTCTGATACCAGATGATGCAAGCCTCGGTGGTGAGGTTTTGCAAAAAAAAAAACAAGTAAGGCTTCTTCAATAGACGATCGTCGGCGTTGCCGAAGAAAGTGTGCTCGCGGGTGAAGATCTTACACGATGGCAATTGCTTCTCGCGTGTGGGATTGAAAATGAGTTCTTGATGGCGGATTGAAGGTGCACCACAGAGAGCTGATGGATCTCTGATACAGCACGGCTTTAATTTTGAAGAATCTCTCTACAAAATCAAGAACAGGGGTTTTAGCTTTCTCGAAGAAAAATGTTGCTCTTTCTTAATATTAGGAAAAAAGGTGTTACACGGCTGCAAGGAACTTTATATAATAGTACTGTAAGCCCTAAGATCAAAAAGGGAAAATAAGCAAAACACGACAACAAGAAACACAAAACGCAAAAATAAACGAAATACAAAAACTCATGGTTTTAAATAAAGCCATAAAAATAAACTATATATTCTTATTTGAAAATCGGCTTCTTGGGTTGTTTTGATCGAGGACTTAGTCGTTTAGAGGACTTGTCAAACCTGCAAGAATGATATAAACAGAATAAAACTTACCCCGTTTTGTGCGGAGACAAACAGAGTCGTCGGACACAGACAAGGATTCGTCGAGGACGGTGTGTGGTTCCTCAGTGAGGTATGTGTAATCCTCGGAGATGGTGCGTGGTTTCTCGATGTAGTACGTTGAATCCTCGGGGACAATGCTTTGTTTTTTGGTGCAGTATGTTGAATCTTTGGGGATGGTACGTAGATCTTTGGCGCGGTACGTTGAATCCTCGAGGATGATACGTGGTTCTTTGGCGTGGTACGTTGAATATTCAGGGATGGTATGTGGATCTTTTGTGTAGTACGTGGAATCCTCAGGGATGATACGTAGATCCTTGGTGATAGATGATGAATCCTCATGGACGGGGGTGGATCCTCGGTACGGTACGATGGATCCATGGTGACAGCACGTGCAATTGCGAGGGTGGTTCGAGGACGGACGTGGGTGATCAGTTTCAACTCTTATGTGATGGTGTCCATGAGGTCTTGTACGACGAGATTGAATCTCCATCGTAGTTACTTGGACTTTAATCGAGTTATTGTACCTTCTCCGACATTGGGTACTAGATTACGTGGGTCTCTCACCTTACAAAAATTAGCCCCTAAGAAAGAAGAAGAATCAACAATGAAGAAGACAAAGGCCCTCAACCCACTGTAAGTTTCTCTCACCTTCTCTCTATGCTATTATCTCTCTGTAGAAACGCTAAATTCTAGCTTGTTAACGCTGCCTCTCACTCCCTTTAACCATTCTACCGCCGACTTAGAGGCACTACAGGACAGATCCGTACCTGATACACACAGAGAGTGTGTCACCCTAGCAAAACGCATAACATCCATGTCTTTAATCTCCTGAGCTTATGTCTCGAACAGACATTCATGGGCCTGTTTTAATGTTACCGTCCCAACTCCAACACAAGCCCATCAATTTGAATCTAATCGTCAAAAGAACATAAACAAGTTTATCTATATGTGTAACTATACATATATATATATATATACACTATAATACTCTCCCTCAAGATGAGGATGGTGAGAAGATGTTCAACAAACTTATCCTGCCTTTGAGTGCCTCGAATTGGGTTGGATTGAGAGCCTTAGTCATACTGTCAGCAGCTTGAGCGTTTGTACAAACATATAACAACTTTTAAACCCCCTCATCATTCCTGTCCCAAGAATATGATAGTCCATTTCAATATGTTTTTTTCTCGTGAAACCCTGGATTGTGAGCAATATGAATTGTAGCAGCTTTGTCACAAAACATAACCGAAGGAGATGTTTGATCGATCTTGAAATCCTCCAACAGATTGTGCAACCAAACCATATGACGTGTAGCTAATGCCAAGCTATGATACTCTGTTTCTGCTGAAAAGGCAGATACTAGTTTTTACTTCTTTGATTTCCAAGATATTAAAGAATAACCAATGAATTGCAATATCCACTCACAAAAAACATAGTATCTGAACACGCACCCCAATCAGCATCTGCAAAACCTTTTAACTATAATGGTGATGTAGCAGAGAAATATAGACCTTGACTAAACAGTCCCTTTGATGTACCTCAACACCTTTAGTAGAGCTTGATGATGTGGTACACGAGGTGCTACTCTGAACTTGGCTACCTTTTGGACTGCAAAGCACAAATCAGACCTAGTAATAGTTAGGTATATTAGTTTGCCAATAAATCATCTGTATGATTCAACATCTTCAACAATCTCTCTATCCTCTTTAGACAATTTATGGTTGGGTTCCCTTGGGATAGAAGATAGCTTGTAGCCTAACATGTCTGATTCACTCAATAACTCCAAGACATATTTCCTTTGCCAAGAAAATACTTCATAGGGCCTAAGTCTCTCAACTTAAAAGGAGATTAAAGTTGCACTTTTACCAGAGATCCTCATGGTGCAATTCATAGAAGGATTTTAAGACTGGATATCACGCAAGGTAGAAAGACAGTCGTACCATGATCTACACGACTTTTTCACTTGGCCACTTAAAGCTGTCACTAAGCCCCGAAACAACCAACCGTGGAACACCCCCAACATCAAGCCGCAAGACAAGGGAAAGGTGGTGGAGATAAAGTCCCGGTTCGAGAATAATGCCGGGAAAACCTCTAAACCACCCTTCAAACCATACCAAGGTAAGTCTTCTCAGCATAGTTGATCACGTGAAATTATTTGCTTTAAGTGTCAAGGCAGGAGACACATGGCTCAAGAATGTCCAAACCAACAGGTCATGATCCTTACCGCAAGCGACTATGAATCCCTAGACAATGAAGACAAGGAGAATTCTCAAACCAATAATGGTCTAGAGTACCCCGGACGTAGGAGAGCTTGTAATCAATATGAGGGTCCTTAGTGCAATGGTGAACCCCAAAGAGACCGCCCAAAGAACATATTCCATACACGGTGCATTATTAACAATAAGGTATGCAACATAATTATTGATTGTGGTTCTTGTACTAATGTGGCTAGCAAGTTACTTATTGATAAGATAGGTCTTCCCACCCTCAAACACTTCACACCCTACAAATTAAGATGGCTCAATGACTACACGAAGTAAAATATTTTGGAGCAAGTAACCGTACCGTTTAGTGTTGGTAAGTATCGGGACCAAGTATAGTGTGATGTGCTCTCCATGCAAGTTGGACATCTTTTACTAGGTAGACCATGGAAATTGGATCGTGAAGTGAGCATGACGGGCGCACCAACCAGTACTCGTTCAAACTAGACAAGCGTAAGTACACCCTTGCACCACTCTCACCATCCGAAGTACATAAATTTCAATTTAAAATGAGCAAAGATGTCTAGGTAAATAAGGTCATAAACTCTAAACACACCGTGCTACTAATGATCTTCAAAGAAAGGTTTCTCTCAGGTGTAGAAAGTTTAGCTTTACCCGATGAAATGACCAAATTGCTAGAGAAGTTTGAGAACGTGTTCCCGGAAGAGATCCCAGCTGGTATACCTCCAATCAGAGGCATAGAGCAATAAATAAACCTTGTGCCATGAGCTGCCTTTCCCAACCGACCAGCCTACAAGATGGTTGCCACGGAGGCTAAAGAATTGAAAGCTCAAGTTCAAGATCTTATGTCCTAGGAATATATTCGAGAGATTTTAAGTCTATGTGACGTTCTTGTGTTACTTGTGCCAAAGATGGATGGCACTTGGAGGATGTACGTAGATTTTAGTGCCATTAACATCATCACCATCAAATACTGGCACCCAATCCCAAGACTTGACGATATGCTCGATGAGCTACATGAAGCCACCTTATTTTCCAAGGTAGATCTCAATAGTGGGTACCATGATGTCATAATGAAAGAGGGAGACGAGTGGAAGACCGCGTTTAAAACAAAACAAGGCCTCGACGAGTGGCTTGTCTTGCCTTTTGGCCTCACCAATGCCCCTAGTACGTTTATGAGGCTCATGAACCATGTCTTAAGGACGTACATTATTAAGTTCGTAGTGGTTTGATGACATTTTAATTTATAGTTTATGTTTATCGGATCACTTGAAATTTAAGTTAGTCTTAGAGACTCTTCATCAAGAAGGTCTTATTTCAAACTTCAAAAAGTGCACTTTTTGCACTACTTAGCTTGTCTTTCTAGCTTTTGTTGTAAGTTCGCAAAACTTACAGGTTGACCATGAGAAGATAAAGGCGATTGAGGAATGACAACCACCAATAGCAATCAGACATGTTAGGAGTTTTCATAGGCTGGCCACCTTCTATCGAAGGTTTATCAAAGATTTCAGAACCATATCAGCTCCCCTCACGGCTAATTTAAAGAAGGAAGTTTCTTTCAAATGGGGAAAATCCCAAGAAGAAGCCTTCCGTAAGCTTAAAGACCGACTTACACGTGCTCTAGTGTTAGACCTCTTCGATTTTGAGAAGACGTTTGAGGTTGAATGTGACGCCTCAAGATTAGGTAGATGGGTTGTCCTCACTCAAGATAAGAGGCCTAATGTCTTATTTTAGTGAGCAGTTAAGTGGTACCACACTTAACTATCCAACCTATGACAAAGAGATATACGCGTTAGTACGTTCTTTGGAGGTATGACAACATTACCTGTTGGCCAAGGAGTTTGTAATCCACATGGACCTCGAGACCTTGAAGCACCTACGAGGTCAGACAACACTCAAGAGAAGGCACGCAAGATGGTTGGAATTCATTTAGATATTTCCTTACATCACCAAATACAAGAAAAGGAAAGAGAATGTGGTTGTCTATGCCTTCTCGAGGAGACATGCACTGATCACTTCCATGGACGCCAAGGTACTAGGACTCAAACATGATAGGCATATGGAGAGGATCCAGACTTTGGAAAAATTTACAAGGAGTGTAAAAAAGAGTCTTTGGTCCATACTACAAGCATAAAGACTATCACGTAAAAAAGAGCCTGAGACAAGAGGTTATGCGTTCCGCAAAGATAAATAAGGGAATTGATTACTAGGGAAGCACATGGTGGACTTAAGGGGATTTTTGGAGTAAACAAGACCTAATCCATGATGGTCGAGCACTTCTTCTGGCAGCACATGAAAAGGGACGCCGAACGGTTTTGTGCCAAATGTGTCACGTGCCTTAAGACTAAATCTAGGTCACAGCCCATGAACTTTACATGCCTTTACTAATATCTAACGCTCCTTGAGAGGATATTTCCATATATTTTTTTGTAGGTTTACCACGGGTCAAGAACAAGGACTCAGTCTTTGTTGTAGTGGACCACTTTTCTAAGATGGCACACTTCATTCTGTGAGACAAGACCAATGATGCCACCTAAATAGCGGATTTGTTTTTCAAAGAATTAGTATGTCTACATGGAGTCCAACACACCATTGTGTCGGACCATGACACTAAGTCCATGGGCAACTTTTGGCGAACCTTGTGGAAGAAGCTAGGGACCAAGCTCCTCTTCTCCACCACATATCATCCCCAAACCGATGGAAAAACCGAGGTTGTAAGTTGTACTGTAGCTAGATTTCTTAAAGCTACGGTTGGTAAGAACCGTCATACTTGGATTAAGTTTTTACCATTTACTGAATTTGCTTATAACCGAGCTACTCACTTTGCTTCCAAGTTTTGTCCCTTTGAAATTGTATACGAGTTTATGCCCCTAAAACCCTTTAGATTTGCCACCATTACCACCCGGAATAAAACCACAATTAAGATGGAAACCTCAAGGCTGAGCTTGTGAAGAAACTACACCAAATCGTGAAGACCAAATTAGAGAACAAAATGGAGAAGTACAAACAAATGGCGGACAAACGCTGCAAGGAAGTGATGTTCGAACCCGGAGAGTGGGTTTAGCTCCACATGAGACCCGAGAGGTTTCTGAACAAAATGAGCTCCAAGCTTGCAGCACGAGGAGATGGCCTATTTAAAGTTTTCGAGAGCATCAACAAAAACGCCTACCGGCTATAACTCCCAGGTGAGTCTTGAATATCTACCTGCTTCAATGTATCTGATCTCTCTCCTTTCCATGCAAATGAACATGTTCTGAGGTCAAAACCTTCTCAAGGGGGATGAGATGATGCAGAAATCATACGAGAAGGGCCTCTACTTGTCATGCCTCAAGTGCAAAAAGGACGATTAACACGTTTAACTGGTGGGAAGATCAGAGAAGAACTCAACACGGCCAGATAAACCCTTCTCAATGATCGACCCATACTACAAGCCGCACCACATACCACAAGTCACGTACCGCAACATACATGTACCACAACATGTACCGTAAACCGCATCATGTACCGCAATATGTACCACAACACGTACCGCAAGCCGCAACATGTTTTGCGAATCACGTACCGTAACCCATATCGCAAGCTGCAACATGTACGCAAAGCTATCACAGACTGTATTGCAACGTTGGATGATGGACCAACAATGGAAGCTTCAAGTGACCCGGACATCAACGAGCAAAATAAGCATTCAAGACTGGACTTACATGAACATATTGAGCTTGTAGAACTAGAAGAAACACAATAAATGAACACACCAAATCAGTCATCACGGACATGGCCCCTCTTTCTTCTGGATAACGAAAGTTTGCTTTTTTATTGTTTCCATATTTTATTAATTTTCTTTTGCAGGTGCCACATGTCATTTCTTTTATTTATTTGAGTCTTTTAGATTCTAAGAGTGTCAAAACAAAACCCTCCAACTTGTGGAGAGGGTGTCACTCGCTTGCATGCGAGTTTCTTTTTTTGGTTTACCATTTATTTTTGATTTTTCTTGTAATCATTTTACTTTCTTTGAGACTCAAAGTCTCAGCCTAGAAGCCCTAGCTGACGGACTATTTATTAAAGTTTCTCTGCAGCCTTCTATTCACGTTTTAACCTAGAGAAAGTCGCACTTTCTTCTCTTAAGCGATTTGAATGAAAACCCTAATTGTTCTTCTTTCTCGTGTGTGGTTTCCCCCTTGAACTAGAGTACTCGCAGCATCAAAGAGCCTTCCATACTCTTTGTGGTGCTATCAATCCACCCCCACCCCCATCATGCCATCTAACCGGAGACACAAAAGAGAGCGTCTTCCAGCTTGTACTTTCAAAAACACTGTTCGCCTAGGCTCACAGAGTCTTATATCTTAATAGCATTGCAATGATAATCCTGAAGATGTTTTAGGGGTCTTGTCTTCCTTGTAGATATTATTTCTATCTATGTTGCAATAGGAGTAGAATCATAATCCAATACCAGAAGTGGAAGAGCATCATCATACCGTTCTTCAGATAATGTGTCAGATGTAGATTCCAAACAAGTATCACTCATTGGATTGATATTGGTATTTTTCTCAAAGTCACCAAACAGCTGATCAATGGAGTGAGGAGACTCAGTCATAGTTAAAGGAAAGTTATGTTCATGGAAAATCACATTGCTAGTGATGAACACAGTGTTTATTTCCAGATCTATCAACTTATAACCTTTATACCCAGTAGGATAACCTAAGACGACACGAGATTTGGCTCTTGGTGAAAATTTGTGTCATTGTTTTGAAGAAGTTGAGCAATAACACAAACATCCAAACACCTTAAGAGCCGAGTAATCAGGATTTGTACATTTAAGTCTTTCAGATGTACTTTTGTTATATAGAACAGGTAAAGGTGTTCTGTTAATCAAGAAGACGGTTGTTCTGACACATTCACTTCAATAAGATATATGTATATTTGCTTGAAACATCAATGCCCATGCAACATTCAATATGTGATGGTGCTTCCTTTCTATGACTGAGTTTTGTTGAGGTGTTTCTGGACAAGAATGATAAGCCATGATACCTTTGCCTTTAGAATTTTTGGTGATGTTGAACTCAAGTGCATTATTAGACCTTACTCCCTTGACATGGACATTATACCACTTTTCAATCATGGCAATGAATTTTGGAAACATAGTAATTGTTTTTGATTTGTTTT
Source organism: Crucihimalaya himalaica (assembly GCA_004349715.1). Taxonomy (NCBI): domain Eukaryota; kingdom Viridiplantae; phylum Streptophyta; class Magnoliopsida; order Brassicales; family Brassicaceae; genus Crucihimalaya; species Crucihimalaya himalaica. The sequence continues at coordinate 842,453 of SMJT01000039.1, read as the reverse complement.
TCATCAAGTAAATCAAGGTTGCCCGAGAATAATCGTCCACTATTGTCACGAAATATCTGAAATCATCATAAGATGTCTCTGTAAATGGTCCCTATATCAATAAGCACCAAATCAAACACTTTATTAGCAATGTTTTTCCAAGATACAAAGACAATTGTTTTTGTTTTGCCAAATGACAAGCTTTACAACGATGTTGATTAGAAATGTTGAACTGTTTGGAGGGAATATACAAAGTATCAGCTAACATTTCTAATATTTAGTGACAAGGGTGTCCCATACGTTGGTGCCAAATTTCCAGAGCTACCGAACATGCTAATACTGAAATTGGAGTCTAAGGAACTAATAGCGATCCAATATCAAGTTTATAAAGCTTGTTGATATGTTTACCTCTGCCAATTGTTTGTTCTTGTGTAAAATCCTGAATTTGACAACTTTTAGCATCAAACCAAACTTCATAAGGTAAACTGCTTATTAAATATAACTGACACTCAGCAAATGAAATCTGAATTGTAGAATATACAAAAATATTATGCACAATGATTTTCTTGTTCAATATGATGGTTCCCAAACCAACTATATTAGGTAAATCAACATGAGTATTTCTTAAAGAATGAAATTGAGATAATAATGATTTATAAGAATGGTGTGTAGCACCTGTGTCTATCACCCAATCATTCATAAAATCACTATCATGACTAGTAGAGTAATAATATGACTGATTCATAGAATTTCTGTAGAAAAATATAGAAGGAAAGAGTTTACCAGACATTGGGCAGACACCAGCTGATGTAAATCCTTTTTCAACTGAGGTGAAACATGGACTGAAAGAAATAGGATTCTTAACTATATTGACCATAACACTCTAAGGTTGCAATTTTGACCTCAAAAATGCTATTATCTGCTGAATATGATCCTTAGACAAATCACTACCCATGTCATCAACATTCCTTGAAGACTCTGTCACCAACAAGAATAAGAATCCAAGCCTTAACCATGCTATTTCAACGACTCTAGATAGGATATAACGGATCATTCTCATCAGGTCTTGGCAAGGTTCCATTAATAAGCTGAGTATTGTTCTTAGCCTCAATACTTATAGTCATCGTTGCGATCCAAGTGTAGTAATTATCTCCATTCAAGATTTCAGATAAAATAAACATATCAGGATGATCTCCGGGATGTAGATGATATGGACTATGTACGCTATCAACATATTCTTATTCTTGAGGGATTAAGGATCTGTGAAGCACTACGGACCAAAAGTACGCCGAATCGTGATGATCAGAGACCGCTCATAGTCTTTGGGAACAAAAAGTTGAGCGTTGATTATCCGTTGTAGCATCTTCGGGACCAAGAGACACTGATTCACGAGTACGACGACCACGAGTTCCTCTTCTCACCATTTCTTGAAAAAATTTGTGAAATCGAAGCAAGTAAACAACTCTAATCGATCAGAGAAGAAGATTAAAGAGAAAGATGAACGAATTTAATGAAAATTTCAGAGTTGAGCTATGATTTGCTCTGATACCATATTAGAGAAGCTGAGTAAATAACTATCATTCTCGTTAAATGTAAAAGTTTGTTACATATAAAAATCTAGTTATACAAGTATATGAAACCATATATTTGTATCTATATGTGTTACTATAGAAATGTATATACACTCTAATAACAAGGAAAATCGGCTTATTCATACATAGAGTATATCAGTATGTTAAATTCATACATGAAGTATATGCTCATGCTAAAACATATAACAACTAAACGACAATTTGAATATCAGATATAAACTTAACATTTTGTGCTAAAACATACAAAATCAATAACACTGTTAATCAACCGGTAATTTATGCTGACGTGGCAAATATGTGGCGTACACGTGGCAAAACGTGGTAAACCAAAAAAAATTCCGGAAAAAAATCAATGTTTTAGCATTTGAAAGGAATCGAACCCTATACCCCTAGGACAAATATGAGATACATAACCAACTGAACCAATATGTTTTATCAGTAAAGTCTTACATTCACATAATTATATATAGTTTAAAAAATCCAAAAGCTTTAATCAATTTTAAAACGTGAAAATAGTAAAAATACCCGAACCCGAAGACCGAACCCGAGCTGAAAAACCCGATCCGAACCCGAAATTTGATATGTATTTGCCACGTGTACGCCACGTATTTGCCACGCTAGCATGAATTAACGGTTGACTAACGGTGTTAGTGATTTTGTATGTTTTAGCACAAAATGTTAAGTTTATATCTGATATTCAAATTATCGTTTAGTTATGGTATGTTTTAGCATGAGCATATACTTCATGTATGAATTCAACATACTGATATACTCCATGTATGAATAAGCCGACTTTCCCTAATAACAATATTTATGACATTTTGGCTGAAAATTAGAACTTAAAAACAGAGTGAAAAGCAAATATTGGTTTTGGAGGACGAGCGGCAAACCAGATACGGATGCCATCGTCGTATGTGTGGATTGCCTGGTTGCGGAGCGAGCTGAAACGATTTTGAATACTCTTGTCTATGAGCTTCCCGAGACGTACAGATGGAATGAGAGATTCTCCGTGCCGTTTTTTTTCTTTATAAACTAATTATAGTGTACAATTCTAAACGAGAAAACCATTTATTTGCATATGGATTGAAAAAGATTTATATCTACATTTTTCATTGTATTTTTGCTTATGATAATCATTATCTGATCAACCAATTTGGCATATTCGACGATTGTTTTTTCATGTAGCGTTCTGAAAAGTAAGTTCAATTTATTATATTATCATTCATGTTTCTACATATTTGGATCCAGTATATATTATTGTTGTCTTCTCATTTTGTTGTGTTTGTAATTTTTTTTTTTTGTCAATGTTATGTTGTCCATTGTTTTTATTCAAATAAAATTTATAAATATTTCGTGACCAACAAAAAAACAAACAAAAAATTCGAGAACGCGGTCGTACTAACAATACCGAGTCACTTTGAAACTTCATTCATTTAATTCTGTTTCTCTCGTAGCTCTTGGTTTTTCCTACAAAATGTTTGACCAACCAAAAGTATTTGTTCTTCCTACTATCTAACAATGCTGTTCTTTCTTTAAACTTCCGAAGGGTTATGGAATTAATGGTTTCACAGTACTTAAAAGTGAAACCATAAACAAGACTGAATTGATTAAAATTTATGAAATCGATGGTTCCACAGTACTAGAAAAAAACATAAAAACAAACCATGGAATATAAGTTGTCTAAATCAAGAAGAGACAACATAAACAAACCGTCTTAAATTTCGAAACAAAGTGGTGAGATCATCTATAGAGAGACCAAACAACAAAGAGACCAATGACCAGTGTCACTTATCATATAGAAGAAACCTTGGCACTCTTACCTTATTACCACACTGAACCAGACAGAAACAGATACTGAACCAGAGAGACAGAGAGAGACACAGACTGTTTTAAACCACACTGAATAAAGGAAACACAGCATCACTCTTCCTCGGACTCCGACTCAGCGTTCTGGAGCCACTCAATGAACGGAGTAACATTCTTCAACACCGGGGAGCTTTTGATGCCTTTATTGTACCAAGCAACAATCACATCCTCTTCCAAAAGGTCTTCATCGTAAAGCCCTTTGATAACAAGGGCAACTTCTTTGGTAGCCTCTGCACTCGCCTTCATGCAAAAGGATTCTATAGCGTTAAGCAAAACCATCTGCTGAGGAGCTCCTGCATCTTCTTGCATCATCATCAAAGCCACAAGATATCTCTTCTTCTTGATCACTTCTTTAGCAAATCCCTTGCCTGCACCTCCAAAGAAGGCAAAGAATAGGGCGTCCATTTTCTCCTGGGGGGTTGCGGAGTTTGTAGCTAGGGCTGCTTTGAGTTGTGTAGGAGATGAACCACTGCCCAGAAGCTCTTTTATCTCACTCACAAGCTTTTCATGAGCATTAGCAGGGATCTTGCTATTCCCATTCTCATGCAGCACTTCTGATGCCTTCTTCACCTCAACTGCTGGCTTTTTTTCTTCAATTGTAGACAGTATCACCATATCAGCTGTTACAGCGCTGAGCTGTTCTTTCATTCGTTTCTCAGCAGCCTCCCTAGAAGTATCTGTTTGCCACTGGACATCGTCGTCATCTTCATCAGTGTCTGCTTGCTCATTTTCATCAGACAGGCTTCGAGGTGGGGAATGATCTTTCTTCTTCAAAACTTTGTCTTTCGAAGTACCCGTGGTCGCTGCTTTCTTCTTACTAGTAGCCTCCTTCTTGAGTTTCCTCAGCTCCTCATCAGCTGCTTCACCTTCTTTGAGCCTTTCTTTCTCAGCTCTCCTCATCGACTTCTTGTCCTTGGACAACTTCTTTTGCTCTGGAGGATTCTTCAGAATGAATGACGTGAGCTTGTCCCTCATATCAACATCTGAAAGAAACCCGCAAGCCGCACATTTCAGCTGGAGCATCTGCGTCTTTGTAATGAGTATTTCAGTTTCAGGATTCCCACAACCGTAACACTGAACATACTTTTTTATGAAGTTCTCCAGAAGTCCCGCAAGCTTGGAAGTGTCATGAGCCCCATTCACCAGCGAGGTTCCAGTCTTCTCATCAAATTTGGACTGGGCACCAAGCTCACAACCAAAGTACTTGGTGGTGTAAGCAGCAGGTCTCCCCAAGGCCTTCGCAATCTCAACCATATTGACAACATTAGTCTTGATACCGTTACCTCTGCCTTCAATCTTGGTCATCATCCGCGGCATCTTGTACCTATAGAAGGCATCATCACGGTTGGAAGCACCAATGTTTTGCAAAGCCATCTTGTTTTGCCAAACAAGCAAGCACGTAAATAGAAGAGGAATGTCAGAAAAGACAGTGATAATCACTCGGTTGCATAAACTGAAAACCGGAACAGCTTGTGTTGTTGTTGACGGCCTCAAAAGATCCAACACGCAAACAACCAACTTTAATAGTGGACTTTTTCCTAGATATAGGACAGTACTCCCCTAAAAGCCGGATAGATGATTGAAAGAGAGAAGCCTGTTCAGACATAAAAGATTCTTCACACTCCACTTTTGACAAACTGATGATCCCAGCAGCTTAAACTGCTCAACTTCCTGCAAAATCATAAACACATAGTGTAAGCACACATATACAGAAACCATTCAAGAAACCAAATCCAAAGTTATCCTTTCATATTCTGCTTAAGAAACATAAAGAATCGACCTTAACAATTCAATGAATAATTAGATTAACCAATTCAAAAGATCCAACATGAATAATCCTAAATCCTGAAAAACAATCAAGAACCCATAACAGAAAACAAGGAAAAGTTTCAAAAATTACAATATGAGAACCTAATCTAGCATCAAAGAATCAGATTTATCATTGAACTACACCAAAAAAAAACCCATTTCTTTCTGATTCAAAACAAACAAAAAATCTAAAACACAATCATGGGCAATACAATAAATCGATAAAGAATCTAAATAACAAATCAGATCAGAGAAACAGATGCACGCAACCAATATTTACCAATCGGAATAACAAAAAAAGCGGGAATCTTTGACCTTGTATGATGAAGAAGAGGAGGATAATCTCTGAAGAGGTTGAAGAGAGCTTGCGAGAAGAAACGTTAGTTGCGCCGATGAGATTAATAATGAGAGAACCAGCGAAGCAAAGAGACGTTTTTGTGGATATATTTATATAAAGGTAAGGAGGCTGAGAGAAACTAGAATTGGAGACGCGTGATTGTGGTTTCATCCTTTTAGGGCAAACTCATCGTTTCGTGTCCAATTATTTATTTATTATTATTACCAATTTTTTAATATATATAATTTCTTTATTTTATCACATCGTATAAAAGGAAAATCAGAGGAAAGAAGAGTCTAGAGAGACGAACGAATTTACTAACTAGTCATATCGAGCGATTGATTTTTTTCTTTTTTTTCAAACTCTTTTTCGTTTGTTTACATGAGAAAAAGTTTTTCACGACTTTTGTCTTTTCTGCACTACAATTAGTATGGATATTAAAAAAGGAAAAGAGGTATCTTGTATATTCCCTCTGTTTCATTTTATTTGTAGTTTTAGGTTTTAAAATTTGTTTCAATTTAAGTGTTGTTTTAGGTTTTCAATGCAAATATTTTTAAAAATTTCCAGTTTTATCCCTACTGTTTAAATGTTTTGACCAATGAAAAATTATAAAACATATTAATTAGGGGTAAAACAAAAGATTTGAATGTTTTTCTTAATAAGTGTGTAAAATCCTTAAACTATACTTAAATTGAAACAGAAGGAGTATTAAAAGAAAAGTACAGAATGCTCACATTCATCTTAAGAATGGTTAATTACAAGTATATCCTTAATGAATCTACGTATTTAAATTTTTTGCCATTTAGATTAAAAAAATATATTTATCTAAATAAAATTTAATTTCCTATAAACATAAATTAAAAATTAAATATATTAACAAAAAAATAAAAAATTTATTTTTAAAATTCGAAATTTTTTTAATTAATCTAAAAAAAATATATTTTTTGAAAACATTCTTTAGATAGGTTTACTTAAACTTTTTGCCATTTAGTTATAAGAAAAATAAATTAAATTTAAAATAATCAAGTAAAATTTAAATTACTATAAAAAATATTTTTAAAAAATTTACAAATATTAAGAGATAAAAATTACTATAAAAATTCAAAAATGAGAAATATTCGAGTAAAAGTATTATTATAAATAAATAATTTAATAAATTTGAAAAAAATTAAGAGAAAAAATATTATTTAAATTATTTTTTAAAATAAAAAGTTAAATTACTCTAAAAATTAAAAATCGAAAATTTTATAGTACTAATAAAAATTAGAAAATAACTAAAAATACTACTTAGGTAATTTTCTTATAATTTTGTGGAGATAAAGTTTGCTTATTTTTGTTACTTTAATTTTTTATTAAAAAACTAATATGATACAGAGATTATATGTATTTAAACTATTAAAAAAAAATAAAAAATTTATATTTTATACACAAAAAATATTACATATATATGAAAAATTCTTTAAAATTTTTGAATTAATCCAAATTCAAATTAAGTTAATATTCAACTTTATATAAACTTTATTAAACAATAAAACTTTTCAGAAACAAAAGTATTATATTCCGCTACTACTTTTTTCAACTCTATCCATAATCAATTTATCTATTAAATATTTTGCTTTCAAACAAATATTAAAAAATGAATAAATATTAAATTATTATAATTGTTTTATAAAAACAAATCGAATATATTAAGAGAAAAAATTACTCTTTAAAATTTTTAAAATTCTTTAAAATTTAAAAATTGAATTACTCTTTAAAAATTATAATGGTTTTAAAAAAAAATCAAAATTCAAAAAAGTTGAATTACTCTTTCAAATTCTTTTAAAAGATTGAGTAAATTTTAAATTACTATAAAATAATATTTTTGAAAATTTTGAAAATATTATGAAAAATATAATTAACATAAATGAAAAGATCTATTCTTACTTATATTTCTTTCTACAAGATAAAATTTGAGGTTTAGATTTTAATTCTTAAGTTACTATAAATGTTTTTAAATTTTTTTTTTTTTAATATCTTGAACATTCATTTTCCTTGGTTGAGATAAAGTTTATTATATCATATATATTTTGCTTTTTAAAATATTTTAATTTTATTGTACGATAAATATATAAGGATTATGAAATTTTTTAAAGAAAATGAAAATTTATATTTCCACCAAAAACAAAATACGAAAATTATAATATTGTGATATAATGTTTTTAAAAAATCATCTGATGTATATATTTGATATAATGAACAAATAAAATATATTAAAAATTTAAGAAATATTAACTATTGTGTGGAGATAATTGTAATGTATAGTTGTTGTTATTTATAGGATTATACCATATATGAAGAATCTTGAACATCATTTGTTATACTAAAACTAAACATAACATAAAAGAATTTGAATCAATAAACAATTGCTAAGATTTCTTAATCTTTTATCATTTACGGATAAATAGTCAGCAATAAAACAAATTTGAAAACGTGAGATATCACATTTATCACCCTCAAAAACAAAAATGTCATCATCTCTTAATATTTTTTTTCCCGCACATGGTGCGGGGTAGCTTTCTAGTCTAATATTAAAAGAGATATCTAATATTAAAAGAGGAAAAGAAAGAGATATTGTTTCTAAAAGTGACAAGTTATGCGACAAAACTAAGCCAATTCAAAGGTTATCAATCATCAAGATGAGCTCGATACAATCATAAGCAAAAGTGACATTGGTCTTTCTAATCTAGATCATAAGCAAAAGTGACATTGATCTTTCTAATCTAGGTCATGCAGTCCACATCCTAGAGAAATGAATCGAATTTTGCATGTAACAGCGATATGTTGTAATATCTTTCGTCGAGCGTTCTTTATAGCAATAGGATTTTGGGGCGGTTAGAAAAGTCTCTGTAAGTTTAGTCTCGTTGAAAGAATTCTATGACTTCTTAGAGAATGCTAGAAAATGTTTAGAAAATTGTTTTGATGCTTAAGTTTGAATGACAGAACCGGTTCCACCGTTCCTTAAAAAAAAAATAAGAAGAAAAAGGGAACCAGAAAAGGTCAAATTTTTATTGTAAAAGCATCAAAAGAATTTCTTAGTGTTTTCTTTGGGATTTCCTCGAGTTTCAAGGAAAAGGAGGTAGTCTTAGTGAAAGGAAGGTTATGTATGCGTCAATTGGTCCATGTCACACTATGATTATGCATAATGATTTGCATCTTAGATTTTTAGGATAAAACCATAAACACTTGAATCACCTATAAATGCTTCCTTTACCAAGACCCTAGCATGTTCGATATCCCCTCTGTGAGAATGTACACATGCTACTAGGCTAAGTTCATTGAGATCGAGAGTTCTTTGAGATCTCGGGATTCAGAGTATAGGATATTGAAAAGTTCATGGTTAAGTACATAAAGTAAGTTTTGCTCTGACAAGTTTTGATGTAATTCGCAAAAACAAGACCCTTTGTAAGTATTTCTAGCTCCTATCCTTCTAACCATTTCTCCGGGCTCGAGTTTTATTGTTCTTTACTTGAGGACAAGCAAAGATTCAAGTCTGGAGAAATGTGTTAACCCCTATTTTTTCCTGCTTATTTAGGTCCTTTTGTGACTATTCTTGCGTCTTTTAACCAAGAACAAGATAGTTTGAATCTTTTTTGTATTTTATTGGGGAGATGGGATTTAGAGCTAAAATGGGCTTCCAGAAGATTAAATGGACTTCCAAATGGAATAAATGGGCTTCCAGAAGATCAAACAAATTTCAAGATAGACCAGAAGGAAGAAGTGTTCAAAGACGCATAGCGATCGGTTCAGACAAGGACCGATCGGTTGGAGAAGCCTCGTGGATCGATCAGTTATGCCTCTGCACCGATCGGTTGGCGTGGATTAGTCAAGTTTCCATTTTCTCACTTTTGGAAGTTTTACATTTTTCCCTACTCCCTAAACACTATATAAAGGGGACTCGACCGTCAATTGTAAACACACCAAGCCATTGAACAATAAACTCATTGTAAATCCTCTTCTTCTAGTTTTATGTTTTTCTTAAGAGTTTTGTCTTTAGTTTAGTTGTAGATTTAGTAGTATGTCTATGAGTTCTTCATATTCGTGCTACTCAATCTCTACCTTGCTAGATATGATTCTCTGTTAGGTTGTAGAGTTCATATTAGGTAGTTTTAAATATGTAGCTATGCATGATATGATAATGATGTATAAATCCTTTCCCTAGGTTCAATTTAATGCTTATTCTAGACTGGCCGCTGAGTATGCCATTAGACGTTTCTCGACACGTGACTGTGCAATGGAACGTTGGATTGTAGCCTAGGTGAGCAAAGTATTTCTAGACAAGTGACATTGCTAGGGAGCTTTGTGAACCTGTTAGTCTCGTACTTAATGCTTGCTTAGATTCTGATAGTAAAGTGACATTTTTATGATTGATTTATATGATGGTTTATAATGCTTTCTCTTATGCATGTATATTACTTGTTTAGGATTATCATAGGATTCTCTGGGCCTAATTTATCTATCTCTATTCATATTAAATTGTTAGAAAACATAAAAATCATAATTATTTCTCAAGCCAAATCATAATTATTCATAATCATAATTATTATAATCCATAATGTAGTCGTTTTGGTCTTTGTGGATCGATCCCTAAATACTATAGTGGTGTATCATACACTTGCGATAATATTTGGGGTAAGACTTTATGCAAAATACTATTTAATCATCACTATTATGTGCATTCATGTGCATAAACTACGTAGCATACGAACTGACATAGATAACCTTTCATTAGGATTAGAGATGATAGACGTAAGTGTAAGACCCCGTCCCGGACGCTCCGACATCTGGGGACACTGATCTCACGTCCCAGCTCCTTGCTGGCCAAACCTCTACGATTTTTCATTTCTATCATAGGTTTTGCCTTTACGAGGCTTAACTCTCTAATATAGTCTTTACTACAACAGAAGTCTTTCTAATCTTGGCTTAATTCCCACCAACACTTGTACCGAATTTCATCATCCTTGTCCTTTAGACTTCGGATCGATCTTTTACTCGGCCAAGTCATGCATTCCGTTCACTAGCCACCTAGGCTTCACGATTGCATCTATCAACCTAGTTCCTTCGGTCAATTCCACAATGTCTAGCTTATTCCATAAGTTAGATAATTTAACATACCTTGGCCATTATGAGGTGTTCTCCCCCATATGGTCAGTCCATTGATCCAAACGTTAGCACGTTCGCTTCCTTTGCCCATCGTACGTAGTGTAAGACCCAGATCGTGTATTGGATGGACCAATCCCTATCGTTACTCGACCACAACCAACCATCCCCACTGGCTAAGTATTCGACAGAGATTGGGGATCATAAGTTTTACTTGGTTCACGACAGTCATCAAACACTCCCTTGTTGGCATATCCATCCTCCAACGTAGACCCCTATAGTTTCATGGTCTTCAATCAAGTCTGTGACTTGTCTTTCACCGTATCACATTGGTATGTGTTCGGTAGCATCACGTCCTTTGGTGCCGTCGCGTCTTTTGGTACCATCCGTAGTCATCCTTAGATTTATCATGGATTCATCATCGACTATCTAACCCGTCACCAATCCCATGCTCAGTGATAAGGACCATCGCTGAATCTGTCCACGGTTCACCCTTGGACTTTCGATGATACGTCTTCGGATTTGTTGCTAATCCTTCAATGTATCTATGTTCATACATGTCCTGGTCTGTCGCATTCCTTCATCGTAATCTTTGATGATTCCTGCTCCGGATCTCGCCGAATCCTTGTTGTATCCCGTGGAAACCTTCCTCGGATTCCTCGGGATGTGTACACGGATCCTTAGTTCCTCCTTCTGGGATCGTTTACCCATTCCCGGATTCCTCGTGAAGTGTACACGGATCCATTGTGGTTTATCTCTGGATCCATCATGATTTACCAACGTAACTCTTAGGACTTACCCACGAATTTTCTTAGGATTTACTCACGTATCCCTCAGAATATCTCCACGGATCTCCTTCGAGGTTTCCTTGTTTCATCTGCATCTCCTTCATGCCTTCTCCACGGTCTTCCGTGTATACCCGATGATTCCTCGCCAATCCGGTGGCTACTTCAATGATTCCCTCGACTCGGATATGGATCCTTATATTAGATTGGTTCTAATCCTTTGTCATTGATCCAATGTTCATATTCCTCTTACACCGTATTGTTTCCTTGCCGGAATCATCGAAAGTCATCGGATGAATCCGAGCGTTCTCGTATCCAGGCCTCGGTCACGGCGTAAACACCCAACCTTTGTTGCCCTCGTAGTCAGCTCCACGGAGATCCCGAGTTTCCTCGAAGTGTTTAACTCCATACTCGAAGATTCCTTTCCTACTCGTGTTTCTCTTCCGTTTTTCTTGAGGATTCTCACACTTTTTAAGTATTCTTCACGTTCTTAAAAAGTTGTATTTTTTTCCTACATTTTTTGTATCTCCCCCAAACAATGAACGAGTGCCATTTATTTATGGATGCGGGGCTGGGAACCGTTTCTTGGCAAAGAGGCGTCTCCGCATGAACAGGCGTCCGTTCGCTATGTCGTGCCTCCTCACTCGTGCTCGTTCGCGCATAAACTGTCTAACCGCTCAACTGTTCGTCCAACCATTCAACCGTTTGGTCAACCATCCAACCGTCTCAGTAGCTGGCCGAGATGAGGTGATCTGGTCGAGCTTAGCTCCAGCTGATCGAGCTATGTTCAGTCCACAGCAGCTACTGTCAGTCCACGGCAGCTACTGTCAGTCTACGACATCTGCCATGAGCTATCTATCGCTTTTCTCGAGCTGTCCGTAGCTTCCCTCGAGCTGTCCGTAGCTTTCCTTGAGCTTCTTATCTTTTTCCCGATTTTTCTTTGAGGATTTGGCCAAGTCTTTCTTCTTTCGACTTAACCCTTCCTTTACGGACCCTTTTGGCGAGTTTTGTTCGACAAGTCTTTCTTGTCCTCGACCATGGCCTGTTCCGCCGTTTCTGACGCGGGTCAGGGATGTTACAGTATGATTTGGAATGATTAGTAAGTCTTTGTACGATTAAGTCTTGTTGAAAGACTTTTAGAGCTTGCTCAGAAAATGCTGTTATGGATTTTATTTTGATGCTTCATCTTGTATGACAGAACCAGTTTCAACTCCCCTCATCAAAAAAAAAAAAACAAATGATCTTGAGAAAAGGAGAAAGAAGGAACAGGAAAAGGCTTAAGTTTTATTGAAAAATGCATCAAGAGAAATTGTTACAACATTTTTGGGGTTTATATCGGGTTCTGAGATAGATTAGTTGGTCTTAGTGAATGGAAACCTATGTATGCATCAATTAGTCTGTCTCTCCCTGTGATTATGCGTAATGATTTGCATTCTAGATGTTAGGATAACCATAAACACATGATTAACCATTAAATGCTTTCCTTACTACTACGATCATAGCTGTATTCCCTCGGTGAGAACACACACTATCTTAATGAATGTTAAAGGGCTTAGTTCACTGGTTTTGGAAGTTTTTTGTGATCGGGATTTAGGGTATGTGATATTGTTAAGTTCATGGCTAAGTACATAAAGTAGATTTTACTCGGACTTACCTTTGATGAAGTTCACGGAAGGAAGACCCGCTGTAAGCATTGTTCCCTAGAATTTATTAGCTCCCAAGTGTTTCTCCAAATTTAATTTTTTATTGTTCTTTGCTTGAGGAAAAGCAAAGATTCAAGTCTGGGGGAATATGTTAACCCCTAATTTTACTAACTTTTAGAGTCCTTTTCGTGTCTAAATCTTGTATCTTTTCACCAAGATAAAAAGAGTTCTAGTATATTTTTATTGTTTTGCAGATTATGGACATGGAGGACAAAGAACGAAGAAATGGGCTTCAAACGTTCTAGAAAAAGAAGTTTCTCGGATATGCCAATAGATCGGTTGAACTTTGCACAGATCGGTTGAGGAGAGCTCAATAACCGATCGGTTGCAATGTGCACTGATCGGTTGACTGCCTTTAGGAGCTTCCTTTTAGAATATTTTAGGATCTCCTAATACTATAAAAAGGGGCCTAGACCCCATTCTCAAATCATCTAGTTTTGAAAGCAAAAATACTAGAGAGATCATTGTAGATATTTTAGCTTTTGTAGTTTATTTTGTAATTCATTATTGTTTTGCTTATTTTCTGCAATTACGCTTGAGTGATTCTCTGTTGGGTTTTTAGGATTTCTATTAGGATGTTTTAGATAATGATAATAGGCATGCTTTGATATATAATGATATTATGGATTTTTGCCGAGGTTGTTAGTAATGCTTATATGAGACGGGAGTCTAGGTATTGCCTTTAGATAGATCTGCGCAACGGGAGTTGGTAGAGATATCAAAATCTAGCCTATGTGAGCAAGATACCTCTGCACAATGGGACTTTGTAGAAGTCTAGTTATCATATCAATCATTTTCTTAATGCTAGCTATTAGATCTTAATGTAAACAAGATTTTATGTTATGATTATTTAGCTTCGTACGTTATCACTAAGGGATGAGGGTAACTTCCATTTATGAAGAGATTTAATAATTTCTCACATGTAAGCATGTTTGCTTGTTTAGATATTTTAGGAGATTCCCTGAATTTTTAACCATCTATCGTTGTTTATTTATTTGTATTCATTATTAAAAGAAAATCAAAAGAAAAATCATTTACATTGTTGCAGCTAAGTTTTCATCATCATAGTGCATAGTATATGATTGCTCTGACTGATTGTATCCCTTGGTTTTGTGTCGAGTTCAACAACTATGAAATCTATCAGGATTCAACACTCCTTTCGTTTCACCAGAATGTTTTCAAGCAATGCTTTGAGACGTCTAATCGAAAGATCAGCTAGCAACAAAGTGATCCTAGATAGTTTAAACGTGATGAGATCCAATCGCTTAGATACAAGTAATGACATGAGGCTTAAACTTGCTCATAAATCATATATACAATGTTTGACCTTTAAGTTGCCTATTGACCATGGTAAGGTGAAAGGTCCTGGATCTCCAACCTTCTTAGGCATCTTGTTTTGTAACACCGCGCTACACTCATGTGTCAAGTGCAACTTTTCCTCTTCCAAACTCGTCATGTTGATTAGGATTTACTCGATGAGTTTCCTCATGGATGAGATAATTTTCAATGCTCCCACAAAAGGTAGTCGAACCCGCAAATCTTCGATTATGGTTTTCATCTTTTTAAACTCTTTTTCGTGAAGTTTGTTCTTTCTTCCAGAGGAAATGTATTCTCTAGTTCTTACTCCTTGTCTTTAGGTTTCCCAACATTATCCTATATGTAGATCACACGTTTGTTGGTTTTGGATCCACCGTCAAGCGATCGGGTTTAACATCAAACTGATCAGTTCCCAGCTCATCACAAAATTGATTAGTTGATGATTGTAATTGATCGGTTGGTTTCCCATTTTCCATTTTTTTCTACTTCTTAGTGTGATTGCACTGATATACTCTCTTTGTGCCTCTGCTTGGAACTTAATGGATCTTTTTTGTGAATTCATAAACCATCTCTCCTAGGTATTAATGTGATTCGCCAAAGATTCGACCCCTCCCCCAAAACATCCTACAACGAGCCTAAAAAAAACATAAGTGTTTATTATAACACTAACAACACAAAGTCCGCCCATTAAAAAAAGTTCAAGTTTATACGCAATCGTCAATTGGGGTTGAAGATTTTTACTTTGTAGAATTCTCTATCGCTAAATGATTTCGAACGCCCAAATGCTCACTAATGTCCCTAGTGCGAATGACCAAGTCATCGACACTTGCCAAAAAATGTCACACAATAACGTACTTTGTACAAGTAAGAAACGAGAATCATCATACCAAGAGTGTCCCAAACGCTCACAAAATTCCCAAGTGGGAAAGACCAAATCACACACACTTGGAAAAAAAGAAGATCCAAAACACACTTGGTCCAAGTAACAAGTGGGAACACTTTGCTATAACACCTAGAGATATGCTCAAATATAATACCCTAAAGTATCTAAGCAGTAGCTGTAGTATTCTAGGGGTCGAACCACAAAGACTCAAGATTGTCACTCAATAAATTCCAGAATGTGAATTAAGCTAAGCAAAACAAATGTAATCAAAACTAACAAAACAATTAAAATTAAGTAGTGATATCAGTGAGGAAAACGCTAGACTTAGAGAAATTTGCAGGCAAATCAGAATTGTCAATCAAATAAAATGTCAGGAATTGAAATAAGCACCGCTCTTGAACTTAAAACACATATGTAAATTAAACTAACTGTCGTTGCGAAGACTATCTATGTCTAAACCTAGAATTCCAAATTTCTTTGCAAATTCTATGAATTGAAACAAGCATTAACGATCAAGTTCAATTGTTCACAAAACCCTAAACCCAATTTCTTTGCGAGTAGGTATTTTTCTCACCAAACACTAGTTCAGGAAACTAATCACACTTTCGTGTCAATTAATTAACCTAAAATCAGATTCTAGTTCGCGAGGCTAGAATAAGTTTTAATCTCAAGTCTAGGTGAAGAACTCTATAGATTTTTTCCTAACAATTAAATCTAATTTAACAATTCATCAAATACCTTTAAATAACCCTAAACCTAACAAGGAATCTACTCAGACATGGTGAATAAAACAAACATCATGAATAAACTAGATATCATAAGGCAAAATAGAGTAAGAATACAAAGAGAGTCCAAGGTTCCTCTCCCAAAACTCAATTGCAAGAATACTCTTTCTCTCAGAATCAATGTCTGCCTCCCAGAGGCTGAAAAACCTAATTTTATAACTAAAACATGCTTTGGAGTTCATTGCAAAAATAAGGAAATCTTCTGTTTCTTTTCGGGTCTTCTGAAGATAGTGCGTTCTGATTATCGGTATCGACCGACACTATAAATGGTATCGATCGATACTAGGAATTCGAGTTGTGTTTCTTTCAGATGATGGTGTCGATCAACACTGCATGAGTGTCAATCGATACTAGGCTTCAGTCTCCGAACTGCTTCAGCTCTGAATTGCTGCAGAAAGCTTCGATTAATCCAAACTAGCTCCAATTGCATTTAATTCCTGAAAAGACTCTAAAACACTTATAAGACTCAATAAAAGGACTTATATCATGGTTAAAAACGGATAAAAACCATGATATATCATCTCCCCCAGACTTAGTCTTTGCTTGCCCTCAAGCAAACAGAAAACCAAACAGGGAAAGAGGTTTGGAAAACACGGAGACTCACCTGTTCTTAAAACATTGTAAAGACCCCTTTTCCAAGCTCCCAGATATCACCTAATCAGTTTCAGATCTAACCACCATGTACTTCTCTGTAGACAATAGCAGCTTCCCAGACTCCACACATTATCTCAAAGCACCAACATACTAAATCCTTCATTGTCGTTTCATCACGTTTGCTGATGTTCAAGAACCTTCTAGATTTTTCCTCATGCGATATCATGACCAAGGAACCACCCAAGTTTCATACTTTGGTATTTTTTTCCTCTCCCCCAGACTTATCTCTTTTTATGCTCTTGATTTTGGATTAAGCTTTGCATATACAAATTAAGGTTTGAGACGCGAGTATTGGTGGTAATTGCCACCGAATCCCCGGTTCTCCCCTCTCAAAGTATCAAAGGTCTTAGGCGAACAACGGGGTCTCAGGAAATGTTCCTACCCCTTGCTTCAAACCTTTGTGTGATCATTCCATATCCAAGTAGAACAATGGGATCACAAGAAGTGTTCCTAGCCCTCTACTCGGTGGAAATCATCTCATCTTTCATGCATTTTATGAATCATCGTATATCAAGGGAGAGGTATAACAAAATTTTCAAACGCATGGGTTCCTTTGTCAGATATGAATGATGAATCAATTTCTGTAAACACCAACCTCAGGAATGAAGTGCATAATTTGGCTAAGGATTTAGAAGAAATCTGCCGGAGACATGGGTGTCTTCTAGTTAACTGGTCAGTCTTTAGATTTTTCATTAGTCGATCTTAGAACTGATTCTGTAACATTGGTTACTTAAATACAAAGTTAGAGCAATGGATTTAAGCAAAAGTTCATAATCTCCAACAAGTTTTGACTCAAAAACACAAAATTTGACTCAAAAATGACTGACTCTAAGAAAAACAAACACAATGTCAGTAACTACCTTCCCCCAGGCTGAAACAACACTGTCCCAAGTGTTATCTAGCCGAGAGAAGGCAAAAGAAAACAAAAGAACAGAATGGCTGATGGGTTTCGCAAATGTACCGTATGTTATTTTGGGTATCGAACGATGTTTTGACCAGCATCGACCGATACTTGCTGAGTATCGAGCGATTCCAGTAATGCATCAATCGGTACTAAGGTCCTTTTTTGTGAGACCGATGCCCAAAATCGTGTCCAGAGAGCCAAATGTTAGAGGAAACACTGTTAGGTCACTAGAGCACAAGTTAGAAGCAACATAATGATAAGATAGCCACAAGTTCAATGAGTACTGACAATGAGATCTAAAAGTTCAAAATGAAAGACAAACAAAAGAAAAAGAACAGGGAAAGGGAAATCGTGAAACCCAGGAAACAGAGTCTAGTCATCAGAGACATCGGTGTCGGACACATCATAGCGGGATGAAGGGCCGGGTGTGGAGGTGTGGGCATCTGTAGACGACATGCAGCGGCAACGAGAAATAGCTGCCTAAATGCTCTGTAAGCTCTCCACGACGTACCGCTGAAAGGAGGCGGTCTCCATCGGCAGATCCGGTGGTGGAGGAAATGAAGGGGTAGGAGCAGATGTCTGGTGGTGCTGTAAACGGCGGGGCTGACTTCCAGCAAAGTCAGCTTCGGGTGTGGCATTAACAGTAGTCAGAGTAGACGTGGCGGAGCGCGTACACGTGTAGCCGGAGCAACTGAAAGTAAGATGGGATCTGGATCGAATCGCAGCTTGGAGGCATCGCCTTCAATGGTGGTCAGAGCTCGGTTGGGCAGGTACACAAAGAGCTCACCGTCGGTCGTAGGAAGACACCAATGGCGGGTTGGCTTTAGCCAACGCATGTGCTGCATATGGTGCTCGTCCATGAGAGAGCGAACTGTGACGAACGAGCACTCTGAAGTGAAGATGCTGAAATGCTTGAAGATGGGAGTGAGAAGGCTGCCAACTGACTCGGTCTTCCGCATAGAGGAGTAGTTGCGTCCAGATAATGGCTTGGTCTTCAGAGACCAGGTGGTGCGCAAAACCGGCGCCCATGTTGACCGCGAGGTTCAACTCGGGCCACTCATATCTATCATCAGGATGAGGTCACCAACAGCCTTGTCTAGTAGGATCAGCTCCGATATCCTCAACTTGTTTGGCTCCATCTGCGTCGTAAAGGAGAGTGTTGCTCAGAATACGGACGATGAAGTGAAGAGTGGGGTGGCGAACGTCCATCTGCGTCGTAGTGTTGGAGTGGTATGCTCCGAGACCTATGTGTCCCCAGAAGACTTGCACATCATGAAATTGGGGAGGCAGAGCTACCTGCTGGAGATTGCGATCGAAACCGTAGATGTCGCAGAGGTTGGGGATTGGTAGCATGTAATGGATCCCTCGAATCAGGAAGGTTAGAGTGCCCTCCAAAGCATTGCGGTGGACCTCGTCCCTATAGTAAACTCGTGCTGTAGCGAGGAACTGGCGAAAAAGGTCGGGGTAGAGATCGTATTGCTACGAGTATAAAGTCCCCAAACCAATCTTATCGAGCAGGGCAGAGAGCTTCACGTCGATACCCAGACGGCGCATGGTGTGAGGATCGATGAAGCGTGTAGGAACCACAGCAACATGCAACCACTCGTTGTAGAACAACGTGTCGTAGTCGTCCCACTCCTTGGCGATAGGCCTATAGACGCAGGCGTCACTCTCGGTCTCCTCTTTGGGCAAACCTGCCCAATCACGCCTTGGGATAATCCTCTTCCCTTCCAGTTTAGGCCAGGAAGGCCTAGCAGCAATAACAGGGGCAGAGGGAGACGGAGAACGGAGTGGCGCAGCTCTCAGGTCACTGATGTGGACCTCAAGAAAACTCTGGGGACCTGTGGCATCTGTGAAGCCACCCTTCAGAACTCTGTAACGATCCCTGGTCAGGCAAGCTGTCACGACGTCGGCATGCCAGAACGATCCACATAAATCTTGCACCTCGTCCTGGAGACTGAGATCACGGCGTGGAGGGTTAGAGCCGGAGGCTTTCGAATGACTTGCCTTATTGCGGGGAGCCATCTGTGAATCAAAACAAGGCCAATACCAAATTATATAACAACGTCATGCAGATATCACATAAGAGCAGATAAGTAATTCAACAGATGCATCGTATTCCAACTCAATCATCACATCATATGAACGAATTTGCTCAAGTCAATTTATCCCTATCATTTTTTGTCCCATTCCCCTAGAGCTAATCACCAAAAGAGACGGTGCAGGAAATCAAAAACAGAGGAAACAAAAATCACAATATTCCAAACCTGCCAACGAATCTAAGAGTTAGGATTTCGAGTGCATTACCTTATAGATCTAAAGAGTAAATGGTAGGATGATAATGAGGGCAAAAATCTGAGTGGAATAGGATTTAAAATTGAGCAAATCCGAGAGAGAATCGGAACAGAAAACGGCGTCGATCGATGGAGAAGTGAAGAAGAAAACCCGAAGGTTTTATAGAAAAACTTATAAAACCTGGGTATCGACCGATACCGTAAGTGGTATCGATCGATATTCGGGTCATGATAGCACAGTTTTTTCTATTGTCTCGGTATTGATTGATACTACCTGGGTGTCGATCGATGCTTGTCATCTGAACCTGCTTCACGTGAAGACATAAGACAAAAACAAAAACAAAAATCAAAGGGAAAAATCTATTTACAGACTCACCAATGGGTTGCCTCCCACCAAGCGCTTGTTTAATGTGCTTAGCTTGACATTGGGATCATTCAGGCAGCTGGTGGTTCAGCCAGAGGCATTATGTGGCCATCTGGAATGGTAGCTTTTGCCCAATAATGTTTCAACCGTTGTCCATTGACAGTGAATTCTTTTCCCTCAGCATTTACCAACACGACTGCACCGTGCGGGCGGACTTCTTTGATTGTGAAGAGACCTGACCAACGAGAACGCAATTTCCCAAGAAATAACTGTAAGCGAGAGTTGTACAGAAGTACCTGGTCGTTCGGTTCGAAATGGCGAGAAAGGATCTTCTTGTGGTGATATGCTTTAGTCCTTTCCTTGTATAGCTTGGAGTTCTCATAGGCGAGGTGTCTGATCTCATCTAGCTCATTGAGTTGGACCAAATGCCTTTGAGCAGCAGATTTGATGTATAAATTCATCAACTTAGTAGCCCAGGCTATTTTGTCCTCGATCTCAACTGGAAGATGACATGCCTTCCCGTACAACAAATTGAATGGCGTGGTGCCGAGAGGTGTCTTGAATGCGGTCCGGTAAGCCCAAGGAGCGTCGTCGAGTTTCACTGCCCAGTCCTTCCGTGTTGCGCCAACTGTCTTCTCCAAAATCTCCTTAATCTGTCTGTTGGAGACCTCAACTTGGCCACTGGTCTGAGGGTGATAAGGTGTGGCGACGCGATGATGCACGCCATACTTTCTCAGCAGCTTTTCGAAGATCTTGTTGATAAAGTGAGTGCCACCATCACTTATAACAACTCGAGGTACTCCAAATCAAGGGAAGATAATGGTCTTGAACAGTTTCAAAACGACGGAGGAGTCGTTGGTAAGACAAGCAATCGCTTCCACCCATTTGAAGACGTAATCAACGGCGACCAAGATGTACTTGTTCTGTCGGGACGGATGAAATGGTCCCATAAAATCAATGCCCCAGCAATCGAAAACTTCGAGGATGAAGTTCTGTGGCATCTCATGTCGCTTGCTGATCTTCCCTCTCCTCTGACACAAATCGCAATGAGAGATAAAAGCGTGAGCATCCTTGAACAATGTAGGCCACCAGAAACCAGCTTGCAGAACCTTAGAAACCGTTTTGAATGTGGCGAAATGCCCATCATACTCAGATCCATGGCAGTGATACAGAACTTCTGGCACTTCGGTCTCAGCTATACATCTTCTGTAAATCCCATCAGAACAAAGCTTGTACAAGTATGGTTCATCCAAAAAAAAACGTCTGACATCTCGCATAAATTTCTTCTTGGCATACTTCTGGAGATGTTTTCGTTCGTAATCTGCAGCAAGATAATTAGCTATGTCAGCATACTGATATATCATGGTTTTTACCCCTTTTTAGCCATGATATAGGTCTTGTTTTTAGAGTCCTTCTAGTGTTTTTGTAGTCTTTTTGAGCCTTTTCAGGTTTTGGCACGTTTGGAGCATAATTGGAGATATTGGAGCATTCTGAAGTTTGTTTATGGCATTCATTGAATAACTTCCCACCGTTGGATTGAGCTCAAATTTGGATACAAGATATATCAATGGATTAGCTTTCATTTGGAAGTGGTTTGAGGCCATTCTAACAGTGCGATCAAAGGTTATGCAAGTTTTCGTGAAGACGGTCCAGTCTGGCGAGCACAGAGTCCTGGTATCGACCGACACCCACCTGGTATCGATCGATACCGACTGCAGAAAAGGAAAACACGTGATTTTACAAGTCTGAAGAGTCCGAAACTTGGCCCAGAGGATCCTACTATTTACAATTAAGCCCAGAACGTGTTTTAGCATTATATTTAGGGTTTTTAGCCACTTTTAGAGGGAGACTTAGCTTTTATCATAATTCTGAATACTTTGAGAGAGATTGGTTCCGGGTTTTGGGGAGACAATTCTGAACCCTTGTTTACTCTTGATTTATTTTATGCAATCTATTTTATTCATGATGTTTGCCTCATTCACCATGTCTGCGTAAATTCCTTGTTATGTTTAGGGTTATTCAAAGGTGTTTGGTGAATTGTTAGGTTTATCTGAATCGATAGGAGAGATTTAATAGAGTTCTTCATCTAGACTTGTGATTACTGCTGATTCTAGCTTCATGACCTAGAATCTGATCTTAGGTTGTTTGATTGGCACGAAAGTGTGATTGATTGCCTGAACTAGTGTTAGATGAGCAAAGTATGAGAATGATTTTTCTTGCCGCAGTAGGAGGGCTATGGAACATTTCCAGTGAATGCCGACTTTTGTCTAACTTGGATAAGTGAATGCATCAGCAAAAACGGTCTAAAGCAAGGGATAGAACATTTCCGAGCGCCCACAGTTATTCGCCTAAGACCTTTGATACTTTGAGAGGGGAGAACGCGGGGATTCGGTGGCAATACACCATCAAATACGGCGCGTCTTCAAACCTGACATTTGTATACTTGCAACTTAATCCAAAATCAAGAAATAGATACAAGAGATAAGTCTGAGGGGAGAGAAGAAATACCAAAGTAATGAAAACTTGGGTGGTTCCTTGGTCCATGATATTGTATGAGGAAGATCTAGAAGGTTCTTGAACATGATACGAGCAGTGAAACGCATGAATGGATTTGGTATGTTGGTGTTGTGAGATAATGTGTAAGTCTGGGAAGCTGCATTGTCTACGAGAGAGTAACATGGTGGTTAGATCTGAAACGATTAGGTGATATCTAGAGAGCTTGGAAAAGGGTCATTGGTCGAATGTTGTCAAGACAGGTGAGTCTCCGTGTTTTCAAAACCTCTTTCTGCCTGTTTGCTTTATGTTTGCTTGAAGGGCAAGCAAAGCTAAGTCTGGGGAGTTGATATAATCATTCTGTATTATCCTCTCTTAGCTCTGAAGATAGGAGTCTTTCGGTACCTATATATATAGAGATCCTTCTAGTGTTTTTGTAAGTCTTTTTGAGCCTTTTCAGGTTTTGGCACGTTTGGAGCATAATTGGAGATATTGGAGCATTCTAGAGTTTGTTTTTGGCATTCGTATGAATAACTTCCCCCGTTGGATTGAGCTCAAAATTTGTATACAAGATATATCAATGGATTAGCTTTCATTGGAAGTGGTTTGAGGCCATTCTAAACGTGCGATCAAAGGTTAGCAAGTTTTCTGGAAGACGGTCCAGTCTGGCGAGCACAGAGTCCGGTATCGACGGACACCCACCTGGTATGCGATCGATACCGACTGCAGAAAAGGAAAACACGTAATTTTACAAGTCTGAAGAGTCCGAAACTTGGATAGGATCCTACTATTTACAATTAAGCCCAGAACGTGTTTTAGCATTATATTCATAGGGTTCAGTCACTTGTAGAAAGATTAAATATATGCTTCAATGAATTCACTGTACTGAGGGA
>SMJT01000039.1:748569-814155 GCA_004349715.1 Crucihimalaya himalaica | reverse complement strand
CACTTTTAGAGGGAGACTTAGCTTTTATCATAATTCTGAATACTTTGAGAGAGATTGGTTCCGGGTTTTGGGGAGACAATTCTGAACCCTTGTTTACTCTTGATTTATTTTATGCAATCTATTTTATTCATGATGTTTGCCTCATTCACCATGTCTGAGTAGATTCCTTGTTAGGTTTAGGGTTATTCAAAGGTGTTTGATGAATTGTTATGTTGCTCTGAATCGATAGGAGAGATTCAATAGAGTTCTTCATCTAGACTTGTGATTACTGCTGATTCTAGCTTCATGACCTAGAATCTGATCTTAGGTTGTTTGATTGGCACGAAAGTGTGATTGATTGCATGAACGTTAGATGAGCAAAAGACCTATTCACAAAGAAATTTGGTTTAGGATTTTGGGAACAATTGAACCTGATCATTAATTCTTGTTTGAATTCATAGAATTTGCAAAGAAATTTGGAATTTTAGGTTTAGACATAGATAATCTTCGCAGCGACGGTTGGTTGATTTTACATATGTGTTTCAAGTTCAAGAACAGTGCTTAATATCCTCCTGACATTCTATTTGATCTGCAATTCTGATTTACCTGCAAATTTCCCTAGGCTTAGCGTTTCCCTCCATTGAATTTCACAACTTTATATTCTGCTGTTTATTTCCTGCATTACTTTGTTCGCTTAGCTTAATTCGAGTCTTAATATATATTGAGTGAATTCTTGAGTCTTTGTGGTTCGACCCCTAATATACTGCAGCTACTGCTTAGGTACTTTTAGGGTATTATACTTGAGAGCAGCATAATTTGTATGAACGATCACATTGCTCCCAATCAGATAAGAACAAAATTTCTCAAAAGAGAAGACAACGGCAAGTAACTCCTTCTCTGTAGTGCTGTAATTCTTTTGAGCTTCATCCAGTGTTCTGCTGGCGTAGTATATGACATGAAGCTTCTTGTCCTTTCTCTAACCAAGAACTGATCCAACTGCGAAATCGCTCGCATCGCACATGATCTCAAAAGGGAGGTTCCAATCTGGCGACTGAACAATAGGGGCAGTAACCAACGCCTTCTTCATCTGTTCGAATGCGACTAGACACTCCGGTGTAAAATCGGAGGTGACATCCTTACAGAGGAGAGCAGTAAGTGGACGAGATAACTTGGAGAAATCTTGAATGAATCGGCGATAGAATCCGACGTGACCAAGGAAACTCTGAATGTCTTTCACAGATGTTGGTGGCAGGAGGCTTTTCATAACCTGAATCTTGGCTTTATCAACTTTGATCCCAGCTTTTGAAACCTTGTGTCCCAAAACAATGCCTTCTTGAATCATAAAGTAACACTTCTCCCAGTTCAAAACTAGATGTTTCTCTTCGCAGCGCTGAAGTACCTTGCATAAGTTGTCCGGGCAGCCCTTAAATGAAGACCCATAAACCGAAAAGTCATCCATAAACCGAAAATTCATCCATAAACACCTCCATGAATTCCTCGATCATATCTGAAAAAAATTGACACCATACATCTCTGGAAGGTGGCTGGAGCGTTACACAACCCAAACGGCATTCTACTGAAAGCGAAAGTGCCGTAGGGACAAGTGAAAGTCATCTTCTCATGATCATCTAGATGTATAAGGATCTGGAAAAAGCCTGAGTATCCATCCAGGAAACAGTAGTATGGGTGACTTGCCAACCTTTCTAGCATTTGATCGATGAATGGTAATGGGAAGTGGTCTTTCCTTGTAGCAGCATTCAACTTCCTGTAATCAATGCACATGCGGTGCCCAGTGATCGTTCTCGTCGGGATCAGCTCATCTTTCTCATTCTTTACCACAGTGAATCCTCCTTTCTTAGGTACGACGTGAACTGGACTGACCCAACTACTGTCAGAGATGGCATAGATGATTCCTGCTTCCAGAAGTTTCATGATCTCTTTCTTCACAACTTCCTTAAAATTCAGGTTAAGCCTTCTCTGATGTTCGATTGAAGCCTTCGACTCGTCCTCCAGATGAATCCGATGCATGCACAAATCTGGTGATATACCTGAAATGTTATCAAGAGAATAGCCGAGAGCTTTGCGATACTTGCGCAGCTTGCTCAGCAGTAAGGCGACCTCTGCGTTGTTTAAAGAAGAATTAACAATCACAGGATATGTGGAGTTAGGGCCAAGAAAAACATACCTCAGATTGGTGGGAAGTGGTTTAAGATCAAGTTTAGGAGCACTCTCCTCACTCCAATCCCCGAGCGAATCAGATCTGGCACGAGAGACAACCAGCTCCTCGGGTAGAAATAGTTGGTGTCGATCGATGCTCTCTGTGGTATCGATCGATGCTTCACTACTACTGTGAAGGATCGTGGCGTACCCAGCAGAAACCTCACTGGAATCTATCTCAGTTTCAGCCGAACAAACCAGTGCTCTCTCCAACTGGTTCTCAGGGTGTAGCCGCATGAAGTACTCATCCGATATGTCACTGAAGGTATCGATGAAGAATGTCTGCCCATCTATGGTTGGCTTTTTCTTCATCTTTTCCATGTTGAAAGTCATTATCAGATCACCAATGTTGAGAGATATTTTCCCATTTTTGCAGTCGATCAAGGTGCCTGCTGTGGCTAGAAAAGGTCTGCCCAAGATCAGTGGATCTCTTATTTCTGCATCGTACTCTAGGACTATGAAATCTGTCAGAACTTAGCAGTCTCCGATTGTAATTGGAACGTCCTCGAGTAATCCTTTGGGAAATCGGACTGAGCGGTCAGCAAGAATCAGGGAGATCCTAGTAGGTGTGAAGTCTGTCATCCCCATTCTCTTAGCTACCGAGTAGGGCATGAGGTTTACACTGGAACCAAGATCGCAAAGGGAGCATTAGAACATCTAAGTGAAAATTGTGCAATCCAATACAAAACTTCCAGGGTCCGGTAGTTTTTCTGGGATCTTGTTGAGAAGAATTGCACTGCACTCGTGAGTGATTCTCAGTACTCCTTCCTCAAGATTCACATTACTTGACACCATCCGCTTGATATACCTTCTGAAAGCTGGTGAAGTCATGATAGCATCGACAAAAGGGAGTTCAACAACCAACTTCTCTAGCATTGCCTTGCATCTGGCTTCTTCTATCTCTTTCTTAGTCTTGGCAGGGGGTCGAGGGAAAGGTATCTTAGGCACGTAAACTCTTCCAATGTTTCTTGTGGACTGCTTCTTCTCGATGTTTGGACTGGTATCGATCGACACTAAGGAAGTGTCGATCGATGCTTGTTGTTGCGCAACGGGTTTTGCAGAACTTTGAACGGATGTCGATCGATGGTGGTTGGTATCGACCGATACTAGGTGAGTGTCGATCAATACTGGAGTAATTCCAGGAGTCTCATCATCGTCGTCTCCAGCAAGATCGACGAGCTGCTTCGGAGAGTAGGTTTTCTTCACCCCAGGAATGACCTCTCTTCCACTTCTCAGGGTAATAGCGTGAACGTGTTCCCTCGGATTCACCGTCTTTCCTGGAAGGAAACCATCCTGTCTCTTATCTGTCTCTGCAGTCTGGGCAACTTGAGTTTCTAGCTTCTTCTAATGAATGTTAAGAGCTTCGATTTTTCCATTCAGGTCAGTGTATAAGGCATCCATCTTCCCATTGAAATCGACAGTCATCTTATGCTGCCCCTCAAGAATCTGCTCAAGCATGGTTTCGACCTTGCTTTCCTGAGTCTTGGGAGGTGGCGTCTGGTAAGATGATTTCCCATAGGTGCGAGTGTACCCACTGTTCTGAAATGGTTTCTGAGCAAAGGAGCTTGCTCCGAAATTCGCAGACTTAAAGTCAAACTTGAATCCTCCTCTCTGAGAGTTGTTGGTGAAACCGCTGTTGTACGACGAATTCTGAAATCCTTTACCACCGATGTAGTTGATGTCCTCTGCTTCACCTTCATCTACGTTCTCGATTTCTTCAGCAAAATGCACTACCTTCTGTTTCTTGCCCATCAACAAATTGTGAACCGAATCCAGCTTCGCATGTACTTCAGCAATCTACAGTCCGTCGATGTTCCCATTCTGCTTCTTTCGCTCGTAGTCGGCATTCTTAGTGTTGTTGCTTGATGCCAAGTTCTTAATCAGTATGTAAGCATCTTCAGGATACCTCGTGTTGAAATTTCCATTGCTCGCAGAGTCCGAAGCCATCTGATACGTCCAATCGATCCCTCTGAAGAAGATACCCAATAACTAAACTTGTGAGAAACCGTGGTGAGGAAAATCCCTCTGATAAGACCGAAATCAAACCCAAGCAGCTTTGAATGCCTCAGTTGCTCCCTGAGAAAACTGGGAGATTTTGTTCCTGAGCTCTTCAGATCTCGCATCATCATTGAAATTGTTCAGGAACGCATTCTTAGTTTCCTCCCAAGTAGTCAGAGAACCAGGAGGCAACTGCTTCAACCAGTAAGCTGCATCTCCACCAAGAGAGTATGGGAAGAGCTTACAGAAGAGGAACTCATTGGGCACTCCATTGTACTTGATACTGGTGACCAAATCTTCGAACCTCTCGATATGATCCATGGGATGCTCGTGAGAAAGACCATGAAAAGGGTGCTGGCGTACAAGAGTGTAGTATGCAGGCTTCAGCTCAAAGTCATTTCTCTGAAAAGTGGGAATATGAATCCCAGACCAATTGGCATAGAACTGATCCGGTCTGTTGTACTCTCCAAGTGTTTAGCTCGATTGACCAGAGCATTCCCAACATTCCCACGCACAGCTAGTGGGATAATCTTATTGGCTACCGGTGCAGGGACAACAACGTTTCCTTCTGCATCAAGCCTCTGTCCTTGCTCGTCACACAGGTGACCTTCTTGATCTCTCAAAACCCCAGCTTCATCACGAGCGAGTACAATCAGATTGTTCATCTCTACTAGTTTCTTTTGCTTTCTGATCGTGCGCTCTAAATCGGCTAGCTCTTTGTTAGATAGATTGGTCAACTGCTTGTTCTTGCTTCTTCTGGTCTCACGATGTTGCATACACCTGAAACAAAGAAATTGAGTCACATAAGTAACAGGAATTAAGACGAGTATTGATCGATACCTGAAGGTTGTCGATCAATGCTCGACAACTTAGTCGAAATTCTAAACTGAAATCTAATGGTGAAATTAGAGTCCCCGACAACGGCGCCAAAATTTGATATGCTCAAATATAATACCCTAAAGTATCTAAGCAGTAGTTGTAGTATTCTAAGGGTCGAACCACAAAGACTCAAGAATGTCACTCAATAAATTCCAGAATGTGAATTAAGCTAAGCAAAACAAATGTAATCAAAAATAACAAAACAATTAAAATTAAGTAGTGAGATCAGTGAGGAAAACGCTAGGCTTAGGGAAATTTGCAGGCAAATCAGAATTGTCAATCAAATAAAATGTCAGGAATTGAAATAAGCACCGCTCTTGAACTTGAAACACAGATGTAAAGTAAACCAACTGTCGTTGCGAAGACTATCTATGTCTAAACCTAGAATTCCAAATTTCTTTGTAAATTCTATGAATTCAAACAAGCATTAACGATCAAGTTCAATTGTTCACAAAACCCTTAACCAAATTTCTTTGCGAGTAGGTCTTTTGCTCACCAAACACTAGTTCAGGAAACTAATCACACTTTCGTGTCAATTAATCAACCTAAAATCAGATTCTAGTTCGCGAGGCTAGAATAAGTTTTAATCTCAAGTCTAGGTGAAGAACTCTAAAGATTTTTTCCTAACAATTAAATCTAATTTAACAATTCATCAAATACCTTTAAATAACCCTAAACCTAACAAGGAATCTACTCAGACATGGTGAATAAAACAAACATCATGAATAAAATAGATATCATAAAGTAAAATAGAGTACAATTTTGATTGATTTAAATAAAATAAAACATAATATACAAACTTGGTAAGTACAATTTTGAGTAATATCATTTTGGGTATACAATAAAACCTCCAAAAATACAAAGAGGGTCCAAGGTTCCTCTCCCAAAACTCAATTGCAAGAGTACTCTATCTCTCAAAATCAATGTCTGCCTCCCAGAGGCTGAAAAACCTAATTTTATAACTAAAACATGCTTTGTAGTTCATTGCAAAAATAAGGAAATCTTCTGTTTCTTTTCGGGTCTTCTGAAAAAATGTGCGTTCTGACTCTCGGTATCGACCGACACTATAAATGGTATCGATCGATACTAGGATTTCCAGTTGTGTTTCTATCGGATGATGGTGTCGATCGACACTGCATGATTGTCGATCGATACTAGGCTTCAGTCTCCGAACTGCTTCAGCTCCGAATTGCTGCAGAAGCTTCGATAAATCCAAAATAACTCCAATTGCGTCTAATTCCTGAAAAGACTCTGAAAGACTCTAAAAACACTTATAAGACTCAATAAAAGGACTTATATCATGGTTAAAAACGGGTAAAAACTATGATATATCGCACACCAAGTGAATATGTTGCATTCATCATACCAAGCGTGTTCATACTCGCTCACAAAATTCCTTAGTGGGGAAGACCAAGTCACACAAGCTTGGTTAAAAAATCATTCAGACACACATGATCTAAGTTACAAATGGGAACACTTTGCTGAAACACTTGGGAGCACACCAAGTGTGAAGATGCCTACTTGAACATAACAAAGGGGAAAAAGAACACTCACTAAGTGTGAACAAAAGTCCTAAGTGGGAAGACCATGCCAACAACACTCTAAAAAGGTCTAAAACACACTTGGTCCAAGTCACACACTTTGTCCAAGTCACACACTTGGTCCAAGTCACACACTTGTTCCAAGTAAGAAATGAGAACACTTTGCTAAATGGAACATACACTCACACTAAGTGTGAGAAGTCCCACTTGAACATACCAGGGGAAAAAATTTGCGTTGTACTAAGACTATGGCCAAGAAAGTACCAAGCAAGCAGAGAAAAACTCGAAACTTGTCGCGAAATATAGTGAGTGATATGATCATGGACGCAAAGGCATTGGAGGATGCTCAAAAAGATGCTATACTCATTCCGGAAGGACCTATCACCCGATCTAAGGCAAGGAAGCTAGCTGGAGCTGTTCAACAAATACTTACGGACATTCGGATCAAGGAGGAACAACTCATGCACCCAATCCTCACCTCATTATCTTCGAATTCTTCTTGAGGTTTGATCGTTTGTGCAAGTTGCGTTGTACTCTTTTTCCTGTATACGGTTTTGTCCCAATGGGTTTTCCGTATAGAGGTTTTAACGAGGCAACCGGCTTACACCGTTTAACGATCTGACCAAGAGAGAATTCCGCTGGAGTAAACACACTAAATGCAGTCTTTGGTCTTAATTGATTATTCTCTTGTCATTTTCGAGGAGTGTGTTTAAACTCTCCCTTCTCCTTTATATGTCTTCTCTTCTCCCTTGTCAAAAACAGATTATTATTATTCAAAAACATTTTTCAGAGTTTTATGCTCTCATCTCTTATTTCTTTGAAGGTTATTCATAGAAATATTTATCGGTTTATCAAAGAGTCTTACCGCAACTCTTTGACGCAGCCATCGATCCGATCGATTGTGAGTGTTCTTCTCGTGATAAGGGGCACAAAGATCTTCGGTGTAACAACCACGCTTTGTCATCCTTCTCCTCGGATTCTCCAATCATCGTAGTCACCACCTTGTTTCACATCATTCACTATCGTTTGGGCCTAAGGATCTTCGAGTGTCTCTCGTGCCTTAGCATCTCTCGGTGTGAATCCTTTGAAGTCAAGGATTTATCAACCTCTATCTCATACAACCGATCTAGAGCAAGCCTATCCTTGGGAGGATCGCAACACTAAGGATCCGAAGAAAATAAAAAATGAGTCGTGGAATGTACTAAGTGTCCGAGAAAAACTCGATACGGACGTGGGTCCTCGGTCAAAATACATCCGGGAGCAGAATTGATGCAAGCCTCGGAATCACTCCAAAGTAAGATCACTTGATGATCACGAGATTCCAAGCTTATTCTCGCGGAAGGTGGAATGCAGTCGATATGAAGGTGATGGATAGAGATTGACTCACTCAATCGATGGGCAAAACAAGTTGATTTGAATCACTCAAATAACTTATTCTGAAACTTCAATAGAACTCAATGAATCACTCAATAAGCACTCGAGAAATAAACACAAAGAATTCACAACTTTGTGAAGAAGAAAATACTTTTCATAAACTTTAAATCGATCAAGGGTGCCTTTACATTGGGGACGAGTCTAAGCTTATATAGGCTGAAGCTACAACGGTCCTAGGGTTCTAGAGTAAGAAAAGAATCGCAAAAATAAAGGTAACGAGCCGCTGGAACATTAAACATAAAATCTGGCCGAATAAAGAAATATCGGTTTGTCTTGAGTCTTGATAACTTGGGCTGGAAGTTGTGCGACTTTGGGACCTTCTGGATGACTAAGAGGGTCTCAACCTCGCATAAGCATGACCAAGCAAAGCTCCTTTGTGTTTTAAATACTCTTAGTTCCGAATAAGGCAAGTTCGGTCTTCTTTTGGTTTGGATGTTCAAGTGTGGTATGGTGCACTGTGGAGAAGGTTGGAGAGCTTCTAATTGGCTGAAAATATCTCTTGGATTCCATATATAGCTCTGGGACGCGCCTTGGTATGGAAAAAGGAAACTTCCCTTTTTCTGCTTCGGGTCGTGGACGATACGTGGACGGCACATGGATTCCTCAAGAGCGGTTCGTGGACGGCGTGGTGATTCCTCGAGAGGGATACGTGGATGACATGGTGGTTTCTCGAGAGTGTTCTGTGGATGACGTGGTGATTCCTTGGATGCGATACGTGGACGACGTGGTGATTCCTAGGTATGGTACGTGGAATCGTTGGCGGCGATGCACGGATCCTCGGCGCGGTATGTGGATTCCTCGGTGATGGTACGTAGATCCTCGGCATGATATGTGGATTTCTCGGTCTGTCACAAACTTCTTCTTTGGTAAAGGCTTTTTGTAATCCGTGTGATCATCCTTTGTACCTGCAATGTTGTCAACAATCTTGGCAAGAAACAAGTGCATTATAACAGTCATGGATGTAGTGGAAACAAGTAAAAATAGTTTAGTTTTGACCAATTCGTGTGTATGAATCAAAAGAAATTTTTGTTGCACATTTACTTGCAAATCAAAACGAGAAATGTGGTATGTAGGTTTTTCTAACAAATATAAATCTTTCTCACACAAATCTACATAAAGCAAGCTTACTAACAAGTCATTGGTACAATTAGTAACGCTTTGATACAGAGTGTTACTTACCTTGTTATGTTGCTTGGTTTGTTTTGTTTTTATATTCAAAACAGATTGTGAAAGTGATGATGGATCTGGTGGCTCTTCTTGGATGGGGATGTTGTTGGTGACAAATTCATCCTCCCTAGTGACAAGGTTGTGCGTCAAGAGTGCTGGATATGGTTGCATATCATCATTTGTTGTTGTTCCTCTCTTTGGATCCCCACACATCTCCTTATCACCTACAAGTGTTTCAATGCTTTTGACACAAGACAAGTGTTGTAAAGCAGTCATGGGATGTTCATAATCATAATGAAATAAGTTACTTTGAACCTGTTTATGTGTAGGAAGGGAATCAACTTCTTGTTTGCTTTGAACCGAGAGCAAGCTTAGTGTTGTTATGGCTTCTCTTTGCTCTCCGAAAAAATATATGGAACCTGTACTTTCTTTGGCACTCAAGTTCAAGATAAAGTGCATTATACTTGAAATATAATCATTAAAAACAGAATGCTTGAAGCTATGATTACTTATGAAATTATTCCAATATTTAACTAAATCATAGGTTTCACTTACTTGGCTTCCATGTAAGGTGTTTAATATAAACTCAGCCATGGTAGTAGTTGTATTTTCTGTAATATAAGCTGGTGTTGAAGGCTTGATCTTTACACGTTCCTTGAGGACTGATTGCTCACATGTCTCACTTTCATGAATTTTTGATGTTGTTGTTCCCGAATGTTGCTCCTCAAGAAAAACGTTTCTTTAAACTACTCTAGCCTCACTTCCCATGATATGAATTTGACCTGCATCATTAACCTTGGGCAAAGACAAGTGCATAACACTATAACTGGAAATTTCAAAACCAGATTTACTTAGACGATCACTTGAATTAGATGCATTCGGTTTTAGCTCTAGAGATGCAATATTTTCTACTTTTCTTTCAGGGCAAGTTGAAGAAAAGTGCTCTCTTTTATGACATCTATAACACGTTGGTTCTTTTAAAATTAAAGAATTAGAAAACTTACCTTGATGCTTCCCTTGCGATTCAAGCAATGATGTTGAACTAGGTGTTGGATTGTGAGCTGTAGCTTGGGGACGTAACTTTGCTTTCTTGGAAGTCAAGGGGCTCTTCTTATGCTCTATTTCAACACCCTTTGATGGCCAAGAAGCATCTATCCTCAGCCTTGACGTTGCTTGTACTACTTGTGGTTGAAACAAAGGTGTTTCGATCGGTGGCGCTTTGTTGAAACGTCTTTGCTGGTGTGAATTGTTCAGCCCTTGCTTTCTTGATCATAACAGTATTCAAAAATACTCTCTTAGGCTCAGAATGGTAAGCAGACTTGTGCTTAAGAATGGGCTGAGGCGTATGCATTGACATCACTATCTTAGGTGTTGTTGGATACATGGGTTTTGTAGTGATGTTGCGGCTGGTTTGGTGCTTCTTCACGAACTCCCTATACATTCGTGCTTTGAGGTCTCCCCAATCATGTATAGGTTTGCTGTAGAAGGTTTGTGCATCCTCCTTTACCCACCAAGTGTAGGCATCTCCAATAAGCATATTAACGGCATATGATAGCTTATTTCCCTTGGGGATGTTGTGTGATTGCATCCACTGCTTCATGTTGGTCTCCCATCTCAAATAAGCCTCGGGGTCCTTGCTAGAGCCAGAAAAAATGAGGGAACTAGATGTGTAACCACATCCCATGTTAGCTCGATTCCTTAAGTCCGTGGACTTGTGGCGAGTTTGTACTTGGTGTGATGTGAATCCATAGTGGCATGGCTCAGCTTCATCTGCTTCATCAAAACTGAGTTCAGAATCAGTTTCCCCATGGTCGTCCTCCCCACTGATTTTGGCATCAGTTTCTTCACACCACCATTCACCTTTATGGTCACCTTGTTCATGCCTTTGTTCATCTCTAGAATTGGTATGAGTACCAATATCTTTTCTCCATGATTCATCTTCTCCTGTGTAACAAGTAGGGACGCCTTGGTAATGGTCTGATTCAACTTCAAATTTAGGGATTGAGTATTCATCTCCAGGCCATGGTTCACTCCCTTGGCACTCCTCTTCATAACGCTCATGCGCCTCCTCTATACTGATTTCAGAATCAGTTTGTTCACACCATGGCTTAGTCTCACGTTCAGCCTCTTCCTCCCAATAGTTCTGATCTGGTTCATCACCCCAATCTACCTCCGAGGTGTTGAAGGCTTCTTCTGATCCTTCATCATCATAGTCCATGGCGGTTTCCTCTTGTTTGTACCTTGCAACAAGGAAAACTGAAAGAAATCAGTAGATATCCGATCAAAGCAAATCAAACAACAAGAACAGAAACAAATTGCAACAAACTTCAAACCAAAAATATCAAACAAAGTTTTAAATTAACGAGCACAATTTTCCTGGATTCTATAGTGTTTCCACGAGCTAGAACAGCAGGAAAATAATTTTTCTGATTTGTTTTCGATTTTACAAAACTCAAACAACAAGACAGGCGAAAACAGAAGCAATTGGTAATAAACTTCAAACCAAAAATAGCAAACGGATTTCTGAATTAACAACGATATATTTCCTGATTTCTAGAGTATTTCTAAGAACTATAACAGCAAGAAAATAATTTTTATGAGTCTTTTTCGATTTTATAAAATTGAAACAACAAGGCAGACGAAAACTGATTTTTAAAGAATTTTTTCTTTTTATCAATGAAACTAAACTTAAACTGAAGCAATAACAATCTAAAGCAAATGAAATCTTTATTTTGATTTTATGTTTATGAATGCAGAAGAAAATAGCAAGAAACTTGAAAAGAAACTGAAACAAAACGATTTTTTTTTTGGTTTTCGATTTAATGATAATTAAACAACAAAAACAGAAAAATAGAAAAGGTAAAGGTT
Source organism: Crucihimalaya himalaica (assembly GCA_004349715.1). Classification (NCBI taxonomy): domain Eukaryota; kingdom Viridiplantae; phylum Streptophyta; class Magnoliopsida; order Brassicales; family Brassicaceae; genus Crucihimalaya; species Crucihimalaya himalaica. The sequence goes on along the minus strand of SMJT01000039.1, from coordinate 802,072 downwards.
GGAAGAATACAAATAAGGTTTGATAGGAGCTTTTAGGTCTGATACCAGATGCTGCAAGCCTCGGAATCACTCCAAAGTTAGATCACGAGATTCCAAGCTTATTCTCGCGGAAGGTGGAATGTAGTCGATATAAAGGTGATGGATAGAGATTTGACTCACTCAATGGATGGGCAAAACAAGTTGATTTGAATCACTTAAATAACTTATTCTGAAACTTTAATAGGACTTAATGAATCACTCAATAAGCACTAGAGAAATAAACACAAAGAATTCACAACTTTGTGAAGAAGAAAATACTTTTCATTAACTTTAAATCGATCAAGGGTGCCTTTACATTGGGAACGAGTCTAAGCTTATATAGGCTGAAGCTACAACGGTTCTAGGGTTCTAGAGAAAGAAAAGAATCACAAAAATAAAGGCAAAGAGCCGTTGGAACATTAAACATAAAATTTGGCCGAATAAGGAAATATCGGTTTGTCTTGAGTCTTGATAAATTGGGCTGAAAGTGGTGCGACTTTGGGACCTTCTGGATGACTAAGAGGGTCTCAACCTCGCAAGTTTGGTCTTCTTTGGGTTTGGATGTTCAAGTGCGGTATGGTGCACTGTGGAGAAGGTTGGAGAGCTTCTAATTGGCTGAGAATATCTCTTGGATTCCATATATAGCTCTGGAACGCGCCTTGGTATGGCAAAAGGAAACTTCCCTTTTTCTGCTTCGGGTCATGGACGGTACGTGGACGGCACAGGGATTCCTCGAGAGTGGTTCGTGGACGGCGTGATGATTCCTCGAGAGGGATACATGGATGACATGGTGGTTTCTCGAGAGGGTTCTGTGGATGACGTGGTGGTTCCTCAAATGCGATACATGGACGACGTGGTGATTCCTCGGTGTGGTACGTGGAATTTTTGGCGGCGATGCACGGATCCTCGGCGCGGTATGTGGATTCCTCGGTGATGATACGTAGATCCTTGGCATAATATGTGGATTTCTTGGTGATGGTACATAGATCTTCGGTGCGATATGCAGATTCCTCGAGGATGGTGCGTAGATCTTTGGTGCGGTACGATGAATCCTCGGTACGAGGTGAACCCTCGTGGACGGTATGTGGACGAGCATGGAAATGGCTTGGTCTGGATTCGATGTCCGCATCAAGAATGTGTGAGAAAAACGTGATCCAAACGTAGATCGTTTGTAAAAATCTATCCGAGAGCGAAATGTCTGAGAAAAAACTCCATCCGGACGTGAATCGTTGGTAAAATCCTAAACGCCAAGGAAAATGACCGACGAACCGTCGATCAGTTCGTGAATCTTCGGTAAAATCCTTACCGCCAAGGAAAATGTCTGAGGAATCGTCGATCAGTACGTGAATCGTCGGTAAAATCCTAACCGCCAAGGAAAATGTCTGAGGAATCGTCGATCAGTACGTGAATCGTCGGTAAAATCCTAACCGCCAAGGAAAATGTCTGAGGAATCGTCGATCAGTACGTGAATCGTCGGTAAAATCCTTACCGCCAAGGACAATGTCCGAGGAATCATTGATCGGTACGTGAATCGTCGGTAAAATCCTATCCACCTAGGAAAATGTCCGAGGAATCGTCGCTCAGTACGTGAATCGTCGTTAAAATCCTTACCGCCGAGGAAAATGTCCGAGGAATCGTCAATTAGTAAGTGAATCGTCGGTAAAATCCATACCGCTGAGGAAAATGTCTGAGGAATTGTTGATCAGTACGTGAATTGTCGGTAAAATCCTTACCGCCGAGGAAAATGACCGAGGAATCGTCGATCAGTAAGTGAATCGTCGGGTAATTCCTTACCGCCGAGGAAAATGTCCGAGGAATCGTCGATCAGTATGTGAATCGTCGGGTAATTCCTTACCGCCGAGGACAATGTCCGAGGAATCTTCTATCAATACGTGAATCGTCGGTAAACTCCTAACTGCCAAAGAAAATGTATGAGGAATCGTCGATTAGTACGTGAATTGTCGGTAAAATCCTTACTGCCGAGAAAATTGTCCAAGGAATCGTCGATCAGTGCGTGAATCGTTGGTAAAATCCTTACTGCCGAGGAAAAATTCCAAGGAATCGTCGATCAATACATTGATCCTCGGCACGCTGATACCATCCGGATGGACGCTGTTCGATAAAAACTTAAGTCCCGAATTAAATTTTGAAAATCACCAGTCTGAACGTGATGTTTTTTTATCGAAACTCTTAAAATATATCAATAAAGAGTTCTGGATGCCAAGATTGAATCAAAAAGTGTCCACTGAGCTCCCGCTAGGCCATGGTCATCCGAGTTTGGTAAAATCCAAAAGAAATAGTTATAGTGCTCTAAAAATTCTGAAACTTTACTAGAAATTAAGTTTTACTATCCTTATGCAGCCTGCAAAAAATAAGAAAAAAATACTGAGTAGGTTTTGTTTTATGGCACCAGTGACTTTTCAGACACATCAATGTTTCCTGGTGTCCGGACGAGAAAGTCACTAAAAGGTATATAGGGGGTGGGTGTGGGTGAGCGTACGGACAGACATACCGAGGTACTCCTACTCGGCAATGGGAATCCGATTGTGGGAAGAGAACGTGGGATGCGAACAGGTTACCGACCCAAGGGATGTCCGACTTTCTGGCCGCAATTTTTCGGCAGTCGGTATTGTTGCCTTTTTTGGAATTTTCAGCTTTTCTCGACGAAAGATGGTGAGTGGTCTCAAAGAAGTGGCGTGTCATGCATGGGCGGGCACGAATTCTTGGAGGCCGAATGGCTGGCAGTATTTGGAGATGGAAATATCGATATGTTCCCATGGGCATCGTTACCACCCGTGCCAAAGCGTATGGGCATGCTTCATTGGAAAGCATGGATCCGCCTAGGCTGTCCCGGGGGTGAGCGAGGTGAAGGTGTCGCCCTTGGGCATCATTCGTACTTGCGGATTTGGGCTAAAACGGGAAGGATTGCGATAACGAAGGATGACAATCTTTGAAATTTCGAGTTCTCATGGGCAATTCCGAGTTTATGTTCTCCTTTCCGCAAATGTTCGAGGCAACAATCTTTTCTGTGAATCCATAAACCATATCTCCAAGGTATTAATGTGATTCGCCAAAGATTCGACCCCTCCCCCCCCCCCCCCCCCAAACATCCTACAACGAGCCCTAAATAAACACAAGTGTTTATTATAACACTAACAACACAAAGTCTGTCCATTAAAAAAAAAGTTCAAGTTTATACGCAATCGTCAATTGGGGTTGAATGGATTCTCTATCCCCAAGTGATTTTTAACGCCCAAATGCTCACTAATGTCCCTAGTGCGAAAGACCAAGTCATCGACACTTGCCAAAAAAAGTCACACAACAACGTACTTTGTAAAACAACACATAGGATTCGGTAGTGATATTCACCGATGGAAAAAGGCACCTCGACTTGTTTAGTCACTTAGAGTTCCTCATCGTCATTAAGCCATTGAAGCTTATACGGCCTTGGGTGATTGGTGGTTTCCAGTCCTACCATCTCAACAAGGGAGATACTAACAATATTAGTGCATGAACCACTATCCACGATCATGTGACATACCTTATCCTTGATGGTGCATTGTGAGTGGAACAAGTTGTCTCTTTACTCGGGTTCATCCACGGTTTGTTAGGCTGAAAGAACCCTTTGAGTAACTAGTAACTCGCCTTCATCCGAATCAACCCTTCCAGCAAAGGTAGGTGCCATGAGCTTCGCTTCTTGTGGCAAGTTTCTTTCATCTTCACGAAAACGGTTTCGGTCTTCGTGGTTTCTTTGATTCAAAACGTCAAAGGCAGCATGGTTTCTTTGATTCAAAACGTCAAAGGCAGCATGGATACGGTCTGGTCCGTGACATTGTGGGTGTGGATCTGGTGGATCCTCTTCTTGATCAGGATTGTAGTTGCCTCTCCGAACAGCTGGTGCCACGTTTCTTATCGGACCGATGGGTGGTTGTTCATTTGGACCCGGTTGCTCTAGTTGGTCAAGCCTTTTTGACATTGCTGTCATGTTAGCATTCATGGTAGTTAAGGTCGCCATGATGGTCTCCAGTGTAACATGGTTCTCGTCTCCCATAGTACCTTTCAAAAGTTCAAACAAGTTTCAAGAAATTAGTAGATATCTGATCAAAGCAAGGTGATTATCGAAGAACAAAAACGAATTGCTTTAGACTTCAAATCAAAAATATCAAATGAATTTTTGAATTAAAGTGAACAATTTTCCTGAATTCTCTAGTAAATCCACGAACTAAAACAGTAATAAAATAATTTTTATGATTTTTCTTCAATTTTATAAAACTCGAACAACACAACAGACGAAAACAGAAGCAATTGGCAAGAATTTCTGAAATAACGAGCACAATTTTTCTGGATTTTAGATTGGTTCTAGAAACTAAAACATAAAGCAAATAATTTTTATGAATTATTGTTTTGATTTTATAAAACTGAAACAACAAAACAGACAAAAATCGATTTTTATGGGTTTTTGTGAGAGCAATCGAAAACAGAATTGAAAAACAAGCAAGGAACGAAATAACCTGGTAAGATAGGAGCGTTTAAGCTCTGATACCAATGATGCAAACCTCGGATTCCATTTGGCGTGACTCACGGATTTCAAAACCCAAAACGTTGGCGGAAGCGTTGAACGTGGTGGTGAAGGATAGTGATGTTGATTCCACAACACCGAGGATTAGAGAATACAATCCAAGGGCTATTCCTCGCGAGGATTGGAGACTCTACACTAAAACCAAGTGTTTGATTCCACAAACTACCTAGAACTCGTAAAAAGCAATGATTTGATTCAAAGATTTGAAGGAAAGCAAACTGAATATTCTTAGATTGATAAAAGCATTTATTGATGATGAAAAATGAGATCAATGAGTGAGGTTATATAGGCTCAAAACTTAGAAGACCTCCAACGGTCAGAAAACAAGAAAAGGAAACAAAATATTCGAAAATAGAGAAGGACGCGTTCGAGGATGTCTAGCCGTTGGGACGTGATTCTTCAATGATTGTCGTGGAAGAATCTCGAACATCTTCAAGGAATGGACGTCTGGGATCGTTTCTTCGAGATGGAGGGCCTGGATCAAAAGACGGAGTTGCGCTTCTAGAAATATCGTCGAAAAAGGAAAGTTTTCCTTTCGTCTTCTCCACGTGGAATGCGAGATTGGCTGCTGTTTTGGGCACTTCAAAACGTCATGTAGTCTCGAAATGAAGTACAAAAAATGGCAGGAAGTCTTCAGTCTTATCAGGTTGATCTTTGTTTTGTCTTCGAGGATGCTTGTTGCCGAAATGGTCCGTCTTGGGGGTTTGTTGAAGATCTCTGAAATCATGTCGTGGTTTGTAAATTTTTGCTTGATGGAACCTCATAACTTGGGGTGTTGGCCGGTGAATCTTCAAGGATTTCTCCAAAGAACGGCTGGTTTCATCAGTGGTCAGCTCCGGGTCGATTGTATCGTTTGCGGGTTGGTGCTCCTTGACGTCTGGTGGTTTAGCTCGTACGTCTTCAGAAGTAACTCGATGGATTGTCTTGGAATAGCCACTTTGTCGGGGAATCTTGAAGATGGCACAGTGAAAGTCTTCGTTTGGTCGAATGTCATGAAAGATGCTTCTCACGGTCGTGTCCGGTTCGTGGATTCCTCGTGGATCTTCGTGGGGCACCGTGAGGATAGGTGTCGATCTTACATCATAAAGGCAAGTACGTGACCTCATGGACAAAGGCTACATCCGTGAAGGCCTCAGCCTTTGTGCCATTCCAGTCCTCCTTGTTCCCAAAAAGGATGGGACAAGGCGTATGTGCGTGGACTGCCGAGCCATCAACAACGTTACCATCAAGTACCGGCACCCAATTCCACGTTTATACGACATGTTGGATGAACTTAGCGGAGCCACTATCTTCTCTAAGGTTGACCTTAGGAGTGGGTATCATCAAGTTCGAATGAAAGAAGGAGATGAGTGGAAGACCGCCTTCAAAACCAAGCAAGGTGATGCGGACATCGAACCTAACCCGGTGCCCGAAGTGAGGGAAGGCACCATGACTCGTTCAAAACACAAGCAACTTCGGAGGAGATTCAACCTTGCCGTGCAAGACCTTATGAACATCATTGGGAAAGGATTAACACCAAGTATCCACGAGCATCCACGAGTCGACCACGGAATTCCACATACCGATCGTGCCAAACCACCGTATCGCCCTGAGGTTCCCCGAGCTGCTACTAAGGAACCACGTACTGATCGTGCTGAGCTACCGTGTCGTACCGAGGATTCCCGAGCTGCTACCGAGGAACCACGTACTGATCGTGCCGAGCTACCGTGCCATACCGAGGATTTCCGAGCTGCTACCGAGGAACCACGTACTGATCGTGCCGAGCTACCGTGCCGTACCGAGGATTCCCGAGCTGCTACCAAGGAACCACGTACTGATCGTGCCGAGCTACCGTGCCGTACCGAGGATTCCCGAGCTGCTACCAAGGATCCCTGAGCTGCTACCGAGGATTCCACATACCGCGTCAACGATCCACGTGCAACTTCCGAAGGTTCCCCGAGCTGCCCCAAGACTCGCGACAACACGTCCACACATCATCTCGAGGAACCACGAGCCAACAGCGAAGATTTCCTACAAGCTCCCGAGGATTCCACGACAGGCCCCAAGGAACTCCGACGCTACATCAAGGACACCGAGGAATTCCACGAAGATTCCACGACAGTCTACGACAACATCACCCGACTCCGCGCGAACCAAGGTAAGTTTTATTCAATATTTTCGATCCTTGCAGGTTCAAACAGCCCTTTCAACGGCTAAGTCTTCAACCAAAACGACACCAACACTAGCGTAGACATAGTTTCCTTTTCTAGCAATTATTTAAACGATGAGTTTTATGTTTAGTATTTTCGCATTTTAGTTGGACTTCTTTGTATTAGGGTTTTATTTTCTTTTCTTTTGGGCCCTAAGGCTAGCTGATAGGACTGTTTATAAAGTCCCCTTGCAGCCGTGTAACCGATTTTTACCCTACTATCAATAAAATATCGAATTTCTTCTAAGGCTAAAACCCTAGTCGTTTCTTGTTCTTGTTCTTCGAAGAGTGAATCCTTGAAGACGAGATCTGTGCTGTATCAGAGTCAATCATACCTCTGTGGTGCACCTCCTACCGCCAACACCATCCCTTGTTCGATCCCACTCGAGAGAAGCGTCCGCCATCGAGTCAGATCACCATCTCGTTCGAGAAACTTGAGGAAACGCCGACGACCGTCCGTGGAATCAAGGATCCTGTTTGAGTTTCGTAAACCTCATCCTCGAGGCTTACATCACAAGGCCTCTACGAGTGGCTTGTTATGCCTTTCAGCTTAACAAACGCTCCGAGCACCTTCATGCGCCTTATGAACCAGGTTCTACGTAGCTTTATTGGCAAGTTTGTGGTTGTCTATTTTGAGCCTCATATGACATACTCATTTACAGCAAATGCTATGCGGATCACCTCAATCACCTAAACTTGGTTTTGCAAACGCTTCGAAAGGAAGGCCTTTATGTCAACCTAAAGAAGTGCACCTTTTGTACTAACAAGTGTGTGTTCTTAGGTTTTGTAGTAAGTGCACAGGGCCTTCAAGTGGATGAGGAGAAGATTCGAGCAATTCGAGAATGGCCTACACCCACCACCATCGGTCATGTTCGAAGTTTCCACGGTCTCGCAAGCTTTTATCGGAGATTCGTCCGAGATTTCTGTACCGTGGCTGCACTAACGACCGCTGTCATCAAGAAGAACGTTCCATTCAAGTGGAGACCAGCCCAAGATCAAGCTTTCAACACTCTCAAAGAACGGCTCACACAAGCACCGGTTTTAGCTTTACCGGATTTCGATGTCACGTTCGCGGGTTGGTGCTCCTTGATGTCTAGTGATTTAGCTCGTACGTCTTCAGAAGTAACTCGAGGGATTGTCTTGGAATAGCCACTTTGTCGAGGGATCTTGAAGTTGGCACGGTGAAAGGCTTTGTTTGGTCACATGTCATGAAAGATGCTTCTCACGGTCGTGTCTGGTATGTGGATTCCTCGTAGATCTTCGTGGGGCACCGTGAGGATAGGTGTCGATCTTACATCAGAAAGGCAAGTACGTGACCTCATGGACAAAGGCTACATCCGTGAGAGCCTCAGCCCTTGTGCCGTTCCAGTCCTCCTTGGTCCCAAAAAGGATGGGACATGGCGTATGTGTGTGGACTGCCGAGCCATCAACAAAACGATACCATCAAGTACCAGCACCCAATTCCACGTTTAGACAACATGTTGGATAAACTAAGCGGAGCCACTATCTTCTCTAAGGTTGACCTTAGGAGTGGGTATCATCAAGTTTGAATGAAAGAAGGAGATGAGTGGAAGACTATAACACCCGCGATCCTCAATAGGATCGTCGGATGAGACTTAGTCCGAGAAAAGATGAAGGAAAACTTGGACAAGTCTAATAAGAGCTACCATTAGCTCGGAAACCATGAAAACCGAAGGAAACCACAAGATTACGAGCTAACTAGCTGAATGATCGAGCTAAGCAGTTGGACGTCCGAGCTAAGTAGCTGGACAAGCTGTCGGGAAGCTCAGCTCCGATGGTCGAGCTGGAAGGTAGCTGACCGAGCTAGGTCAGCTAATGGACTGTCTAGCTAGTGGGACGGTTGAAACACCCCATCCTCAAAATTTAAAAATTTTCCAAACGAGGTTTGCTTTGTCCTCGGATCATCACCAAAACCCGAGCATTTACTTACGTTTTAAGGGTCTATTCTTTAACAAATAATATTTGATATCAATTCTGAGATTCATTGTAATAGAGTCATAATTCAGCGGAAGACTTTAAGAAAATAATCAAACATAAACTGGATTTCTTTATTAACTTATCAAGGATTCAATAGACTTGCGAGAGTTTGCACTATAGGCTAATACAAGTATAATATGATCCCCATAATCCAGTCTAACACACCACACTCCCTTCTCGGCAACATCGTTTGGACGCCTAATTGCGATCCTTTCCACGGTCGCCACCTTTTCCTGAAAACCAACGAGTATAAGTACTCCGAGTAATATTGAGGGTTGAACGATGCAGATGTTCTATGAACAATCCTACATGAACATATGAAACACGGCAAACCCTCGTGTTTCCCCCATGGATATTCTCTAAGTAACATAAGAGAAGAGAAGAGAAGTAAGAAATTCGAGTAAGAGATACAAGTCGCTTAACCGCCACGCTTCCTCAGAGGAACCTTCGAACTTCTACGGATTAACTCCGCAAGTTCTTGTATCCAATCCTCGGTTACGGCGTAAGCACCCACCTTTGCCGGCCTCGTAGTCGGCTCCGTGGTGATCTCGAGTTCTCGTGAAGTAATCACGTCCATCCTCGGAGATTCCTCCACAGTTAGGTTATTCTCTCGATTTTCCTCCATTTCTCTCAATCTCTCTCGGTTTCTCTCGAAGATTCTCTCAGTTTCTATGTGTTTATTCCTTCGTAGAACTTAGGAATTCTTTAGAGTATTTCTCTTCTTTTTCGAGAATGATTTATATGTCTTCCAAACAATGAGCGAACATCTCCTTATATAGGCGCGGGGTGGAAACCGTTTCCCTTGGCGAGGAGGCACGTCCTTCCGAACAGGCACCTACTCGCTCCCTCGCATCCCATCGTCCGTGTCTGTTCGTACCGCAACCGCTCAACTGCTCAACCATCCGGTAACCGCTCAACCATCTGGTAACCGTCCAACCGTCTGGTAACTGCCCAACCGTCCAACCACCTTAGTAGCTGGCCGAGCTAAGGTGAGCTACCCAAGCTTAGCTCCAGCTGACCGAGATAGTGTTCAGTCCACGGGAGCTGAGGTTTAGTCCACGGTAGCTCCCCGAGCTCACCGTAGCTACCCTCGAGCTAACCGCTGCTTTCCTCGAGCTAACCGCTGCTTTCCTCGAACACCCTATCTTTTTCCCCGATCTTTCTTTGTTTTTCTTCGAGGAATTTGGCTAAGTCTCATTCCTTCTGACTTAACCTTCGTACACGGACCTTTTCACGAATTTCTTTGATCATGGCCCGTTCCTCCGATCCTTAACGCGGATCAGGGATGTTACAACGGTTGAGGACGAAGGTGGTTAACGAGGATCGACGGTTATTCAAAGAATTGCTGAAGTGACGCGAATCATCGAACGTGGCAACGGTTATCGACATACATAGCGAATCGGTGCCAAGGAAGGGGCGTGTTTGAGGAAACCGTTAAGTGGCGGCTTCATCCATCGAACATTATAAAAGGAAGGTTTCTGTCTCATTTTCAACACAGAAACATACACCGAAAAACACATAAATAAAACAAAAGTCACAAAATTCGGAGGAAACATCGAGGGAAACGAATTCTTCGAGGAATTTCTCAGATTATTTGCGAAGGGTTGGCAGAACGCCTAGACCAGTGACTACGGCAGGAGGTGAGTTCACCGTGGCTTTGTGCTCGGTGAAAACAGCCAAGGGGCTAGATGGTTTGTCGAGAATTATACTAGGAATTATGTTCGGATTATTGGATTCGAGGGATTATTCATATTTCTGCATGTTTATTTGTTGAAAACCATGTTATTCTCATATTTGTTTGACTTGGTTCGGATATTTATAAAGACCAAGGCTACTGCGTGGCGAGTGTTGGAAACGGAAATGGATCTGCCATTACATCGACCAAAACCTCGCAGATTCCTTCGGATCTAACATTTTTTTCATTGAACGTAAATAATGGAAAGACTTAGCGTGCATGACATAGAATTTGCATGACTTCTCTAAGTTAAAAGTGGAAATACTTACGTTCTTTCAGGAGAAGGAAATGATCGTGGAAAGGAAAAGGTTTAGGCGCGGATTCATAGCCGGGAAGATGGGTGGTGATGCAAACTGGGTAGCTAGGATCGATGTTAAACTTGGAATAGCTTATACCAAACTCTCAAGTGTATCGAATCTTTATCTTTATTAATAAAATCCAGTTTGATTGTTATTTTCTCTAAGTATACATATTGACTCTAACAAACGAATCTCAAAATAAAACGAATATTGTCTAAGGAAAAGATCTTAAAATTTGGCTAAGTATCCAAAGGCTTTAGCGGATAATGAAAGCACACCTCCACAGACTTAGTGAGTCCGGGAGAGGGTTTTACAGTTGGTATTAGAGCATGCTTGTTTCCTAGGACGGTTAGTTGGGAATGGGATCACCACTCATCGGCTAATGGATATCGCGGTAGATATTGCTTTCTTATTAACGGTTTATATCTTTATACCGTGACTAATATGCGAGTTTGCAGATGGGTAAGAAAGACAAATCGGGAAAAAGCAAGAAAGACAAAGGCGTTGCCGAAGAGACGCGAGTCACTGAGGAGACAAGGGTCGAGGCAACAAGAAAAGAACAAAATCCAACCAGACCTGTGGTTGGTCAAACATCCAGCCCTCCGGTTCTTCAAACTCCGGATGGTCTACAAGATGTTTGTAACATTACTAACCGCGAAGATGATGCCAAAGGATCAACATCGAGTCTTCCATCGGATGCGGGAAATGGCGTGGGAAACGGAGGAGAGAATTCGAATGTTCTTCCGTCAGCCCAGGAACAATGGGAAACCATGAAAGCAATGATGGCACAGTTAGCCTCACTGACTAAGGCACTTGTACCAGATCCTGTGATACCAGTGATGGAGAAACAATCCGGGGCGGACGTGGTGGAAATTGTTTCACCGAGGAAATCCTCGAGGATGAGGGGGGATTATGTGAATTTGCTAGAGCATGTATCAAAACTAGGGACAAAGCACTTTAAAGGAAGTGCAGATCAGATTGAGGTAGATGAGTGGAGGAGTCGGCTTAAGAGGAATTTTGACTCCACTCGATGCCCGGAGGATTACCGCAAGGATATCGCGGTTCACTTCTTAGAAGGGGATGCACACAACTGGTGGTTGACTATCGAAAAATGTAAAGGTGATCGAATCAGAACCTTTGCCGATTTTGAGGAAGAATTTAACAAAAAGTTCCTTCCACCCAAAGCGTGGGATAGACTTGAGTGCGCTTACCTTGAAATGGTACAAGGAGAGATGACTGTGCATGAATACGATGAAGTATTCAATCGCTTAAGGCGTTACATCGGAAGGGAATTGGAAAGGAACAAGCGCAAGTACGTCGTTTCATCTGAGGACTAAGGATCGAAATCTGCAACCACTGTTTGATCCGTTCCTTTAACTCGATATTGGAGTTAGTGGAGAGGGCCGCTGATGCGGACATCAAATCCAGACCAAGGCATTTCCACGCTCGTCCACATGCCTTCCACGAGGGGTCATCACGCAACAAGGAATTATCAAACCGCACCAAAGATCTACGCACCATCCTCGAGGAATCCACACATCATACCAAAGATCCACGTTCCACCACCGAGGAATCCACACGTCACGCCAAGGATACACGTGCCACCACCGAGGAATCCACATACCATTCCGAGGATACACGTGCCACCACCGAGGAATCCACATACCATTCCGAGGATCTACGTTCCACCACCGAGGAATCCACACACCATGCCGAGGATCTACGTTCCACCACCGAGGAATCCACACGTCACGCCAAGGATACACGTGCCACCACCGAGGAATCCACATACCATTCCGAGGATCTACGTTCCACCACCGAGGAATCCACATACCATGCCGAGGATCTACGTTCCACCACCGAGGAATCCACACGTCACGCCGAGGATCCACGTGCCACCACTGAGGAATCCACATACCATTCCGAGGATCTACGTTCCACCACCGAGGAATCCACATACCATTCCGAGGATCTACGTTCCACCACCGAGGAATCCACATACCATGCCGAGGATCTACGTTCCACCACCGAGGAATCCACATATCATGCCGAGGATCTACGTTCCACCACCGAGGAATCCACAGTGCACCACACCACACTTGAACATTCAAAGCCAAAGAAGACCGAACTTACCTTATTCGGAACCAAGGGTTTTCAAAACGCAAAGGAGCGTTTCTTTGTCATTCTTATTCGTGGTCAAGACCCTCTTAGTCATCCAGAAGGTCCCAAAGTCGCACAACTTCTCTCCCAAGCTCTCAAGACTCAAGCATCGCAAGTTACCATATTTGGCCGATTTTGTCATAAAGTCTCCAACGGCCATATTTTCTTTAATTGTTACGATTTCTTTCTTTCTTTTCACTCATGACCGTTGCCTTTGAGCATTATATAAGCTCCTTTGGTCGCTTTGTAAAAATCAGACCTCTTCATCAAGTATTATTCAGAAAACGTTTTTCGTCGCTCTTCATTCAAAGTGTGTAGTTTTTGAATTCGTTTGCATTAGAGTTTTAGTGTGGATTCACTAAGTCTCTTGTGTGTTTGCGAGTACATTAACTTGTGGATTCAAGTTAGTTTAGTCGTGTGTTGTTGAGGATTCAACAACAAACCCTTCCATCTCCATTTCTACCTTCATTCATCGATTCATCCAAGGCTTGTAAACTTTGCTTCCGTTGTTAAAGGCTTAGGTGGATTCCGAGGCTTGCATCAGTATTGGACACAAAATGGTGGGGAATATGAAGACGATGATCCCGATCCTACATGGGAGGAGATGAAACAAATTTCTACATCAAACATTCGTTGAAGAAAAGAGGAGCATGCGTCCATACAATAACATGTATAAATACAAAGTTTACACAAATCCCAAACTAAGAAGGTGGATATTGGCAACAAGTTCGAAATCGAAGGAAGTTAGCTATCCTAAACCAAGAGAAGTGCCCACACCCACGCCTAACAAGTCAAAACACAAGCCATTGCCTGATCCGCAAGGTAATGTAAAGGAGGGTAAGACTTCTAAAAATCCCTTTGAACTAACATGTTACAAGTGCAAGAGTAAGGGACACATATCTTAGGATTGTCTAAGACAACTAGAAGCTAAACCGGAGCAGCCCCTTAACCAAACTCAAGGTAAGTGTTCTAATTCGTTAGAAATGGGTAAACTAACTTGTTACAAGTGTAAGGGACAAGGACATATAGCAAAGGACTGCCCTACCAAGAAAGGAAAGGAACGTCCCCATGCTACAACTCACAATCCAACACTTAGTTCAACATCATTGCTCGAATCGCAAGTGAAGCATCAAGGTAAGTTTTCTGATTCCTTAATTTTAGAAGAACCAACGTGTTATATATGTCATAAAAGAGGGCACTTTGCTGCAACTTGCTCTGAAAGACAAGTAGAAAATAATGCATCTCTAGAGCAAAAACCGAATACTTCTAATTCAAGTGATCGTCTAAGTAAATCTGGTTTTGAAATTTCCAATTCTAGTATTATGCACTTGTCTTTGCCAAAGGTTAATGATACAGGTCAAGATCATATCATGGGAAGTGAGGCTAGAGGAGTTGAAAGAAACGTTTCTATTGAGGAGCTACATTCAGGGACAACAACATCAAAAATTCATGAAAATGAGACATGTTCAAGGAGTTTTTCGGAGAGCAAAGGGAAGCCATAACAACACTAAGCTTGCTCTCGGTTCAAAGCAAACAAAGAGTTGACTCCTTTCCTACACATAAACAGGTTCAAAGTAATTTATTTCATTCTGATTATGAACATCCCATGACTGCCTTACAACACTTGTCTTGTGCCAAAAGCATTGAAACACTTGTAGGTAATAAGGAGATGTGTGGGGAACCAAAGAGAGGAGCAACAACCAACGATGATATGCATCCATATCCAGAGCTCTTGATGCACAAACTTGTCACTAGGGAGGATGAACTCGTCACCAGAAACATCCCCATCCAAGAAGAGCCACCAGATCTGTCATCACTTTCACAATCTGTTTTGAATACAAAAACAAAACAAGCCAAGCAACTTAACAAGGTAAGTAACACTCCATATCAAATCATTATTAATTCCACCAATGACTTGTTAGTAAGCTTGTTTTATGTAGATTTGTGTGAGAAAGATTTATATTTATTAGAAAATCCTACATACTACATTCCTTTGTTTTGGATTCGCAAGTAAGTGTGCAACAAAACGTTTTTCTGATTCATATGCACGAACTGGTCCAAACTCAACTATTTTCACTTGTTTCCCCTACATCCATGACTGTTATAATGCCACTTGTTTCTTGCCAAGATTGTTGAAAACGTTGCAGGTACAAAGAATGATCACACGGGTTACAAAGAAGCCTTACCGAAGAAGAAGTTTTGTGACAGACCAGAATCAAACTCATGGAGCATCTCCACCAACGCTGTTCCACCATGAGGCCATTGGAGGGAAAAAGTAACACCAACTCATGTCACTTCAAGGAGAAACCACCAGACTTACATCAACAAGAGAAAAACCGAGGAAACACGAATCTTCCAACACCTAAGAGCAAAAAGATGGATAAACATGGAAGCATGATTCTTTCACTCTTGTTCAAAGGAGAGCCACCTGATGAACCGAGCCACACAAAACCACGAGAATATCAAGGTAAGATCTTATCCTCTCAAAATCGAATGAAAGCTAACTTGCTTTCTCTATGTGCAGATTGTATATGTTTCGAGGTCGAAACTTTTTCAAGGGAGAGGGTATGATGCGGACATCGAATCCAGACCAAGGCATTTCACGCTCGTCCACATGCCTTCCACGAGGGGTTATCACGCAACCGAGGAATTATCAAACTGCACACGAAGATCTACGCACCATCCTCGAGGAATCCACACATCATGCCAAGGACCCCGTTCCACCACCGAGGAATCCACATGTCATGCCGAGGATCCACGTGCCACCACCGAGGAATCCACATACCATTCCGAGGATCTACGTTCCACCACCGAGGAATCCACATACCATGCGCGAGGATCTACGTTCCACCACCGAGGAATCCACACGTCATGCCGAGGATCTACGCTCCACCACTGAGGAATCCACATACGCACCATCGCGAGGATTCAACATACAGCACGAAGATCACCCACGTCATCTACATGCCATACTCGAGGAACCACCATGTCCACCACGGCAGATTCTTAAGCCAGTAAGAAGCTTCTCCCCGAGAGAGTATGGGAAGAGCTTGCAGAGAAGGTAATCATAGGACACTCCATTATACTTGATGCTAGTGACAAGTCCTCAAACTCTCTACGTGATCATGGGGTGCTCATTAGGAAGACCGTGAAACGGATGCTGGCCTACGAGTGTGAAGTATGCAGGCTTCAGCTCAAAGTCATTCCTCTGGAAGGTGGGGATGCGAATCGAGATCGATTAGCATAGAACAGGTCAGGCCTGTTGTACTCTCCAATGGTTTCTACCACGATCAACCACATCATCTCCCAGCGTGTCCAGCACAACAGGTGGGCAATGATGTGTCCATCTGCGTTAAGACGCTGTCCCCTCTCATTGCACAAATGACCCTCATGGTCTCTCAAAGCACCAGCCTCATCCGAACCATACCACTGGTTGTTCATCTCTACTGGCTTCTGTGCTTTCCTTGTTGTGCTTTCCAAAAGTGCTAGCTCCTCGTTGGAAAGATTCACTAGCTGTGCGTTCTGGCTTATGGTTTCACGTCTAGGCATACACCTGAAACACAAAAAAAAAAGTCAAGAACGTAAATAACAAAAAACATAGGGTATCGATCGACGCCAGGAAGGTATCGATCGACGCCAAGGAAGGTATCGATCGATACTAAAAAAACGAAAATAAAACGAAACAAAACAGTCAGTATCGATCGACACTTGGAGAGTATCAGTCGATACCAGAAACCTAGTCGAAATCCTATCTATAATCTAATGGTGAATTGAGTCCCCGGCAACGGCGCCAAATTTTGATATGCTCAAAATTAATACCCTAAAGTATCTAAGCAGTCGCTATAGTATTTTAGGGGTCGAACCACAAAGACTCAGAGAATCACACAATAGATTTCAAAAAATCAAATTACGCTAAGCCAAATCAATCAAGCGAGAAATATAAATATGCAGAATTAAAGATGTAAAATCAATGGAGAGGATATAGGCCTAGGGTATTTCTCAGGAAATCAAGGAATGCAAACAAATCAATCAACAGGGTTCAGGTTAAGCATTGTTCTCGAACTCAATCACCAAGATTATAGTTAACCAACTGTCGTTGCGAAAACTATCTAAGTCTAAATCCTAGAATTCAAATTCCTTTGCAAATCCTAAAAGATCTAAACCAGCTTTAATGTCCAAGTTTGATATGTCACAAAATAATTAAACCAAATTCCTTTGCAGATAATTATTTTGCTCACCCTAGGTTATGTCAGGTTATCAATCTCACTTCCGTGAATAATCAACAATCCTAAAATCTAGATTCCAGATTCGTCAACCTAGAACTAGCTTTGAGAACAACCTATGGTGAAGAACTCAATTGATTATGAACCCTAACAGATCAATCTATCTAACAAGCCATGAAATCCTTACTGAGAAAACCCTAAACCTAAAAGGGATCTACTCAGACATGCAGAATGAAGCAAACAACATGATTGAATAGATCATCAAAGTAAGAAATATCAAAGGGTTCGAAATCTTCACTCCCGAACAGAGTTTCGGACTTGTCTCCCTAAAGAACCAAAGTAAGAATAAAGTAAAATCAAGCATAGCCTAAACAGGTGGCTGAAAACCCTATTTATAAGTTTAAAACACGTTCTGGGCTTTCTTGTAAATAATAAAGTCTTCTGGGCCAAGTTGCAGACTCTTAAAACTTGTAAAAACGCGTGTTTTCCTTCCTGCAGTCGGTATCGATCGATACCAGCTGGTATCGGTCGATACCAGGACATTTCTGGTTTTTGCCAGACTGGACTGTCTTCACAAAAACTGGCGTAACTTTTGATCGCACCGTTGGAATGGTTTCAAAGCACTTCCAAATGAAAGCTAATCCATTGATCTATCTCGTGTCCAAATTTGAGCTCAATCCATCGGTGGAAACGTCTTCAACGAATGCCACAAAGCTCCAGAATGCTCTAAAAACTCCAATTAAGCCCAAACATGCTAAAACCTGAAAAGACTCTAAAAGACTACGGAAACATAGAAAGACTCGATAAAAGGACTTATATCATGGTCTTTAATGGTAAAAACCATGATATATCATCCTCAAACCTTCAATGTGATCCATAGGGTGTTCATGAGGAAGACCATGAAAAAGATGCTGACACACAGAGTGAAGTATGCAGGTTTCAGCTCAAAGTCATTCTTCTGAAACGCAGGAACACGAATCGCTGCTCGATTGGCATAGAACTGATCAGGCCTGTTGTACTCACCAATCGTCCTAGCACGATTAACCACATTCACAACAGCTGGAGGGACAATGATGTTTCCATCTCCATCAAGTCTTTGTCCCCTCTCATTGCACAAACGACCCTCTAAGTCTCTGTAAGTAGCATCCTCATCACGAACTAGAACCAATGGGTTGTTCATCTCTGCTGGCTCCTTTGCTTTCCTGAAACACAAGAGTCAAAGCACGTAAGTAACAAAAAAAAAATGATGAGTATCGATCGATACTGGGGTAGTATCGATCGATACCGTCGGACTTAGTCGAAACTCTAATCTAAAATCTAATGGTGAATTTAGAGTCCCCGGCAACGGCGCCAAAATTTGATATGCTCAAATATAATACCCTAAGAGTACTAAAGCAGTAGCTGCAGTATATTAGGGGTCGAACCACAAAGACTCAAGAAATCACTCAATAGATATTAAGACTCGAATTAAGCTAAGCGAACAAAGTAATGCAGGAAATAAGCAGCAGAATATAGAAGGTGAAACACTATTGGGCGAAAGCCACCATTCCAGACGGGCACATTATGCCTCTGGCTGAACCACCCGCTGCCTGACTGCTCTCCATGTCAAGCTAATGACATTAAACAAGCGCTTGGTGGGAGGCAACCCACTGGTGAGTCTGTACATAGTTTTTATTTTGATTTGCTAGTTTTGTTTTTGTGTTATGTTTTCACGTGGAACCAGGTCCAGACGACGAGCATCGATCGATACCCCTTGGTATCGATCGATACCATTGGCCGAAAAGGAGTTGTACAATATGCTGAGCATCAACCGATGCCACTTATGGTATCGATCGATACTCAGCCCCAGGTAGGTTTTTTCTATAAAACCCTCGGGTTCTAATCATTCACTCTTTCATTCCTTCTATCGTTTGGCGCCGCTTGTTTCTCTCCTACTCTCACATCTCTCTCAATTCTTCATCATTTTCTTCTATTCCAAACTCTATTCCACTCAGATTTTTGAGTGCATTGTCATCCCATTCATCATACCTTCGATCTACCAGGTAATGTACTCGATTTCATCCTTTTAGATGTGTTGGCAGATTCGATTTGGGGTTTCCTTACCTGTGAAGCTTTGGCTCTATTTCTTGTCATCATTAGCATTAGGTGAATGAAATTGACATATTAGGATGAGAATGGATATAATAGGGATGGAATAGACTTAGGGATTCGAATTTAGGGTGATAGAATGGAGATTGGATACCATCTGTGATGAGTTTTTGCGATTCTGTCTCGAGCATCGATCGATACCCAACCTTTAACAGGATGGATTTTACGATGCACTATGTTGTGACTTTGTGCCTCATTTTTGAGCATCGATCGATACCCCTTGGTATCGATCGATGCCTTCACTCACTGGACGTAGAAGCTATTCTAACTTCTGTTTTTGTTTTGAATTTTCTCAGATGGCTCCCCGCAAGAGGACACGACAGGATGATGCTTCCGGTTCTAACCCTCCATGCCGTAACTTTGATCTCCAAGAAGAGGTGGAGGCATTCGATGACTCACAGTGGCACGCCGGAGTCATCACTGCCATTCTTACCGGCGATCGCTACAGGGTCCTGAAGGGAGGTTTCACCGAGGACACTGGTCGTCAGACCTTCATTGAGGCACACATCAGTGACTTGCGAGCTGCGCCACGACGTTCTCCTTCTCCATCTGCCCCTGCCCCTATTGCTAGGCCTCCCTGGCCTAAGTTAGAGGGGAAGAGGATCGTTCCACGAGGCGCTTGGGAAGAGTTGCCCAAGGATGTGACTGAGAGTGAGGCTTGCGTTTACAGGCCCATAGCTGAGGAGTGGGATGACTATGACACTCTGTTCTACAACGAGTGGCTACGCGTTGTCATCCTGCCTACACGTTTCGTCGATCCTCACACCATGCGTCGATCCTCACACCATGCGTCGTCTAGGCATCGACCTTGATCTTTCTGCCATGCTCGACAAGATTGGATTGGACACTCTTTACTCACGGCAGTATGATCTCTACCCAGACCTCGTGTGGCGTATTGGCAGGATCCGGCGAGCGAGATCAAGAGAGCTAACAATCGAGCGGCCAGGTACGCTGATCCTGATGGGGACGGGTATTCCAAGCATCAGTCTGGACAGCTTTCATACATTGCCCGCGCACGGAAAATCGTAAGTTTTTCATTTATTTTAATTAATTAAATTCTAATTATTAATTAAATTTTATTGTGATATTTATTAAAAACAAATCAGGCAAAGGAGCGCGGAGGAGATTCGATCCCGGATTTGCTAGCTGTCCTGGAGGAGACAAAAAGGCGACCAGATGGGAGTTTTGTTGACAAGAAGTCTGAGAGGATCTACAATGACGTCACTTCCAAAATGCAGGAGTTGACTCAGCATTCTGAGGGCGACGAGAGCGCATCTACCCCTTTGATTCCCGCCGTGAAGAACAAGATCTTTACCGAGGTATGAATATTGATGTTCTATATTTATTTTTTACAGTAATTTCAACTAATTAAACGTATTCTTAATTTTTGGGTCGCTCCCCGTAAAAAAGGGAGAATTTACGGAGTAGGTTCTCTGCAATCGCAGATCGACTCGTGTACTTCTTCTTCATCGGGAGCAGCAGAAGCAGAGTCCGCCGCCTACCTCCAGGGCATCATTGAATCGCAGGCCCAGCTGATCGTGACTCAGTCTGAGAAGATCTCGAAGTACGATCAAATGTTCAACTATTTGGCCACAAAGGATCCGGTTCTAGCATAGATGTTTTGCGATCAGGACCCTGGAGACACATCTACCAGTAGGACTGAGACCGGGACCGAGACCGGGACCGGAACTGGAACCAGAACCGGATCCGGTCCATTGGTTCAATTTTAGTTTCTCTTATGTATGATACAAATTTAGTTTCTTTTAATGTTTGAACAAATTATTTTTATAAAATTTTAATTTTGAAAAAAAAGTTTTAATTTTAATTTATGAAATTTTAATTATTATAAATCGGATGCCGCCGCAATTCCGTCGCAAATTGCGACGGCTTTGCGAGGGAATTAAGAACTATACCCACGCAATTCCGTCGCAAATTGCGAGGGAATTGCGACCCCCCTAAGAACTATAACCACGCAATTCCGTCGCAACGTTTCCTTGCAAATCTGAAGCAAGGTTTGCGACGCGTTTGCGGAGAAGATTAGTACCGCTTTTTGCTTTGATTTTGCGATTAATTGTTTTGCGATAAACGACGCGTTCACGCACTTCCGTCGCAATTTTGCGACGATATTGCGGGGTTATTTTTGCGACGATATAGCAACCACGTTTGTCCCTCGCAAATTTGCGAGGAATTTGCGACGAAAATTAATTTGCGAGACGGGATTAGCGACAGAATGGTGTGTCTCGCAAGTCCATCGCGAATGGCCATTTGCGACGGAATTGCGAGGTATTCTTCCATCGCAAAAGGCCTGAGTTCTTGTAGTGTTATCCAAAGACATAGATTTCTTTTCATATATTATTGACCATTCCAGTGTCAGTTGTTTTTGCTGAAAGAAAATTTTCTAAGCTGAAGTTGATCCACAATTATTTGAGGTCTACCATGTCACAAGATAGATTGTATGGGTTAAACGTATTATTACTCAAGAGAGCAATGTTTGAAAAGATTGACTATGTGACTTTGATGGATGGTTTTGCATGAAAAAATGCAAGAAGGATCATATTTACTAAGTAGTATTTTATTTAAAATATTGTTTAGCTCGTTGTTGAGACTTATGTATCCTCTTTTCTTTCTTTTGGTTTTTGTTTTTGCTTGGTTTTGATGCGGTTGTAACCCCCCCCCCCCCCGGGCAAAGTATGTGTTAAGTCTGTATACACAAGGTTTTTCGAACTCATTATTTAGCCACATTTTTAGATTAGTATCGAGTTGTATCCCGATGGCAAAGTTTGAAACGATATATGACCATATTTGTTGAATTTGATGGTTTACCTTAATGATGTCAGTCATTACTGCTGACTAGGCGCCATCGTGCAACTGATGTGGAAAGCGATGCTGCTGACTAGGCACCACTGTGCAGCTGACGTTGATAAAACTAAAAACATTTGTAGAGAGCAGGGCTCGAATCTGGATGGGAAAACACATTAACCACTGAGACATGTTGATATTTTATGTTATAACGGACAAAACTTTAATATATCATTTTGTTTTCTTTTGTAATATAATGATTAAAATAGAAAAGCTAAAATAGAATTTATAATCTGTGACCTAAAAAAAGTTAGTTCCATATACTTTAATTTAATTATGAAATAATGAATATTAAATATAAAAGCTAAAATATTATAGAATATCCATAAATATTATAATTAAATTAAAGTATATGGAACTAACCTTTTTGAGGTTTCGGATTATGAATTCTATTTTAACTTTTTTATTTTAATCATTATGTTAAAAAAGAGGATAGAGTGACTAACATATATTTATTTTGTCTGTTATAACACAAAATACCGACATATCCTAGTGGTTAATATGTTTTCCCATTTAGGTTCCCTTTCTAGATTCGAGTCATGCTCTCTAGAAATGTTTTTAGTTTTATCTACGTCAACTGCGCAGTGACGGCTAATTAGCAGTATTGCTTGCCACATCAGTTGCACAATGGCACCTAGGCAGCAGCAATTACTACATCATTAAGCTAAACCGTCAAAGTCAACAAAAAGTCAACAAAATGTGGTCATACCTCGTTTCAAACTTTGCCATGAGGATAAAACTCGATACTAAACTAAAATTATGGCTAAACAATGACTTCGGAAAACCGTATGTATACAGATTTAACGCATATTTCACCAAGACTCTAACGACCCATGCATCATATTTTTTATATTTTTGAACTTTTATTTTTATTCGTTCGAAGTTGAAAAAAAAACAATTGGTAATATATATTAATTTAAGTAGCATTTTAAATATGATAATTTTTGTTTTAATAAGGCCATGTAAAACCGACATGTGGTTTAATACTTTAATGCATTGACGAATATTCTATATGTGTCCAAAAACGTGTATTACAAAAGGACCGAATATTTCTTGAAAGAGTATATAAACTTTCTCGAAGTTTCTCTATATAATATGAAATAAAAGGACGAAACCATATGTCCATATCAAAAATGTTATGAATTGACCTGTCTTGTAGTTGTATTTGGACTTGGCCTTGGGAGCCTCACGTCTGCCCAGATGAGTGAAATGTTGGCCCAATAAAGATGAGTTGATACAGCGAAGATGAAGGAGATTAGAGTATTTTTTTTCTTTCAATTATTGGTTAATATAAAATAAATTAATAAATGTATGAATTAGAGAAGACTAGGTGATTTTTCGTGCTACACAAGGGTTAAAAAGTATTATAAATTTTTTTTTAAATTTTTTTATTTTATTAGAAATATATATATTTTATTATGTATGTTGATCGTATAATGAATACTCTGTAATAATAATACTACAATATATTCATAATCTGTAATAATAATACTAAATAATAATTTAATAATTATATAAACGTATCAATATATATATACATATATATACTAAATACTCAACAATTAATTTAAAAACTTTTTACTTTACTTTCAATAGTTGTGAATATTTGAAAAACAAAAAAAATTGACCGAAGAAAGATATAGTAAAACTTGCAATATATATCTAAGAAAATTTAAACATAAATCTAGTATTGTTTGCTTTTTTATTAAAGTTACATTCTGGTTGGAGTTGATATCTCATTATTTTAATTGCATCAAAAAATATGTGTGCCTTCTTGTATTGCATTAATTTTTTTTGGTGTTATCTTCTCGAATTGCATTAAAAAGATGTGAAGGAATTTGAGTGTGATAACATGGTTTAGAGGAATATGAATTATAAATTTTTAATAGTTGGAATAGATGATTTAAAGATATTTTGAAAGGGTTAATATATTAGTAATTATTAATTTATTGATTAATTAATATTTCTATAACTAAATAAAATATCATAATTATGAGATTATTAATTTTATAGTGATTTTACTTTATTCAGCGAAATTACGTGAAAAAAATTGTATACCATCTAAGTCTATAGTAAAAATTATTAAGAAATACTCCATTTATATGCTATACTAGATTCTTTCGACAACAAATGGAAAATTTCTAGGGCATCATCTCGTTTATTATTGGAAGAGGAAAACAAACCTCATATTTCCCCATTTAACCTCCTATACCCCTCCTCTTTTAGTGAATTATATGAAAATCAAAATAACCCCAACATTACATTCCAATTCAATTATATTTTTAATGTCTCTTTTATTTGGGTACTCTCAATTTTAAAATAATGATTTCAAATTTAATATTAATTAAAAAGAAAAAACAGAAAATATATAAAAAATGGAAAAAAAAACAAAAAAAACGACGAGCTCGAGCTCCTTTCCTTCGCCGTCGAGCTCTCCATCGCCATCTTTTCTTTGATTCCCTCGATCTGCAATGAGCTTCAAAATCCAGATCCGTTCTTCAACCTAAGAGTAGTTAATTTACGACGAGTTGCATTCAAATGATGATGAAATTAAGGACACTTTGTAAATAATAACCAACTTAGGATGAAAAAATTACAGAAGTATATGTTTAGAACATGGTAATGCATAAAACAATCATAATTGCATGTTAATCGACTTAATTCAACTGTAAAACTAAAAAAAATCAAATTTTAAGGGTATGTAATACTAATTAGACTCGAAAACACTCAAAGTAGAACTATATGGAACGTTCGTATAACTACTAATTGTTGTATAACTATGTATAAACTTGGGGGCACACATGTGAATAAAACTAGGGGTGTGGTCTCCACATTATTTTAGAAAAAACAAGTAATTTCGTCAAACTACACATGTGGTCCCCACAAGATTAAATGAGTGGTAATAGTAAGAAAAAACGTATAACTAGTAAAATTGGTATTATTGATTAAAATCTATAACTGAAAAATAAAAACTTTGATTTTTTCTTACAAAACCTAAATCAAAGTTATTCAACAGATTTACATCACAAATAAATGTTTTAACGTGTATTAAGTAGAAAATTACGAAATTATATCATATTGAGTTGTTATGAAAGAATCAATACAATATACCCCTTATATTTTTAAGGTCACTTTGTAAATAATAACCAATTTAGGATGAAAAAGTTACATAAATGTATGTTTAAAACATATTAATGCATAAACATTCAGAATTGTATGTTAATCGACTTAATTCAACTATAAAACTAAAAAAAAAACAAATTGTAAATGTATGTAATACTAACTAAACTCAAAAATATTCAAAGTAGAACTATGTGGAACGTTTGTATATCTACTAACTGCTGTAAAACTACGTATAAATTTGGCAGCGCACATGTGAGTAATTTTCATGTGTGTGGTCTCCACAATATTTCAGAAAGAATTCCACAGACAAATTGTGCGTGTGGTCCCCACAAGACCAAAAATTTATAATTTTCTCTCTAAGACCACGAGATAATATTTATATGAAATTTTAATATAATTATACCAAGTATTACCAGTTGTACCAAGTATTAAATTTTATATGAAATTTTAATATAATCACACAAAATATTAAACTTTGGTTGTGTGGTTGACAACATTCTTACGTTTCGTGGAGGTTCTGGTTCCACGACAAAGATGAGAGAGAGGTGATTCTCGGTTTTATAAAAAAAATGCCCTCATGTCGTCGTAAGGGTGAACGTCTTTTTCACCACCAACCTCTTGTCTATATGGAGTGTAAACAACTTTGGCTCTACCTCAAGTTTCTTACAATTCCGGCGAGTTCCCTCCCCAATTCACCGTCTGCATCTGGTTACAGAACCTTCATCTCGGAAACAACTACCTCTCTGGCGATTTCTTAAGCCTCGTCGTGAGTAAAATCACCGGAATCATGTATATATATACATTGCTTACAAAAACATCTCAGGCTCTGTTCCGATATCACTGGACAACTGTTCAAATATTCATGTTCTTGATTTAAGCTCCAATGGTTTCACCAGAAATATACCGTCTTGCTGCTCCGAGCTATCTTCGATTATGCGTTGCATAAACAAAGCGTAAGGAGGGAAACAAAGAGTTAAGGCTAAGGCAGAAACAATGAGTTGAGGCGAAGGCTAAGGCTAAGGCCGTAGATTTGTATGCGTCTCTTGCTTTGGCTGTGGAAAGGAGGCCAAGCCCGAGAGCAACGAAGAGAGTGATCTTAACGGCAATGTTTTGGCTCGGCGTTAAGAA
Source organism: Crucihimalaya himalaica (assembly GCA_004349715.1). Lineage (NCBI taxonomy): Eukaryota > Viridiplantae > Streptophyta > Magnoliopsida > Brassicales > Brassicaceae > Crucihimalaya > Crucihimalaya himalaica. Next base: position 775,614 of record SMJT01000039.1, on the reverse strand, counting down.
CACGTCGACGTGGCAAAGTTTAAAGAAAGTGGAAGATGTGATCGGGGTTTCAGCTCCGATGATTCGAGTGGTTCAAAGCATATTGGCGCGTTCAATGATGCTGCAGCTTAGACGGTGGTGCGGTGGACTCAGAGGAAGGATCGGCTGAAAACGACAATGTTTGTACCTTCCTGACACCTTCTCCCACGAGAACGAGTAAATAGAGACACGTGTAGCTATCAATCTCCAGTCAATGCGGTTTCATCGCTTCTTTGTTCTCTCACTTTGACTTGATGCCATCCTTCGTGGTTTCATCGCAGTTTCATTTGCTCACATCTCTCTCTCTCTCTCTCTCTCTCTCTCTCTCTCTCTCTCTCTCTCTCTCTCTCTCTCTCTCTCTCTCTCTCTTTTTCTAGAAACTCATATCTCTCTGTTATGGTGACTTCCGAAGGATTAACAAACGTCGTCGATCCTTTGTTGTATCGATAAGGTTTCATCGTTGATCCATGGTTGCTTCCTTACACCTTCTCCCACGACAACAATTTACTCGTCAGTGCTCTTCATTCCATCGTCACAGCATCGTCATCAGCCACACCACTTCCCTCCTCCTGTTTCTTTGATTCTACCGCCGTTTCTACTCATATTCGCCAGAAGAGACTTCATTTCAGAACCTTTTGAAATGGAGAGTTTCTCTTTTCTTCCCGTAATTAACAATATGTCCTGAGAATGAGGTCCTCCTGTTTTCCGCTTAACCGGAAATGGTCCTCCGAGGCTGCATAATTCTGATCATCATTACGAAGTTAGTTGTAAATTAGCTCAGCTTGCGAAGGCGATTCACATCGAGTTTGAATACCGTGGATTTGTCGCTAATAGCTTAGCCGATTAAACCGGTGTTGAGATTCTTCGTCTGTGTACCAACTTTTCTCATCACCACATGCGAACTAATTTTTCTCATTTCACTGTGGTTGAGCAAGCAAGAATCGAACCCATAATTAAAAATATTGATTTTTGGAAATTTATTTTACTTAGAAATTTATTTTAGTTAGAAATGTATTTAATTTATTTTTGGAAACGGGTTAGATCCGATAAATATGGGTGGGCGGATAAAATCTAAGGGGGGTTTATTCGTTTAAGGATTTTAATGGATTTGAAAATCCAAGTAAAATCATGTGTTATTCAATCAATGATTTTAAAAAAGATTTCTAAATCATGTCTTATTGGTTCCATCATTTATAAATACTAGTTAAAATCACCTTTTATTCAATATTACAGATTTTGATATGGATTTGAATTAACATAGGATTTGAATGTATTTGAATGGATTTGAAAATTTATTTTACTTATAAAAAGAGGACTTGAAATCCTTACTCCCACCATGTTATTTCGGGTGGATTTGAAAATAAACCTGATAAAATAGCATATGACACATATAAACTAGGTTTGACGTAGTACTATATAAAAACTTGACACACAAGCATACGGGACATAAAAACTGTGAATGGACTTTAACATTAAGCACACATTTAATTATGCATAACTTGAGTAATTGAGTAGTCATGACTCACGAGCTCATGTTGTCTTTGTGGTGATAACTATTGATACAATGAATCGCTTTCCTTCACAAATTACTTACAATGATTATCGACATATATAACTTGAAAAGAAGAAAAAAATATTTGTTTGATTTGTAATACGTTTAAACCCAATAAATAAAAACAAAAGAAATTAACATTACCTGAAAATAAAAATAAATAATCCAACCTAACAAATAATAATTAATCTAACCTAACAAATAAATAATTATTATTACATAACGTTACACTTAATCCAACCATAACATTTATCAGTAGACATATTAACAAAGACTTCTTTTATCCCGAAGAAAACGAAAGTGCAGGAAAAGTTATTGAAGAGCTTAATGACAATAGTGATCATGAAGTTCTTACAATCCAAGACCAACAGAGAGAATATGTCAATCAGTGGAGCAAGTTATAACATCGAATATGTGGAGAGATTCGATTGAGATGTCAGATATGTGAAAAATAATATATATATAGATATATATATTATATTTTAAAATGTTTGATTTTGACAAATCCATATTATTCGACTTTCAAATCCATTTTGTAATCCATTTTCAAATCCATGTTATTTTGAATTTTTTTCTGTTTGATTTTAAAATCAATGAAAATCTACATGGATTTCTAAATATTATGAAGATTTTGAAATCCATTCAAATCCTTAAACGAGTAAACCCCCCTAAATATAAAATATAATTTTTGTAATTTTTCTAGGGTAAATAAGTAATATGTTAAAAATTAATCAAAAGAAAAATCATTTTACGGGGTAGCATGTTTATCTTTTATCTCGAGATTTAGAGGTAAACGAGACGAAAACTTAGAAATTTGTACATGAATCAATGCGATAAGTTCATCAATAAAAATCTCTTTGATTATCCTTGCCGACAAATAATTAAATTGACCCAACAAATTTTCTTTATGGTGGACTCTATCTGATTCTGATAATTAGCTATGATTTTGATGTTCTTTTAAAAAGTTTACCCACCAAATTATTCAATCATTTTTTATAACCCAAACGTGTTCGTTTCTTGTTTGCTCATATCTTTAAACTCTTTTTCTCTCACCTGATTTTTAACTCATTTCTTTTTTAGTGTAACCTTGACTTTCTGAATTTTTGATTTACCATTAGCTTTTACAGAAACTATACAAACTCACAAAGTAATGGAGAGTAAAATCTAGGATTCTAAATTATTCTTAATCTCTCTTTGAATATGTATTGATAATTAAGCCATTCAAAATGCTAAAGTTAAAGTATTGATTCATATTACAGGAAAAAAAGTATTATACTTATGTCACTTCAAACTCACCAATCGCATGTACGCATATGGATACAGAAATCAGATCAGAAATATATTATGGGAAAGTATCAAAGTAACGAGTTTAGTGGATTCTAAAGCGACGTCAAAGTGTAGATGTACCTTTAGGCATATGTGATCTTTGGAAGGAATGTTGTTACGTTTTGAATGCAATTAAGTTTTAAGTTAATTGGTGAAATGGCATGTATTAGACAAGTAACACTATAATTTCATAATTAGGTGGTATTTGACCATTTTGGAGTATGGAATGAAAAAATACCTTTGAACATCGTATATTTAATTTATATTGCTAAAGAGAGTGACAAAAAAATCTTTTTGGCATAAAGCAAATTAATTCACTTTAAAAGAATCCCAATCTATTTAGTCGATATAAATTTTATTTTCTAAATGTGTTCATAAATTTTCGCACTGAAAAACTATAAACATAAACATAACGATATCTTTAATTATTTTAAAATAAAACTTAGCAATGTATCTTCAACTTTTTAAATATATATTATCTTGGAGGTTTCGTGTATTAGATCACTAAGGTCCCTAAATTAACTTTCAACTTTCATGTGACTTGTTAACTACTGACCAAGTATGGAAATCTACAGTTGAGACTCTATTTGCCATTTAAAGGATATATGATGTCATGAAAGCTAATTGTCACAACTAAGATACCTTGATTATATTTGAATAAAAATTATGAACTTGTATTATTAAAGAACACACAATCTAAAAAAAAACGATTACTTGGGGTTCTCTAATATTTGTATGAAATTTAATCAATTTTTATTAAAACAAATCTAGGAATTCCGAGCTAAAATCAGTACTATTGCATCGCCAATTTAACAATTCTCAAAAATCTTGCACGGCATTCAAAACTTTTTTTGTTATTAGATGTCTTTATTAGTTTTTCTTTTAAAATATAAATATTTGATCATATATATTTCGATGCCAAAAATTAATTGTTTTCTTAATGTGCTCTAAACTGGATCTCAATATGTGAAAAGTTAAATATTTTTATCATTTAAAACATATATAGCGTTACCTATAATATCAATAGCTATGGAAGGTCCTAATAAAGCCATAAATATCAGATAAAAAGGGGTTGTAAATTTGTAATAATTGTAAGAAATAAAACAAAAACTAAAGATTATTAAAAGAATTTTTTTGAAAATCATCTTATTTGTAATTGATTTTTGAAAAAAAATATATATGGAAAAAAAATTTAACGGAAATTTTTTTGTTTAACAGATCCATGACTAACAACCAAAAGACTACTTAATTGAAGTTTGAAGAAAAAAAAATCAGGCGCTTTGCAGTATTGGAATATATTGGCCGGATAGATTCTAAGAGACTCACAAAGAGTGATCAGGTGGTATGAAGGTAAAGCTTTCCCGATGTTAGTTTCTAGCCTCCACGCTGAAACTGCAACTATGACAATGCCAACTAATTGTTTTGAACATGATGCTGCGAAGTTAGTCAAGACTTACTCATACCCTCATGATTAGCCGACCCTTACATACTATATTGGAAAAAAAATTGACAAATAAAAAAAAAGTACATAATTTCCAATATGCTGAAATGTTTCGACAGCTATTTTTAATTGGGAGATTGTCATAAATACCATGGGTTTTGTGGGTTGGACAAATATACCACACTTCTTTGTTTATTTGACATGTTTGACCCTCTTTTGGGTTGTTTAATTTTTTTTTTTTAGTTTTATTCTATTGCAAACGGTTGATCTATTTTGAATATTTTTCCTAGAATAGTTGCTAACTCTGATACCAAATATTTCCATCGGATACAATTTAGAATTTTCTTAAAATTTTTTCAAACATAATTTTAGAAGTTATATGAATTTATGATAATGATCTTTCTATATTTAAAATACGTCATTGTATACTTTTAATAGTTAATTCTTGAGAGATTTTTGAATCTATAGGTTTAGATATAGTCTTTTCTGGTTCTTCTTCATTTTTTAATAATCTTATGTTTTTTCTAAATGGTGCATGATTTACTTCGAATTTTAAAATAGGTTGAAATATTTCGTTTACTTTAATTCGTTCTGTTTTTTCATAATTTATACTATGATGTAAATTACTTAATGCATAGTTTATTCTATATGATATTGTAAAGGGATGACTTCCATCCTTAAATATATATTTTCTTTCAAATTTATATTGTAAAATTATTGATTGATTAATATGTCTAACTTGTAGAAGTAATCCTATTTGTAGGGTTAAATCAAATTTAATTTTTCCATATTTTAAATTTCTGGTTCCTACTGAGATTATTTTATCATTTTTATCTGTTATTCTATTATCAATTAATCTTAGTGTTATTGGTGTGTTTATGTTTTCTATAAATGTTACTTTTATTATAAATTGAACTATTTTTAGATGAATGTATTTTATCGATGATCTTTCGGATACACTTTTAATTGTTGATATTCTTCTTTTCATTTGATCTAAATTAATTAAAGACAACATTACTTGCCCTGATGCATCTTCTATAGGTATAGATTATTCTCCAGACATTACATCATATTTTACAATGTTTTTTCTTCCGAATTTTTTATACCATTGTTTGAGTTTATAATTTGTAGTTTTTTCTATATCGGAATCTTCTTTATCTATTAATTTTTGATCTAAATCTATACATATATCTTCAAAGAATTTTGCTAGAAATTATTCTTACTGAATCATCCGAGTATGTTAATTCACTCATTTTATTAGTTTTGTTTTCTATATCGTTGTATTAACTCTCTTAATCTATGTTCTTCTTTTATAGAGGATATTTCTGATTTTACAAATTCTGATAAATTTATAATTTGTGTTATACTTGATAATTTTACATCAATATCGTTAGTCGAATCTATTTTATAACTTAATTTTTTGATCTCTTTGTTTATCGATTTTAAATGTTTTAATCTATTTAATAATACCTAGTCTGAGTTCGTTGATGTTGATCCTTTGCCTTTCATGCTTCTTTGTTATCGACGTTGTTGCTTGCTGTTTATTGTTTGAGTTTTGGATAGGTTCATGATGTAGGGCGTCCGGAGCTTTACCTCTCGTCTTCTAACCGTCGGAGCTTTACCTTTCGGTTAAATGTATTACCGTTCTAGGATACTATCCTTACTTAAAGCTAAAAACTGTTTTTAGTTTTAGATAGAGAAATTTTATTTCATAAAACTCGATATCCTTTCAAATGAGAGGATGGTGCCTTATATAGGCAAATACATTTTCTTAGGGGCTAAGTTGCTCCATAAGAATTTGACGCATGGCTACATAACTGCCATTCCTTTCTGACGCGTGATCTTATCCTGGACCACTCTTTACATTATGACTCTTTGGGACCACTACTTTTATTGACACATGGTAGAGTTAGGTACCATTCTGGACTCTAGTGACTTTCGTCACATGGTTTTTGCCGATGCCTTACATGATTGCCTTCTTTTGGTGTGGATCCCTTAGTAGACCCTTCTTTGATGATTTATGTCTCTTCGCACTTATCGCAATGATGTTCTGGGAGGTCTTTTAACATCTCGCATGTGATGTATTTATCTTCTTCTAGAAGTTCTTTGAATGGACCGTTGATCTGAGCCATTAACAGACATATCCTTCTTAGGGCTTTCATGCCATCTTCTACTGTTGGTGTTCTTGATAGGGAGTACATGACCACCGCTGGGCTTGAGTAGTTGACCCTATAATTGATTTTCTTTTTGTAATCTCTAAGGATTTTATGACTGTGCATCACAGCTACTCTTATCGAATTATACCAGTCATCTTCAGAAAAACTCCTTTTTCCATTCTTGCAGGGTAATTGTTGTTTGATATGCCGATCTGTAGAACTTGGACCGGACTAATCTTGATTTCTCCATTAACTTCGTATGGGAGTGTTGCTGCAAATCTAATAAAGATTTCTAGTTCTTTGGCAAACCTTGTAAAGTAGGTTTTAATTGCCTGTTGGAAACAGATGGGAAGTTCTGAAATTTGCTCCATCTTGTTGATGTATAGGGTGTCTATTAAACCACAAACATAGAAATTCTGGATTAATAGTGCACCTGCTTCTGGAAGGAGGACAACTCGTGAGCCTCCTCTGGTTCCAACTGGATAGAACCTCATTGTTGTATGGACCTCTGAGTATCTTGTGATCATATCTTTTAGTTTTTGATATAGCTCTGGTGTAAGCTTCTTCATTTTTGCCTTTTGTTCTACGGTTGGGATTGTTGCAATAGTAATTGGTTTTGGTCTCTTTATCTCCATAGTATACATTGGCTTCTTGTCTTCACTCTTGCTAAGAAGCTTTTCTTTGAATGTACTTGATTCATCGAAAGCTTTCTTGGCTTCCTCTATTGTTGTGTATGACTTGTGAGTCACATTTTTTCCGTTGCGTGGCTACTGACGATGTGCCAGTCATTGTATATACCCTTGAAAGGTCCGTCGAAGATGACGTAAACCTTCTTCTTCTTGATCTGGGATTTTGGTTCCTCTTCTTCTTCTTCAGTAACTTCCGTCTATTTTTGTCCGTTTAGTGAGACTCTAATGGATGCTAGGTCATCTTGTTGTTCTGAAACATTTGATGTTGGAATGATTGATGATGTTTGTTGTTGAATGACATCTTCTCGGAAGTTCCTCCAATTTTTTCTAGAATTTGTTTTAGTTCTTCACTCTCCCCTCGGATAGCTGCGAGTTCTTGAAGAATGAACTGTTCTTTTTTTTTTTTTTTTTGTCAAAGCTGGTTGGCTATTTGTTTATTTAAGGCCTCCATTCTCTTGTTAATGTATCTGCTAGACTGTTTTCTGATGATTTTACTGTCTTGATGTATGGCTGAAACTGGTGTAACTTTAGTTGCCACCGAATAAGTCTTCCTTTTCCATGATCTTCGTGAAGTTTGTACTTCCAAAAACCTGATACATAGGTACTATCAATTCTTAGTTCGAATCGAGTTCCCATTAGATCTATCTTCTATTTTGAAAGGACTCGTAAGCAAGGTAGAGTTTCTTTCTCGTGGATTGGATAGTTTAATTCTGAAGAATTGAAAGTTCCCGAAATGTGCCGACATAACCGTTTTGGTAAACGATTAATGTTAGCTAATATGTGACTAGTGATATCCTCTTTGATACTCTGTCTATCAATCGTGTATAACTTATTGATTCTAGAGATACCGTCGTAGGTACTGGCAGACAAATAATCTTTCTGCGAAAGTAATTCGTTTTTATCTTTTATGGGTATTCCCATATTATCTAAGCCTAATAGCTCTTTTCCATTCAGAATGACTAAAAGACATCCTGCCCAAACTTCGTTTGAAGCATTTGTTTCTACAATAAGGAAGTCCTTAATTGTAGGATTATATAATTCAAGAATTATCTGAATTTGTTCTTTTATTCTTTTTACCGTTTCTGTATATTCGTTAGTCCATTTCCATGGTACTTTCTCGGATATTTTTTCTGTAGATTTCTTTTTCCTTTTGCTAGTTGTTTAAAAAAACCTTGTTCTGCTATGTAATTTAAAGCTCCTAAGAACCTTTGTATTTGTTTTCTATTTATTAGTCCATTTGGAAATTTATTTATTTTTTCTTTTATATGAGATAGTAATTTTAAGGTTCCTTGTTCTCCTATTTGTAAACCTAAATATTCTATTTATTTTTGTATTAGTTTATTTTTTCTTTTGAAATTATTATTCTTTTTTCTTTTATCCTTTGTAAAACCTTAGTTAAATGTTATATATGTTTTTCTTTAGTTCCTTGCGTGAAAATTAATATATCATCTATATATACTATGCAGAATGATTCTAATCATGCTAATGATTTATCTATAAAAGACTGATAAATAAAGGGCGCTTATTTTAAGCCAAATGGTAAAACATTCCATTCATAATGTTTTTGTGAAGGGCAACTAAATGCTGTTAGTTTCTTGGTTTCTTCGGATAACCGAAGTTGTCAACACCATGGTTTTGCATCAAGTGATGAAAACCAATTTGATCCTTTGTTTGTTTAGGATGTAATATTTTCTGGGTAATTTATATGAATTTTCTATGGTTGCATCTTTCATTTTCTTATAGTTAATTACCATTATTCTTTTTCTTCTTTTAGTTTCATTATGATTTTCTACATAAAATGCTGGCGCTGAATGCGGACTACAACTTTTTCTTATAATACATTTTTCTAATAATTATTTACATTCTTTTTCAAATTCTTGTGTATCTCTAACAGAACAAAGAATTCTGTTTGGGACATTTATTTCTGTGTTGGGATCTTTTAATTTCATTTAAACTAATTCAGTGTTTTTATTTTTATCCTTATCCAAAGGATCTTTACTGCAAACCTCATCTAATGTTTATTCTATAGTTTTATAGAACCTTATTGCTCTTAAGGTTTTCAGTTATATTTTCTATATGTAATTTTATTATTTCATTTCTTTTTATAATTTTTGTTTCTATTTCTTTTGAAATCTGTTCTATTTGTTTAGTTTTTTCGTTTTTTATTTCTGGACATGTAAGTTTTATAGTATTTAAAGTTTATATAAATGGTTGGTATAATTTTAGAAAATTATTTCCTATTATTAGATCTAATCCTGAATCATGTAAATATATTATTCATATTGGGAATTTAATATGTTCTATATCTAAAATTTGAAATTTTAATCCAAACAAGATTTCATGTACAGACTTATCTGCTACAATAATCTTTATTGGTCTTTTTAATTTTTCCCAATTTTTAGTTATATTATTTTGTCCAAAACAAAGTGTTGCTCCAGTATCAATATAAGCTAATTGCTTTCTGGAATTAAGTCCAACTCTTATAAATGTTGCATTAGGGTTACTCTTCACTATAATATTCTCCTTCATCAGAAGATGAATAGTCAAATTCGTATAAGGAGTCGTCTGATTCTACATCAGATTTTAAAGGTTTATAGCTTTGTTTGTATATAACTTTTAATGTGTCCATTTGTGTCTTTTTCCGCTTAGGACATTCATTTGCATAATGACATATCTCTTGGCAAAGCCAACATTTACATGTTTTCTTTCCCGATGGACAATCTTGTTGTTTAGTTCTTTTATAATGATGGTTTTTTTTTTAAATATTTTTTGAATGGTTTTTTATAGTATTTTTGTTTATTAACTTTTTTCCAATGTTTTATTTTCTTATTTTTTTTATATCTTTTTGGTTTTTTACAACCATATTCTCTAATTTGCTCTTGTTGTTTTTCACAACAAAATCTAAATTGTGTTTTTTTTTTAATTTTATAACTAGTACACTGATCTAATAACCAAGTTTTTAAGGTGGAGATAATTACTCCTAGAGTATCTTCAATTAATCCTTCACTTATTCTTTTCTTATATGTGTCTAGTATTTTTTCTCCTATTGTACTAGGTAATTTTCCAAAAAACAAGGGTTCTGCTTGTTTTTTTCTTATATTATCTAACTTGTAATAATATTTCTTATATTCACATATATAATTGTCTACATAACACATGTTACATATTTTTAAATTCATTAATTTCCAAAAGGCTTTTTGAATTACAGCCTCTGATTATTATTTATTTTCTGTGTTTTTTCCTACAAATTCTACTAACAGTAATTTGTATATGTTATCTATTAAATTTATATTAGAGGTCGAATTGTTTATTAATGGGGGAATTGCTAAAACTAGGCCAAAAATTGAGTTTGAATGCAAAACTAGACCCCAAATTGAAACAAATGCAAAACTAGATATTTGGAGTATGGAAATTACATTAACCCCCTTATTTGCAAAAAAAAATAGAAACTGCAATTACAGTTCTAACCTCCGCGCGGTGTAGACTTCTTGAACGAAGTCTCACAGTAGACTTCGTTCATGACATCCATGAAATCTGAACCGTAATTAAACTTAAGATTTAAATTAGGAAAATAATAAAAAATATTTTCAATGCAATTTCTTCTAAAGAAAATAATATTATCTAAAATATGAACTTTATAAATGAAAATTTACTTTCATAAATTTTAAGCATGTAAGGTTGATTATGTTCTAAAATACCATAAACAGTCGCAGACTTCGACCATCAAGTCTGAAACAGTAATTAAATGTGAAATTTTAATTAAAAAAATAATAAAAAAATATTTCGATAAAAGTTTTTGAAAGATAAATTATTTTAAATCAAATCAAATAGGTTTAAAACACAAATTTCATAAAACTAAGCCGTTTGATGTAAACCATGTGAGGCATATAGGTTAGAGGTTGCCAATGGGTAAAAATCCATGCATATATCTTTAGGGTTAGACTTAGATTGATATGTTTTTGATATAAAATGGCGATCTTTCGTATATTTGTTATATTTTGATTATCTTATACTATTTTGATGTCAAATATTAGTATTTGTTAACAAAGAGTGAAATAAACATTCGAATTTTAGAGTTTAGGGCTTACAGACTTCCTTAGTTTTGGGTGAAGTCTCACGATAGACTTCGCGTGTGAAGTCTGTAAGATTTTTGTTATCGTTGACTTCTTTGTAGAATCTAAAATTCAAATGAATTTAAAATTTTGAAATGTTTCGCGAAAAAGTTTGGGGGAAAAAAAATAAAAAAAAATTACATTTACTAAACAAGATAAAACTGAAATTGCAATAGTTAATCTGGGTAAGAAAATTAAAAAATCTCCATCGCTCTGTTTCTCCTCCAAATCACCAAACGTCGCAGAAAATCTCTAAACGCCGACACTCTTTCTCCTCATTCGCCGTAAGTTATCGATATTCTTCCTCCCTGCGAGAAAACCCCAAACTCTAATCCCATCTTTTATTTGATTCGCAGATCTGGGAATCGCAACCGTCAGTGAAGAGAACATTGATTCTAAATGACGATGAAGATGAAGATGAAGATGAAGATGAAGATGAAGATGAAGATGAAGATGAAGATGAAGATGAAGATGAAGATGGAGATGAAGATGAAGATGAAGATGAAGATGAAGATGAAGATGAAGATGAAGATGAAGATGAAGATGAAGATGAAGATGAAGATGAAGATGAAGATGAAGATGAAGATGAAGATGAAGATGAAGATGAAGATGAAGATGAAGATGAAGATGAAGATGAAGATGAAGACGAAGATGAAACTCACACTTTAACCCAGACCCTGAGATGTCAATGCAAAATTTTGTCAATGTGATGCACGAAAAGATTGTGTTTTGTTGTTTAAGAGGACGAGGGTTGATTGGAACTAGGGTGGAAAAGTTTTATCTTGAGTCAAATGGAGAAAATATGAAACGGTCCACCCTAGTTATGTAGACTTGCGCAATGACTGTCATCTTTTCACCATTTGACATCATGTTCATAAGGGAGAAGCTGGCTACAGAAATATACGATGAGCTCGGCATAACAGGGACTGAGAAGCGCGGTTACGAAGGTTTGGATTTATACGACTGAGATTCTCTTTTAACCGTATATTTTGTAATCTTGTATAGATTTTAACCGTATATTTTGTATAATTTATCCGGATATTTTGTATAAATCTTGTTTAATGAAATACAACCACAAAAATGAATATAATCTTGTATAAATCTGTTTAAATGAAATATAACCACAAAAATCTTTTCTAGGAGACTTCAAGCGCAGACATCTACTAGAGACTTCATCTTCGTACAAAACCCTTGTTAGAGACTTCTGTAGGAGACTTCAATCGCAAACTTCTACTGGAGACTTCATCTTCGTACAAAACCCTAGTTAGAGACTTCTGTAGGAGACTTCAATCGCAGACTTCTCATTTAGACTTCTCAATTACGATAAAAAAGCACGCAAAACGATGCAGACCTTCGTGAAACATCGCTTCTTATCATTATTACTCTTTTTTAAAACACGCAACCGACTTCTTTGAATCACTATATTACTGAGTAGATCTAAAAATTACAATTTCATCTACTGCTATCTAAAGAAATCCCAAATCTCTTAAAAAAAAAAATGTTGTACACACCAACAGTCATCAAAAGAGGTTTGAAGAACCTCTTGAAGAATCCGCATGCTCACATCACGGCAGGTAATCTCTATACAGCTTCACCAAAATTAAATTTCATGCAATCTTCTAATTTCTTACTAATTTCTTTTAGGACTTGTGGCCGATGACATATTCCATTGGGAGGGTATGCTATTTGGCCCTATTAGCACCCCTTATGAGGGAGGGATTTTCAAAGTGACTGTTCATTATCCGCCACAGTACCCGATGAAACTCCCACACGTAAGTTTTGATCATATTCCAGTTACACAAATGGAACTTAGGGAACGCACACATGTTTAATAGTTAGTAAAACACTTAGGGAAAAATAGTAATAGAATATGTCATTTTCATGTAATTGGAAATTCCTTAAATATCGTGACGGTTTGGTTAATGTAGGTTAATTTCAACACCACGATCTACCACCCTAATGTGGATCGCGGGAGTATCTACTTGAACATGCTCCTACCTGAGCACTGGAGACCCGACTACAACATTACCACCATATTTGAGGCTCTTGTGAAGATGTTGACTGAGCCAGAGTTGGGTGAAGGAGATAAGTTTGTGGATTCCATTGTTGAAGTCTACATAACCGAACGGGACCGTTTCAATGAGAAGGCACGAGAAATGTCTGAAACTTTTGCAAGAGGATCAAAGAGCACCTGATCCTTTGGATTTCTATGAAACGGAGGGGGGGTTTATGTAAATTATATCTTCGAACCTTTAGTTTATTTATTATAATTTCTTTTGATATGGATTGAAACTTTATTTCTCGTATTATGTTAATTATAGTTCGGAACCTTTAATTTATTTATGTTAATTATCCTTAATTTCTCTTATATAAGTAAAGAAGTTTTAGACTTCATCTTCGTAAAAATACAAAAAGAACTGGTCATACAGTTAAAACTGCAATACTCGATAAACTAAAACCGCAAAAATACAAAAAGATTTAGACAGCAAAAGTATAAAAAACATAATTATATAAGTAAAAAAGTTTTAGACTTCATCTTCGTACAGAACCCTAGTTTTAGACTTCAATGGAAGACTTCATCTACAGAATTCCACAGGAGACTTCATCTGCGTCGTGAACATCTAGTTATAGACTTCTACGGGAGACTTCAAGTACAGACTTCTTCTGGAGACTTCGTATGCGTCCTGAACTGACTGCTATGGGAGACTTCAAGAGCAAACTTCTACTTTCTTTCAACCTTGAAACTCTACGTAACATAAAAAAAGACAGAGTCCCATTAAAAACAGAGTCCCCTTAAAAACAGAGTCCCCTCAAAACAAAGATTTTAACTTACACAATTATCGCGAGTATGTCCAGATTGCCTGCATTTTGAACAACTATATTGCTTGTGAGCCTTCCGCGGTTTTGGCGTAGTCTTTCTTGCGATTTCAAGCCACGTTTGCCACCTTGACTTCTTCTGCCTTCCAGGAGGACGCCGGATGAGTGGAGGGAAAACCTTGGCAAACTCGGGCTCTTTGATATCGACAGTTTTGGGGAAAATGTTGCTTGCATACGTTGAATACAAATATTCCTTTGTGTATGTCGGGCATACGAGGGCGGCAACATCCATTTTAAGCTCAGGAGGAGCAGCAATAACATGCGAGCAAGGTATTTTCTCAACATCATACACTCCACATCCACATGTTTGATGTTGGAAATCAACGATACAATCTCTATGTCTTCCCGTCACGTGAAATCGCCAACCATCTATGCGTTCGACAGTCATCTGGTCATCATAATGCTGAATAGTTGGCAAATATTCAACTTCCTTGCTATGTTTTGTTGTGAGACTCATAGCGTCTTCTCGTCTTTTAAAAAACCATCTTCCTAGCTTCTCTCGTATGAATTCTAACAGAAAGGGTATGGGAAATCCTCGAGCTGGCTTAAGTGCAGAGTTTATCGATTCAGCACTGTTGCTCGTTTGTATGTTGTATCGTTCTCCTGGAAAGTGAACGCGGGCCCATAGTTTCAAATATGCGTTCTCCAAGTAAGCTGCAAGCTCGGGCTTCGTCTCACGTAAGGTGTCCATGTATCTGTTAAAATCATAATGCGTATATGCATACACAGCCCTCTCACCAAGTACATAAGATGCTTTCCCTTGTACTTCGTGATTATGTTATTCTGTAGGTGATAATAACATATCCCTCTTGTTGCCCATGGCATAACAGTTTCAATGGCATTCTTAATCGAAGTGTGCCTGTCAGACACTATGACCATAGGAAATTGATCGGAGACACATCCACTCAATTTGGTGAAAAACCATTGCCATGATGAATCATTTTCAGAGTCTACAATAGCAAAAGCTAATGGGAATATTTGGAAATTCCCGTCCTGGTCGCAAGCCACTAGCGTAACTCCGCCATACTTTCCCGGTAGATGACACCCATCCAGCACCATAACTCTTCTCAGAAACTGAAAACCGGTAATAGAGGCTCCAAGAGCCATAAACAGATATTTGAATATGTTTTGATCATCAACCACAAGATCAGTGACGGTTCCAGGATTGGCTAGCCCGATGCGATAGAGATAAGACGGCAGCTGCTCATATCCATCTTCCGCTGTTCCCCTCACAAATTGTTGTGCAAATATTAAAGCTCTACAGGAAGTGGTATAATTCATCTCGATACCATATTTATTCTTCATTGCAGATCTAATCATCTTCGGCGTTACTCCATCAGTTGTTCCCCATTCATCATAAAACAATTTAGCAATATATCTCGGAGCATGACGTTTGCGCAGAGAAATTCGGTCCGCCACATTGCAAGTATGATCTTTTGGGTAAAAGGTAACCCAAAACCTTTTTGGTTTGTTTTTCAAAGTCGCTCTAATCTTCCAATTGCATTCTTTCACACTGCAAATGGCTACAAACAACTTTTGTGTAGACTTATTCACTTTGAACGTGAATTTCGACATTATAGCCTTCAACCGCAGCTCGGATACAAGCGCATCCTTTGTAGGAAAACTCCCAGTTGTATAGATATCGTCTGACCATGTCATGTTGGATCTTGGGCCTTCACCAACAAAGCCACCTTCCGCAACAAGACACATATTATCATCATCATCATTTTCACTACCAACCTCATCCTTAACTTTCCCATACACAGTATAATCCTCAAGGTATTTGTCTTTAACCTCACCAGCATGAGATTCTTCCGCATCATCATCATCACCATCGTCGTTGACGTTAACCTCACCACCATCAGATATATCCATATCTTCGTCTTCAAACTCTTCTACATCCTCAAGGTCTGCGTCAACACTTTCACCAGCAACCTCATTGCCACTAGCCATACCACAACGACTCGAGACGCTAAAGCATACAACATGCGTTTTACATAACTCAACCAAGGACCGCACTTGTCTATCATTTGAGACATGCATAGGTGGTGTAGGACAATCCGTGTCCGTTAGTTGCAACATTGAATTCAACAACGAGTAAGTTAACTCGACGAAGTCGTTCTTGTCCAGCTCATAGTCTGCTAGTGCCATCTCAATGAGTTCACGGTGTGTACAAGAATCACTCAAGAAAAAAATTCTCCCTCCTTTGGGATTATCCACCTCAAAATGCCACTTACAGTCTCTCATCACCCATTCTCCATAGACAGCAGGTACTTGAACCATTTTCTGAAAAACATTTGAAACAACACAAATGCAAACTATTAGTTTGTTTGACAAGTCCCAACATTATTAATTTATAGAGGTTTTAATTTATCGATAAATTAATAATTAGACTTCAAAGGTGAAGTCTGTTGAAAAATAATTATCAGAAATTCATAAAATCGATTTAAGATAGAATATAAGACATTGAGATGTGAAATTCATACATAAACAACAACAATAACTAATACACATGTAAAAAAATTAAAATCTCAAAAATGCAAATTATATATGATACAAATCCATTTTAAAAAAAGATATTGCAGGAGACTTCTCGAACGAAGTCTACGCACAGACATCCTCTGTGAAGTCTAAAGTTTATAACCTAAACACCTAATAAGTTAAGAAAAAATATATATAAATAATTATGCGATTAAAATAGTTCAAATTTCTAAAATATCAAAAGCCATACGTAACACACATGCTAGGACAAGAAAAAAAAAACTAATTACAAATAGGCTAAAATTGCATTTTTACCGAAATTATTATTAGAGACTTCACAGGCGAAGTCTCTTAGTAGACTTCTTCGATGAAGTTTACTTTGCTATCTGTAGCAGAATTCGCTCGTGAAGTCAGAAACATGGTTCTAATTTTGCAATTGACCAGATTTTGACTTTTTGAGCCGAATTCACAAGCGAAGTCTGCTACACAAGGAGACTTCGTCAGAGAAGTCTATACCAGTTTGGGGTCTAGTTTTGCAATTGACCACAGTTTTAATTTTTTTAGTTGACTTCATCTACGAAGTCTTTTTGGTAATAGACTGTGCCTGTAAAGTCTATTACGTAATTAGACTTCCTCGATGAAGTCTTTTTGCCTTCAGAGACTTCTTCGGCGAAGTCTACCCATAAAGTAGGGTATAGTTTTGCAATTGACCAGAGTTTGACTTTTACATGAGATTTCGTCTGAGAAGTCTATGTAGAAAAAGGGTTACTTTTACAATTGACCAAAAAATTTTATTTTTTAAATTCCAGAGTTACCGATGGTTGTAGACTTCATACGAGAAGTCTACCAATAGTCAATGTTTCCCAATTTTGGTCAAATGCAAAACTAACCCCTTTTTCACGCAGACTTCTTAGTTGAAGTCTCGATAAAAAGTCTTCGTTCTGGTCAATTTCAAAACTAACCGCCTTTTTTCGCAGACTTCACAAGAGAAGTCTTTGTACAAAGCCAGACTTAACGGTCAATTGCAAAACTATACCCCTTGTAAGCACACTTCGATGGTGAAGTCTAAACACCGTTTTTTGTTTTTTAAAGGAGAACTTCAGACTTCATCGTGGTTCAATCGTGAAGTCTGAGACCCAAAAAGTCAATTGCAAAACTAACCCCCAATTGACTATTGAGACTTCCCCCATGAAGTCTTCCTTCTGGAAAATCGAAGAAAATGAAGCAAAAATTACCAAGATTCGGTTTGAGCTTATGTTTAGCTTCTTAAACGGCCAAGAACTGATTACGCCACCAATACCTAAGCAACCCAAGCGTTATTATGCTCGTATCTTAGTAAATCGCAAGATATATGGATGGTAAATATTGAAAACGATATTATAGAGTTAAATGGTTGAAATGAGAGAGGAGATCGACAATAGTGGAGCTTTTAACTCAGTTTTAGAGCATTAACATTACTTAATTCGGTTGTTTGAAGCATTGAGAGCTCAATTTTGTTTGGTAAGGGTGGTTGGGAACTATTAAAGATGATGGCATTTTCGTTATTGCGTGAGAATCTTTGGGTTATTGTTTTTCAAACTCTGCTACCAGACTTCATAGGAGAAGTCTGCTCTAGGTATTTTTGTGAAAAAAGAAGTTGGGAAGAGTATTTTAAGGCATTTTGAAAAGAAAAGGAAGAGGTGTCTAGTTTTGGAATTGACTTCAAATAAGGGTCTAGTTTAGCAAGAAGCCCTTTATTAATATGGTTTATGTTTCTATAGGTAATGATGCCAAGTACTGTCTTGCAATTCCTATTGATTTATGTATTGTATAATTAAATATATCGTGTTTTCTTAGTAATTTTAATTCTTTGTTTAATGTGACTAACAATTTTTGTGTACTATACCATGCAATAATAATTTTTTCAGGTTCTTCTACACAATCTATATCTAATGTGTTTTTTTGTGTGTCTGGGTTTATCTTAGGTATGTATTGATTTAGTATTCTTCTAAATTTTGTTGAAAAATATTCTTATGAATAAGAATTATCTTCTCTAGTTCTTTTTCCACCACTAGTCTGACCTTCTTCGGTTTTGACATAGTTAGGATTTTGATAGTCATATGGATTATCATTCTCTATATTATAAGGATTTTCATCCTCTGATTCATATTCATAAACTATTTCATTTGTATCATCATTTTGTTCTTTAATTGAAAAAATGTTTTTTATTTACATTATTATTATTGTTTCTATCGTCTTCACCCTTTATATCAAGAGACGACATAAGTTTGTCAAGATGTTCTAGCTGTAGCGCTAGTGTGTCTTTACAGTCATCCATGAACTGGTTTTGTTATAAATATATCTTTTTTCGGGTTTTATTAAAGCTTTTTTTATTATCTAATAATATTTGTAATTCATCATTTGTTAAACAAATAATATTTTGTTTTAGTTCTATTTGTTGAAGTGTTTCTATAATAGATGATAAATCTAATATAGGTTTTTCTTTTTCTTTGATTTCATGTTGATAATTATTTATTAGTTCTAAGATTTTTTTCTTAGCATTATCTAAATCATTTTCTATAGGTTTTTTTTATTACAATAGCTATTTATAATTGTACATTTTACTACTTCTATATCTTCTGATAATTTTTCTATTTTTTCTGATAGTTGTTTTATTTTATCTCCTAATGATTCATTAGTCATAATAAAATGAGAATATAATGTTTATGGTATAAGGGTAAATATGTTTATAAGTATAAGGGTAGAGTTATCTTTGTGTGGTATTTTTGGAAATGAAATTTTTTTTTGTGGTATTGGAAGGTATTTCTCTTTTTAATTGGGCTCCATATCCATTTTCAGCCTGGGGACTAACCATTATCCGACGGTCGTTTCGTTATGTTTTTAAGGTTATCCATGTACTGATATTACATATCAATACATTGATATTTTTTCATAGCGGAAATCATTTTCTGGGAGGTCATCCACCTAAAATTGCTCTACCTTAAGCACACTTAATTGTGAAGTTTTCTCGGAATGTTTGACCGAAAACATAAGTGCATTTTAGTGACATAAGTGGTCAAATTGATTTTTTTTAAACATCTTCGTATACACAACCATATTTCTGAAACCGTCGGGATGTTACACGTTTAGTAGCTAAAAAATACTTTTACTTATCATGTTTATTTATAAAAAAATATTTATTGGATAAAATCAATTTATCTTATCATGTATGCGTGTGATGCAAACTTATATAATTGTACTCTTAGTTAGTTATGACAATTGTTTAGCGAGAAATAAGCATTTCAGTTATATTGGCTTATGATACATAAATTTTATATTCTTCTTACATACGTACTAGATAAGGTCCCATGAAAATACCCGGATGTAATAAATAATTTTAATTTTTTTCATGATATTTTCATTTCAATGGATAAGAGATTAAGAGCTATATGTGCATCATATCAAATATTTATTTTAGTTACTACTAAAAATAACTAAAAAAAATAATGAAACATAATTGGTAAAAACAAATCCACAAAATTTTTGAAAAATCAACATTGTTTAGAATATAATTTATCTGTACTTGGTAATCTCATAAATAATAAATTTACCATATGTCAAAATAGTATTAAATGAGATAAAAAATTATAGAATAAACATATATTAATTATATTAACATTTTCATAAAGTAATCAAAAATTAATTCTTACAAGTTCATGGGTTTCTTGTTAAACTAAACCCTTATTTAAAGTCAATTCCAAAACTAAACCGTCATCCCCATTCTTTCAAAATGCTTTAAAATACTGATATGCCCAAATATAATACCCTAAAGTATCTAAGCAATAGCTATAGTATTCTAGGGGGTCGAACCACAAAGACTCAAGATGTTCACTCAATAAATTCAAGAATATAAATTAAACTAAGAGAAATGAATGTAATAAAAAATAACAAAACAATTAAAACAAAGGGATAAAATCAGTGGGGAAAAACGCTAGGCTTAGGGAAATTTGCAGGCAAATCAGAATTGTAAATCAAATCAAATGTAAGGAATGAAATAAGCTCCGCTCTTGAACTTGAAACACAGATGTAAAGTAAACCAACTGTCGTTGCGAAGACTATCTATGTCTAAACCTAGAATTCCAAATTTCTTTGCAAATTCTATAAATTCAAACAAGCATTAACAGTTAAGTTCAATTGTTCACAAAATCCTAAACCAAATTTCTTTGGGAGTAGGTCTTTTGCTCACCAAACAATAGTTCAGGAAACTAATCACACTTTCGTGTCAATTAATCAACCTAATTTCATATTCTAGTTCGCGAGGCTAGAATAAGCATTGATCCCAAGTCTAGGTGAAGAACTCTATAGATAATTCCTAACAATCAAAACTAATTTAACAATTCATCAAATACCTTTAAACAACCCTAAACCTAACAAGTAATCTACTCAGACATGGTGAATGAAACAAACATCATGAATAAAATAGATATCATAAAGTAAAATAGAGTAAGAATACAAAGAGGGTTCAAGGTTCTTCTCCCAAAAACTATTTTGCAAGAATACTCTATCTCCAGAAATTCAGTCTATCTCTCTGGAGGCTGAAAAAAACCTAATTATATAACTAAAAACACGCTTTGGAGTTCATTGGAAAAAATAAGGAAAACTTCTGTTTTTCTTCGGGTCTTTTGAAGAATGCGCGTTCTGACTATTGGTATCGACCGATACCGTGAATGGTATCGATCGATACTGAGACTTTAAATCTTGTTTCTTCTAGATGATGGTGTCGATCGATACTGTAGGTGTCGATCGATACTGCAGGTGTCGACCGATACAGAGGTTTAGTTCTCCGAAATGCTTCAGCTCCAATATGCTTCAAAAGCTTCCATAATTCCAATTTAGCTCCAGATGTGCCTACATCTTGAAAAGACTCTAAAAGACTCTAAAACTATAAAAAGGACTCAGTAAAAGGACTTATATCATGGTTGAAAATGGGTAAAAACCATGATATATCAACTCCCCCAGACTTAGTCTTTGCTTGCCCTCAAGCAAACAGAAAACCAAACAGAGAAAGAGGTTTAAAAAACATGGAGACTCACCTTTTCTTGAGACATTGTAATGACCCCTTTTCGAAGCTCCCAAACATCACCTAAACAGTTTCGGATCTGACCGCCATGTACTTCTCCGTAGACAATTGCAACTTCCCAGTATCCACACATTATCTCGTAGCGTCAATCATACTAAATCCTTCATTGCCGATTCATTACTGTTGTTGATGTTCAGGAACCTTCTAGATTCTTCCTCATGCGATATCGTGACTAAGGAACCACCCAAGTTTCATACCTTGATATGATTTTCCTCTCCCCCAGACTTATCTCTTTTTATGCTTATAATTTGGATTAAGCTTTGCATATACAAATCAAGGTTTGAGACGCGAGTATTGATGGTGATTGCCACCAAATCCCCGGTTCTCCCCTCTCAAAGTATCAAAGGTCTTAGGCGAATAATGGGGTCTCGGGAAATGTTCCTACCCCTCGCTTCAGACCTTCGTGTGATCATTCCTTATCCAAGTAGAAAAATAGGATCACAGGAAGTGTTCCTAGCCCTCTACTCTGCGGAAATCATTTCATCTTTATGCATCAATGTGTGTCAAGGGAGAAGTATACCATAATTTTCAAACACATGGGTTCCTTTGTCAGATATGAATGATGAATCAAGTTCAGTGAATACCAACCTCAGGAGTGAAGTGCAAAATTGGGCTCAGGATTTAGAAGAAATTTGCTGGAGACATAGGTGTTTCCTAGTCAACTGGTTAGTCTTTGGATTTTTAATTAGTCGATCTTAGAGCTGATTCTGTGACAATGGTTACTTAAAAACAAAGTCAGAACAATGAAACCAAGCAAAAGTTCATAATCTCCAACAGGGTATGACTCAATAAAACAAAATTTGACTCAAAAATAACTGACTCTAAGAAAAACAAACACAACGTCAGTAACCACCTCCCCCAGACTTAAACAACACTGTTCCCAGTGTTATCTAGCCTAGAGGAAGCAAAAGAAAACATAAGAACAGAATGGCGGAAAGGTGGCTCAAAGGTACCGTGGGAATGGGTGGGTATCAATCGATACATACATTACTAGCATTGGTCAATACTCACTAGGTATCGATCGATACATTACTAGCATTGGTCAATACTCATTACTAGCATTGATCGATACATTACTAGCATTGGTCAATACTCACTAAGACCTTAATATCGATCGATACATTACTAGCATTGGTCAATACTCACTAGGTATCGGTATCGACCAATACCTAGTGAGTATTGACCAATGCTAGTAATGTATCGATCGGTACTAAGGTCCTTTTTCCGTAAGTCTGTAACTCAAAACCGTGTCCAGGGAAGCCAAATGTTAGATGAAAAACTGTTAGATCACTAGAGCACGAGTTAGAAGCAACAAAATCATAAGATAGCCATAAGTTCAATGAGTACTGAAAATGAGATAGACAAGTTCAAAAAGAAAGAAAAACACAATAAAAGAAAAGGGAAAAAAGCGTGAAACCCATGAAACAGGGACTAGTCATCAGAGTAGTCAGAGTCTGAGACAGCATAGCGGGATGAAGGGCCGGGTGTGGAGTAGTGGGCATCAGTAGATGACATGCAGCGGCAGTGAGAGACAGCGGCCCAGATGCTCTGTAAGCTCTCCACGATGTACCTCTGAAAAGTGGCGGTCTCCATCGGCAGATCCGGTGGTGGAGGAAATGAAGGAGCAAGAGCAGATGTCTGGTGGCGCTGTGAACGACGGGGCTGACTTCCAGCAAAGTCAGCTGCGGGTGCTGCATCAGCAACGACAGGAGTGGATTGGAGACGGGGTGGAGCGCGGACACGCGTGGCCGGAGCAACCGAAAGCAAACTGGGATCTGGATCGAAATGCAGCTGAGATGGGTCATCGCCGATGCGGGTCAGAGTGTGGTTGGGGAGCTGCACAAAAAGCTCTCTGTCTGTCATGGGGAGACACCAGCGGCGAGTTGGCTTCATCAACCGCATGTGCTGCATGTGCTGCTCATCCATGAGTGAGCGAGCTGTGACGATCGAGCACTCGGAGGTGGAGATGCCAAAGTGCATGAAGATAGGAGTGAGGAGGCTGCCGACCGACTCGGTCTTCCGCGCAGTGGCGTAGTTGCGACCGGAGAAGGGCTTGGTCTTCAGAGAGACCAAATGGTGCGCAAAGAGAGCGCCTATGTTGACAGCAAGGTTCAACTCGGGCCACTCATATCGATCCTCAGGGATGAGGTCGCCGACAGCCTTGTACAGTAAGATCAGCTCTGAAATCCTCAACTTGTTCGGCTCTATCATGCAGAGTAGAGTGGGGCTCAAAATGCGGACGATGCAACGAAGAGTCGGATGGCGGATGTCTATCTGCGTCGTAGTCTTGGAGTGATATGCTCCAAGACCAATGTGTCTCCAGAAGGCCTGCACATCATGCAACTGAGGAGGCAGAGGTACCTATTGAAGATCGCGGTTGAAACCGTAGATGTCGCAGAGATCGGGGATTGGCAGCCTGTAGCGGATACCTCGAATCAGGAAAGTCAAAGTGCCCTCCAAAGCATTGCGATGAACCTTGTCTCTGTAGTAAACTCGAGCTGTGGCGAGGAACTGGTGAACTAGGTCGGGGTAAAGGTCGTACTGCCGTGAGTACAGTGTCCCCAAACCAATCTTATCGAGCATGTCTGAAAACTCCACGTCGATACCCAGACGACGCATAGTGTGAGGATCAATGAAACGTGTAGGGACGATAACAACGCGCATCCACTCATTGTAGAACAAGGTATCGTAGTCATCCCACTCTTCGGCGATGGGCCTATAGATGCAGGCCTCGCTCCCGATTTCCTCCTTAGGCAAACCTGCCCAACCACGCCTCGGGATAATCTGCTTCCCTTCCAACTTAGGCCAGGGAGGCCTAGCAACAGTAACAGGGGCAGAGGGAGATGGCGAGCGTCGTGGTGCAGCTCCCAGGTCACTAATGTGGACTTCAAGGAAACTCTGAGGACCCGTGTTGTCTGTGAAGCCGCCCTTTAGAACCCTGTAGCAATCTCTAGTCAGACAAGCAGTCACGACACCATCATGCCAGAACGAACCACAAAATGCTTCCACCTCATCCTGGAGACTAAACTCGCAGCGTGGTGGGTTAGAACCGGAGGCGTCGTCCTGACGTGCTTTCTTGCGGGGAGCCATCTGTGAAACAAAACAAGTCCATTATCATGTCATACAGGAATCGTGTAAAAACAGAGGAAAAATTCAATACATATCCACAGAGGCATTGCGATCCAACTCAATCAACCTAAAAATGAATTCCGCAAATTACTCCATCCCCATCATATCTATTCCATTCCTGTCATTTCTATTCCATTCCCCTAGAGCGAAAGGCGACAGGAAACAGAGTAAGAACTCCACAACAGAGGAAACCAAAACTGAACATGTCAACGAATCTAAGAGGAAGGAATTCGAGTGTGTTACCTTGCAGATCAAAGGAGTGAGCAATGGAATGACAATGGGGGCAAAAATCCAAGTGGAATAGAGTTTAAAATCGAGTAAAATGATGAAGAAATGAAGAAATGGTGAGAGAGTTAGGGAAAGACGGCGGCGTCGATCGATGGGGGAAATGAGGGAGTGAAGAAGAAAACCCAAGGGTTTAATAGAAAAACTTACCTGGGTCCTGGGAATCGATCGATACCATAAGTGGTATCGATCGATGCTCGCATCGTAACAGCACAGTTCTTCTTCGGTTACGGTATCGATCAATACTCCCTAGGTGTCAATCGATGCTTGTCGTCTTAACCTGGTTCACGTGAAGACACAAGACAAAAACAAAAACAAAATCAAAGGAAAAACCTATGTACAGACTCACCAGTGGGTTGCCTCCCACCAAGCGTTTGTTTAATGTCTTTAGCTTGACATTGGGATTAGTCAGGCAGTCGGTGGTTCAAACAGAGGCACTATGTGGCCATCTTGGATTGCGGCTTTCGCCCAGTAGTGTTTCACCCGCTGTCCATTGACAGTGAACTCCTTTCCTTCAACATTCAGCAACACAACTGCGCCATGTGGTCGGACTGCCTTGATTGTGAAAGGACCTGACCAACGAGAACGCAGTTTCCTAGGAAATAACTGTAAACGAGAGTTATACAGAAGTACCTGGTCATTAGGCTCAAAATTTCGAGAAAGGATCTTCTTGTCATGATATGCTTTAGTCCTCTCATTGTACAGCTTGGAGTTCTCATAGGCTAGGTGTCTGATCTCATCCAATTCATTCAGTTGAACCAATCACCTTTGAGCAGCAGACTTGATGTCGAAATTCATCAATTTGGTAGCTAAAGCTGCTTTGTGCTCGATCTCAACTGGAAGATGACATGCCTTCCCATACTGCAAATGGAATAGTGTGGTGCCAAGTGGTGTCTTTAACGCGGTCCTATAGGCCCAAAGAGCGTCGTCGAGCTTCAGTGCCCAATCTTTCCGTGTTGTGCCAACCGTCTTCTCCAAAATCCCCTTGATCTGTCTGTTAGAGACTTCGACTTGTCCACTGGTCTGAGGATGATAAGGTGTGGCGATGCGGTGATGCACGCCGTACTTTCTCAGCAGCTTTTCGAAGATCTTGTTGATAAAGTGAGTGCCACCATCACTTATAACAACTCGAGGTACTCCAAATCGAGGGAAGATTATGGTCTTGAAGAGTCTCAAAACGACGGAGGAGTCGTTGGTAGGACTGGCAACTGGTTCCACCCATTTGGAAACATAATCGACGGCGACCAATATGTATCTGCTATGTCGCGATGGAGGGAACGGTCCCATAAAATTAATACCCCAGCAATCAAAAACCTCTACTTCAAGTATGAAGTTTTGTGGCATCTCATGACGTTTGCTGATCTTCCCTCTTCTCTGACACACATCACAATGTGAGATAAAAGCGTGAGCATCCTTGAACAGTGTAGGCAACCAGAAACCAGCTTGCAGAACCTTAGAAACCGTTTTGAACGTGGCGAAGTGTCCAACGTACTCATATCCAAGGCAATGATACAGAATTTCTGGCACTTCAGTCTCAGCTATACATCTTCTGTAAATCCCATCTGAGCAGTGCTTGTACAGGTATGGTTCATCCCAAAAGTAACGTCTGACATCTCGCATAAACTTCTTCTTGGCATACTTCTTGAGATGCTTTGGTTCGTAGTCAGCAGCAAGGTAGTTAGCTATGTCGGCATACCAAGGTTCAGCAAGAGTTGTAACAGCCAAATATTCCTCAGCACTAGAATGATCTGCAGATGAATAAGCATTGGAAGATAGCTGGTATTGTCCGATACCAAAGGAGTGTCGATCGATGCTGACATTTTGAACAGATTGCAACAACTCGTGAGGGCATCGATCGAT
>SMJT01000039.1:485176-741660 GCA_004349715.1 Crucihimalaya himalaica | reverse complement strand
CTTCACGCTGCTCTCATATCATCCGGATGGAACCTGAACACTCAAAGTCCTGCGTGCTACTAGCATCCTCGCAACTGCTGCTAGCTCTTCTTCTTCTTCTAAGTTCAATCTCAATCTCGACTCCGGAATTATCCTGAGGGTATAATCTCCCTGCCTTCTTGAAGCAGAAAGATACCATTCTTATTAGGGCAGTCCCTGGAAGTAATGCCCCATCCTTGACACTTTAAAACACCTAACCTGACTAGTAGGCAGCTCACTCCTTGGTTTAAATTCAGTCTTAAACTCTTCCCTATGCAGTAGCAGTTCGTGGCTTAGTTTTCCTGGTATAACGGTTGGTTTGGCTGAGCTCTCTTGGTTTAGGGATGTTAGACGCTGAAATGTTGACCTCGCCTATTCTTCCTCTTTGGATTCTGCGATTAATCACGCTCGGCTTTAAATGTAGCATCTCTTGTACATCTCCATAATTTCTGGCAGTCCACTTTATCCTGGAAATCTCTGCTGTTAAGCCCCCAAGAATCTAGCATTACCGATGTCTTTACCACTTTCGCATCATATCAGCCCTTGGATCATCCAACGTTTCAGCTCCTGGGTAGTAGTCTCTCTGACTGACTCGTGCCTTGAATGAGACGCTAAGCCTTGTTAAGAGTCTCTCTCTGAAATGTGCAGGAACAAACCTCTTTCTCATCTCGCGACAAGCTGATCCCCAAGTAGTCCACTGGAGGTCATTCTCTATGTCGCTAGCCTGTAATTCCTAGCTGTTCCCACCACAGGAAGTGCGTACCCACTAGAATTCTGAAATAGCTATCTTTACTTATTAAGCTATAAGTTCCTTGGACCAGAAAATTAGACTCCATCTTCCTTTCCATCTAAGGTAACCCTCTGGATCATTAGTGCCAGTGAAAAGGAGGGTATTGGATCTTGATATGGCTTCAACTGGCTGTCTCAGGGATATAAGTCTCTGCCGTTGCCTTTTGAGATCAGTTTCCTGTCACTTCTCACGGTGCCTCGACTATTAATCAGAAGCATTTCTTCTCCTCATAGTACTCTACTTCTGAATTTCCAGTGAAGACTCGATGCCCAGGCAATGTTTTCCTTCTCTGGCAGTGGGTGACGCTCCTGATGCCCTTTTAGCTCTATAACCATCTCGAATCTGTACCAGCTGGGCGTCGCTTATGATCAAAACATAGTCTCTCTGCCCCCGATTTGACTATCGGTTAGCCTTAGCTTTCGGGTCTGAATCTGAGGAGCCGTTGGGTCGGCGCCTGACCTTCGGGAAGATGCTCCCACAGTGTCCTTTTACCTTTAGTAAGCGGATAGCTTCAGAGGGAGTTGAGTATTGAAGACTCTCCTCCGCTCGCACCTAAGATCCTTCAGATGGCCACTAATCTGGTTTCAAATTTGTCATTAAGCTTTTCGATCTGTTGCGTGGCCTGGGTTTGGCTATGGCTCGTTCGATTCTTTGATTTTGGTTGAGTCAGTGGTTCGATTAATGCTCAATTGCTTCAGCTGACAGCTCCATGGTACTGGAAAGTTATAGGAACTTCAGCAGTAAGCACTGTTCTTAAGTGAAGGTACAAAACAGACTCATACCTCCCTAAACAATAAAGCAATTACGAATTCTGCAATGAATTAAACACCAAAAGCAGCAAGATCAAAACGCAAGAGCAACAAAAATTAAAGGTCTCCACAAGGCAACAACGAAGGCAATTTGAAATAGACTTAACCCTAGCACAATCTCGCTTCAAACTTCAGCAAACACTAGAAATCTAACAAACCAATCTTAAGAAGTACACAAAAGATTCTCTTTATGAGCACAAGTGATTCGAGATTTCAGCTAAGCAACAAACCCTTTAATCGACTAATTGAATCCTAAAGAGGCGAATCAAACAAACGATGCAGGGCAACAACAAACAATCGATGAACCCTATTACCTTCAGACGAAAATCAGGAAACACAAAACAAATCAAATGTGGGCGATTTAGGGTTAGGGATTTCTCAGTCCTTGGTTTCAGAGTTGGCTCTGATAGTCACGCACTTGATAAGAATCTCCCTAGGACAACTCCTGACAAGAGGCTGAATGATGAATGAAAAGGGATCGAAACAAGGATATGGGAGGACGATGGTGATGACAATTGAGTGGAGGCGGCGGCGGGGTAATGAGGTTGATTAAGGGCGACGGTGGTAAGTGATGGCAGAGAAGGTGAAGATGGCGTGATGCAGAGGAACAGAATTGGTGATTGTTGTGAATAAAAGTTAGGGTGATAAGATGATTAGAATAAGTTGTAGAGTTTCTAGATCACCAGGTATAAGAACTGGATTCAAGAACGCATTCAAAGAAGCAAAGTGAGGAAGAAATTCGATTTTGATCTTTGCATAAAACTCTTCGGCTCCCCGAAACAAACAACGACATCTCCTTATAAAACCCTAGGGAGAAATTCGCAAACCTAAGAGATAAACAACAGGGATTTCAAAATAACCCAACAAAGCTTTGAACTTTAAATAAACAGCGAGGCGTCCCTTCCCACAAGGAACCTAAGTGGGTGCGCCTGCAAAACTACTAAGTACAACCCAGAGGACTTGTTACATTGTGGACCCAATAACAAATGGATCCTAAGTAACATCAACGTAGTGATTCATCTGCCTCATTAAAAAAACGCATGCTGAGAAAACCCATTTGGATCAAAACTCAAACATGGGAAAAAGAGTAACACTCCTCACCTTAAGTCACTTAGTCATCAATTAACCGGGTGTAGTCTCCAAAAGGTGAAGATAGTGAAGACTTGTAACATAGGTAGATTGATGATCCCTTCTGCTATGAGCGAATGAAGCTCCCTTGGGGCCATCTCCTTAGCTCTGGAACGAGTGGGATTCCTCACAACTATCTCCGGTTCCTCCTCAGCTCTGTTCCTCAGCTTACTGTGCTATCCATGAAGATCATACAAATACCTACCAGCGTCTGCTTCGATACTTAGGGTATTAGTTTGAGCATATCAAATTTTTGGCGCCGTTGCCGGGGACTTCTTAATTTCACTATTAAGATTACCCGGTTTAAGAATTTTCGAGCTAAGTTGTTGAAGCATCGATCGATACCCTCTGTTAGTATCGGATCGATACTCGTTGTTACTTCCATCACTTACGCGTTTTAACTTCTGTCTTTCAGGTGTAAGGCAGCATCGAGAGCACCAGAGGAAGCAAGACACAGCAGTTGATTAACCTATCTAACGAAGAGCTAAGCTGTTTAGAAGCGTCAATCAGAAAGCAAAGAAAACAAGCATGGATGACAATCTGAATTGTGCTTGCTCGTGAATGAGGCTGGGTTTTTGGAAGATCAAGGAAAGGTCACTTGTGTGATCGCGCAGGACAGAGATTGGATGCAGAAGAAACATTGTTGCCCCTAGCAATGAAACGTTGCATACTCGCGGTTAATTACCACCAGATGCGCGTGGATTGTTGGTGAAATGCTCAGGTTAATCGCGCCAGAACGCTTGGAGAGTAAACAACAGCCAGATCAGGTTCTAAGCCAACCGGATCTGGCGATTCGTATTCCTACTTTTCAGAGAAATGACTTCGAGCTTGGCCTGCCTACTACACTCTTGTAGTGCAGCATACTTTTCGGGATGGTCTTATCTCATGAGCTCCCATGGATCATATCGAGAGGTTTGAGGGATTTGGTCACAGTATCAAAATACAATGGAGTGTCCAATGATTTCCGTTTTCTGTAAGCTCTTCCCTACTCATCTTAGTGAGAATGCATGCTTACTGGCTGAAGGCAGTTGCCTCCTGTGTTCTCTGAACCACCTGGGAGGAGACTCAAGACTGCTTTTCTTGAATAATTTCCTATGATGATGGCAAGAATCAGAAGAACTCATGAACAAGAATCTCCCATGTTTTCTCAGGGAGCCACTGAGGCATTCAAGTGCCTGGTTTCGATTTCCGATCTTATTCAGAGCGGACTGCCCTCCACCATGGTTTTTCTCGCATGTTTAAGTTTGTTGGGTATCTTCTTCAGAGGGATCGATTGGAGTTCAGTTGGTTTGGACGCTGCAAGCAACGGTAAACTTCAAACACCCCAGGTATCCCGAGGACGCTTATGTTTGATTGAGACTTGGCAATCAAGCAACAACCATAAGAATGCTGTTTTGAAGAGGAAGAACAGAAATGGATATGGCTGATGGTTTTGCAGATAGATAGGTACATGCGAAGTGGATTCAGTTTCACAGTCTGTTTTGGGTAAGCAGCAGAAAGCAGTGCAACTTTCTGAGGAAGTTCGAGAACATCAGAAGAGGTGCGCAGAGGATTGTCACTACATAGGTGGTAATGGGTTTCGAATTCATGAACAACCATGGCTGCACTAACATTCCTCTCAGAGAGGTGGATGAGAATCTCTTCCACACTAGATGTGTAGTGCAGGGTAAGGTATGCACATTGATTGTAGATGGAGGTAGCTGTACCAATGCTGCTAGTGAAGAGATGGTAACGAAGCTCAATCTTAAGACCACTCCACATCCTAGGCCATACCAGCTACAGTGGTTGAACAACAAGGGAGCTCTAACTGTTTCGCAGCAAGTGTTGGTCAAGTTAGCGATTGGGAAGTATGAAGATGAGTTGCTCTGTGATGTGATTCCTATGAAGTCTAGTCACGTGTTATTGGGCAGACCATGGCAGTTTGACAGAAGGGTTCTTCATGATGGCTACACAAACAAGCAGTCCTTTGAGTTTAAAAGGCGCAAAATCACTCTTCTGCCAATCACACCAGCTGACATCTATAAGGATCAGCTTCATATGAACCGCACGGACAAAGAGCAAGTCTCCAACAACCTCTACATCAATCACAGTGAATTTTCTAACTCTTTGATCCTGAAATGACTACGTTTATGTTTGTATACAAGGAATCCCTTGTTAGTACTAACCCTTCACAGGAGCTTCCTAGTGCTATGATTGAGATTTTGCAGGAATACAAGGATGTTTTTCCAGAAGAGATACCTCCAGGGTTACCTCCAATCCGTGGAATTGAGCACCAGATAGACTTGGTACCCGGATCAGCTCTACCAAACAGACCAGCTTACAGGACCAATTCTGTAGAGACAAAGGAACTTCAGAAGCAAGTAGACGAGCTGATGAGCAAAGGACATATCAGAGAGAGCTTAAGTCCATGCGCAGTACCAGTCTTGTTAGTCCCTAAGAAGGATGGCTCATGGAGGATGTGTGTAGACTGCCGAGCTATCAACAACATAACCGTGAAGTATAGGCATCCTATTCCGAGGCTTGACGACATGTTAGATGAGTTGTGTGGTTCAACAATCTTCTCCAAGATCAATTTAAAGAGTGGATACCATCAGATCAGAATGAAGGAACGGGAGGAGTGGAAAACTGCTTTCAAGACCAAGCAGGGGCTGTATGAATGGTTAGTTATGCCGTTTGGTATCACCAATGCTCCCAGCACCTTCATGCTCTTAATGAACCATGCCTTAAGACCATTCATAGGAGTTTTCGTGGTAGTCTACTTCGACGATATACTCATCTACAGCAAAGGTTTGGGAGAGCATTTAGAACACCTCCGCAGAGTTCTAGATGTTCTTCGCTCTCAATCTCTCTTTGCTAATTTATCTAAATGTTCATTCTGCACTAATGAGATTGTCTTCTTAGGCTTTGTTGTAAGTGCAGAAGGAGTTAAAGTAGATGAAGAGAAGATAAAGGCTATCAAGGAGTGGCCAACCCCTAAGAATGTGGGAGAAGTCCGGAGCTTTCATGGCCTAGCAGGATTCTACAGGCGTTTTGTTCGTGATTTCAGCTCCATAGCCGCGCCCTTGACAGAAGTCATCAAGAAAGACGTGGGGTTCAAGTGGGGAGACGCCCAAGAGCAGGCTTTTACAGCCCTTAAAGAGAAGCTTATCAACTCCCCTCTTTTAATACTTCCTGATTTTATGAAAACTTTTGAGATTGAATGTGATGCCTCCGGAGTAGGTATAGGAGCTGTTCTGATGCAGGATAGAACCGGTGGCTTACTTCAGTGAGAAGCTGGGAGGATCAACCATCAACTATCCCACCTACGACAAGGAGCTATATGCACTGGTTCCGAGCTCTCCAAACGTGGCAGCATTACTTGTGGCCCAAAGAATTCGTCATTCATACAGATCATGAGTCTTTAAAGCACCTTAAAGGCCAACAGAAGCTCAACAAGAGACACGCCAGGTGGATGGAATTCATTGAGACGTTTCTATACATTGTTAAGTACAAGAAAGGTAAGGATAATGTAGTCGCAGATGCATTTATCCAGGAGGTACACTCTTGTTTCTACTTTAACTTCAAAGTTAAATGGATTTGAGCATATCGTAGACCTTTTATGAGACTGACATCGATTTTGCTGAGAGCTATGGCTAAGTGCCATAAGTTTGCATTTGAAAAGTATTTTAGGCAGGATGGATATCTATTCTACAACAACCGATTGTGCATACCACGCGGGTCTATCCGAGAATTGCTAGTTAGGGAAGCTCATGAAGGTGGACTAGCTGGACATTTTGGAGTAGCAAAGACTCTACTTGGACTGCAAGATCACTTCTATTGGCCTAACATGAAAGTCAGATGTTTGAGAAGGTTTGTTCTAGGTGTGCTGTTTGCAAAATGGCAAAGAGTAAAGTACAGCCTCACGGTTTGTATACCCTTCTCCCTATCCCTTCTCAACCTTGGACTCTATTTCTATGGACTTTGTGCTTGGCTTACCTCGAACCAGGAATGGTAGAGATTCTATTTTTGTGGTTGTTGACAGGTTTAGCAAGATGGCTCACTTTATTGCTGGTCACAAGACGGATGATGCTGTTATTGTAGGCTAACTTGTTTTTCAGGGAAATAGTACGTCTGCATGGCATGCCTCAAGTAATAGTGTCAGACAGAGATACCAAGTTTCTAGGACACTTCTGGAGAACCTTATGGGCGAAACTAGGAACCAAGCTGGCATTTTCAACTACTTGTCATCCTCAGACTGACGGCCAAACAGAGGTGGTGAACAGAACCTTGTCTACACTTCTCAGGGCGTTGGTGAAGAGTAATATCAAGTCCTGGGAAGAGTGCCTACCACACGTGGAGTTTGCCTACAATCACGCTAGCATTCTGCAACTCTCTTTTCTCCTTTTGAAGTCGTTTATGGTTTTAATCCACAATCACCTCTAGACTTGATCCCTTTGCCTTTAAGTGTGAAATGTAGTCTAGATGGCAAGGAGAAAGCTGAACAGGTGAGAAAGATACACGCTAAGGCTAAGGAGAATATAGAGAAGAAGACTAAGCAGTATGAGAAACAAGCAAACAAGGCAGAAAGGAGCTAATCTTCGAGAAGGAGACTTGGTGTGGATCCACTTGCGAAAGGATCGATTCCCAGAAAGAGAGGAAGAGCAAGCTGATGCCCCGAGTGGATGGACATTTGAAGTCGTCAAGAGGATCAACAACAACGCTTATCAGATTGATCTCCAAGGTAAGTATAAACTATCTCCATCGTTCAATGTTTTCTGACTTGCTTCCCTATATTGCAGATACAGATTTGAGGACAAATCCTTTTTCAAGAGGGAGGGGATGATTGATCATGGATAGACACAAAAGCTGAGGAACAAGTAGCTGAGGAGGAACCGGAGATAGTTGGGAGGATCACTCGTTCCAGAGCTAAGGGAGATGGCCAAGGGAGCTCATTCGCTCATAGCAGAAGGATCATTCAATCTACCTATGTTACAAGTCTTCACTATCTTCACTTTGGAGACTACACCCGGTAATGATG
This sequence comes from Crucihimalaya himalaica, assembly GCA_004349715.1. NCBI lineage: Eukaryota > Viridiplantae > Streptophyta > Magnoliopsida > Brassicales > Brassicaceae > Crucihimalaya > Crucihimalaya himalaica. The sequence continues at coordinate 733,898 of SMJT01000039.1, read as the reverse complement.
ACTAAGTGACTTAAGGTGAGGAGTCTGTACTCTTTATCCCATGTTTGAGTTTTGTCCCAATGGGTTTTCTCAGCATGGTTTTTAATGAGGCAGATGAATCACTACGTTGAGTTACTTAGGAGTCATTGCTATTGGGTCACAATGTACAAGTCACTCTGGGTTGTACTTAGTAGTTTTGAGGCGCACCACTTAGGTTCCTGTGGGAAGGGACGCCTCGCTGTTTTATTTAAAGTTCAAACGCTTTGTTGTTTTATTTCGAACTCCCTGTTGTTTATCTCTTTTAGGTTTGCGATTTCTCCCTAGGGTTTTTAAGGAGATGTCGTTGTTTGTTTCGGGGAGCGAAGAAGTTTTATGCAAGATCAAAATCGAATTTCTTCCTAACTTTGATTCCTTGAATGCGTTCTTCGAATCCGAGTTTCTTATACACTTGTGATCTAGAAACTCTACAACCTATTCTAATCCATCTTATCACCCTAACTTTCTATTCACACAATCACCAATCTGTTCCTCTGCATCACGCCATCTTCACCTCTCTCCATCATACCACCGTCGCCCTTAATCAACCTCATTACCGCCGCCGCCTCCACTCATTGTCATCACCATCGTCCTCCATCATCCTTGTTTTCGATCCCCTTTTCATTCATCATCAGCCTCTTGTCAGAGTTGTCCTAGGGAGATTCTTATCAGTATTCTAGGGGTCAATCCACAAGGACTCAAGATAACACTCAATAGATTCTAGAATATGAATTAAGCTAAGCCAAATAGATGAAATTAAGAATAGCAAAACAATTAAACAAGGTAGTAATTCAGTGGAGGAAAACACTAGGCTTAGGGAAACTTGCAGGCAAATCAGAATTATCAAATCAAATCAATTGTCAGGAATAAATTAAGCTCCGCTTTCAAACTTGAAACACAGATGTAAAGTAAACCAACTGTCGTTGCGAAAACTATCTATGCCTAAACCTAGAATTCCAAATTTCTTTGCAAATTCTATGAATTTAAACAAGCATTAACGATCAAGTTCAATTGTTCACAAAATCCCTAAACCAAATTTCTTTGCGAATAGGGCTTTTGCTCACCAAACACTAGATCAGGCAATCAATCACACTTTCGTGCCAATCAAACAACCTAACATCAGATTCTAGTTCGCGAGACTAGATAGGCATTAATCTCAAGTCTAGGTGAAAAGCTCTATAGATTATTCCCTAACAATTAATTCAGATCTAATAATTCATCAAATACCTTTAAGCAACCATAATCCTAACAGGAAATCTACTCAGACATGGTGAATGCAATAAACATCATGAATAGAATAGATATCATATAATAAAATGAAATAGAGTAAGAAATACAAAGAGGTTCAAGATTTCTTCTCCAAAAACTCAATTGCAGAAAAACTCTATCTCCTCCAAAACCAGTTTGGCCTCCAAGAGGCTCAAAAACCTAATTATATAGATAATCAAAACGTTTTGGAGTTATCTCAAAAAATAAGGAAAGCTTCTGGTTTATCTTCAGGTTTGTTTCGCGTTCTGGTCACTGGCATCGACCGATACTGTAAATGGTATCGATCGATGCTAGGTTCTTTGGTCGTGTCTCTCCAAAAGGGGTGGTGTCGATCGATGCTTCTCAGGTGTCGATCGATGCTTGGCTTGTTCCCGAACTGCTTCAACTCCAGATTGCTTCAAAAGCTTCCAATATTCCAATTTAGCTCCATATGCGCCTATAGCTTGAAAAGAACCTGAAAAACTCTAAAACTAAAGAAAAGACTCAACAAAAAGGACTTATACCATGGTTAAAAGTGGGTAAAAACCATGATATATCATATATCCAGCAGCAACTTCAGTGGGAACTATTTATGTCTCAGCGGAGCAAACCAACGTTCTCTCCAAAGGATTCTCAGGGTGTAATCTCATGAAGTACTCATCCGGTAATTCACTGAAGGTGTCAATGAAGAATGTCTATCCATCTATGGTTGGTTTCTTCATCATCTAATCCATGTTGAAAGTCATAATCAGATCACCAATGTTGAGGGATATTCTCCCATTCTTGCAGTCGATCAGGGCGCCTGTTGTGGCTAGAAAGGGTCTGCCTAAAATCAGTGGATCTCTTGGCTCAGCATCGTACTCTAGGACTATGAAATCAGTTGGGACCAAACAGTCTCCAATCGTAATCGAAACGTCCTTGAGTAGTCCTTCGGAAAATCGGACTGAGCGATCAGCAAGGATCAGGGAAATCCTAGTAGGTGTGAAGTCTGTCATCCCCATTCTCTTAGCAACAGAATAAGGCATGAGGTTAACACAGAAACAAAGATCGCAAAGGGAACGTTAGAAACAATCAGTGAAGATTGTGAAATCCAATACAAAACTTCCAGGGTCTGGTAGTTTTTCTGGAATCTTGTTGAGAAGAATTGCACTGCACTCGTGGGTGATTCTCAGTACCCCTTCCTCAAGATTCACATTGCTTGAAACCATCCTCTTGATGTACCTTCTGAAAGCTGGTGAAGTCATGATAGCATCGACGAACGGGAGTTCAACAACCAACGTTTTTAGCATTGCCTTGCATCTGGCCTCTTCAATTTCTTTCTTAGACTTGGCAGGGGGTCGAGGGAAAGGTATTTTAGGCACGTAGACCCTTCCAATGTGTCCTGTAGTCTGCTTCCTTTCGGCTTCTGGACTGGTCTCGATCGATACCGAGGGGGTGTCGATCGATGCTTGTGGTTTTTCAATTGGTTCAACTTTGCTTTCCTGAGTCTTGGGAGGTGGCGTCTGGTAAGATGAATTCCCATAGGTGCGAGTGTACACATTGTTCTGAAATGGTTTCTGAGCAAAGGAGTTTGCTCCAAAATTTGCAGACTTAAAATCAGACTTGAATCCTCCTCGCTAAGAGTTGTTAGTGAAACCGCGGTTTTATGACGAATTCTGAAATTTATTACCACCAATGTAGTTGATATCCTCTGCTTCACCTTCATCGACGCTCTCGACTTCTTCAGCAAAATGCATTGCCTTCTGCTGCTTGCCCATTAACAGATTATGAACCGAATCCAGCTTCGCATGTACCTCAGCAATTTGCAATCCATCAGCGTTTCCATTCTACTTCTTTCTCTCAAAATCTGCATTCTTAGTACTGTTGCTAGATGCCAAGTTCTCAATCAGTACATAAGCGTCCTCGGGATATCTCGTGTTGAAATTACCATTACTCGCAGCATCCAGAGCCATCTGATATCTCCAATCAATCCCTCGGAAGAAAATACCCAATAATTGAACTTGTGAGAAACCGTGGTGAGGGCAATCCCTCTGATAAGACCGAAATCAAACCCACGAAGCCTTGAATGCCTCAGTTGCTCCCTGAGAAAACTAGGAGATCTTGTTCCTGAGCTCTTCAGATCGCGCATCATCATAGAAATTGTTCAGAAACGCATTCTTAGTCTCCTCCCAAGTAGTCAGAGAACCAGGAGGCAACTGCTTTAACCAATAAGCTGCATCTCCACCAAGAGAGTATGGGAAGAGCTTACAGAAGAGGAACTCATTGGGCACTCCATTGTATTTGATACTGGTGACCAAATCTTCGAACCTCTCGATATGATCCATGGGATGCTCATGAGAAAGACCATGAAAAGGGTGCTGGCCTACAAGAGTGTAGTATACAGGCTTCAACTCAAAGTCGTTACTCTGAAAAGTTGGAATACGAATCGCAGACCGATTTGCATAGAACTGGTCTGGTCTGTTGTATTCCCCAAGTGTTCTGGCTCGATTAACCAGAGCATTCCCAACATTCCCACGCACAGCCGGTGGGATGATCTCATTAGCTACCGGTGCAGGGGCAACAACGTTTCCTTCTGCATCAAGTCTATGTCCTTGCGCGTCACACAGGTGACCTTCCTGATCTCTCAAAACCCCAGCTTCATCACGAGCGAGCACAATCGGATTGTTCATCTGTGCTTGTTTCTTTTGCTTTCTGATCGTGCGCTCTAATTCAGCTAGCTCTTTATTAGATAGATTGGTCAACTGCTTGTTCTTGCTTCTTCTGGTTTCTCGATGTTGTATACACCTGAAACACAGAAATCAAATCACGTAAGTAACAGGAATTATAACGAGTATCGATTGATAACTGAAGGGTATCGATCGATGCTCGATAACTTAGTCGAAATTCTAAACCGAAATCTAATGGTGAAATTAGAGTCCCCGACAACGGCGCCAAAATTTGATATGCTCAAATATAATACCCTAAAGTATCTAAGCAGTAGCTGTAGTATTCTAGGGGTCGAACCACAAAGACTCAAGATGTTTGCTCAATAAATTCCAGAATATAAATTAAGCTAAGCGAAATGAATGTAATCAAATATAACAAAACAATTAAAAAAAAGGGATAAAATCAATGGAGAAAAACGCTAGGCTTAGAGAAATTTGCAGGTAAATCAGAATTGTAAATCAAATCAAATGTAAGGAATGAAATAAGCTCCGCTCTTGAACTTGAAACACATATGTAAAGTAAACCAACTGTCGTTGCAAAGACTATCTATGTATAAACCTAGAATTCCAAATTTCTTTGCAAATTCTATAAATTCAAACAAGCATTAACGGTCAAGTTCAATTGTTCACAAAATTCGAAACCAAATTTCTTTGCGAGTAGGTTTTGCTCACCAAACACTAGTTCAAGAAACTAATCACACTTTCGTGTCAATTAATCAACCTAATATCATATTCTAGTTCGCGAGGCTAGAATAAGCATTAATCCCAAGTCTAGGTGAAGAACTCTATAGATAATTCCTAACAATCAAAACTAATTTAACAATTCATCAAATACCTTTAAACAACCCTAAACCTAACAGGTAATATACTCAGACATGGTGAATGAAACAAACATCATGAATAATATAGATATCATAAAGTAAAATAGAGTAAGAATACAAAGAGGGTTCAAGGTTTTTCTCCCAAAAACTCAATTGCAAGAATACTTTATCTCCAGAAATCCAGTCTATCTCTGTGGAGGCTGAAAAAAACCTAATTATATAACTAAAAACACGCTTTGGAGTTCATTTGAAAAAATAAGGAAAACTTCTGTTTTTCTTCGGGTCTTCTGAAGAATGCGCGTTCTGACTATTGGTATCGACCGATACCGTGAATGGTATCGATTGATACTGAGACTTTAAATCTTGTTTCTTCCAGATGATGGTGTCGATCGATACTGAGGTTCAGTTCTCCGAACTGCTTCAGCTCCAATATGCTTTAAAAGCTTCCATAATTCCAATTTAGCTCCAGATGTGCCTACATCTTGAAAAGACTCTAAAAGACTCTAAAACTATAAAAAGGACTCAGTAAAAAGACTTATATCATGGTTGAAAATGGGTAAAAATCATGATATATCAAATACCCTTCCCAACTTCTTTTTTCACAAAATATTTTAGTACATATTTCTCATGTGAAGTCTTGTGGCCAGGTTTGAAACATAATAACCCGAAGATTCTTATATAATAACGAAAATGTTATCGTCTTAAATAGTTTCCAACCACCATTACCAAACAAAATTGAGCTCTAAATACTTCAAACAACCGAATTAAGAGATGTTAAAGCTCTAAAATTGAGCTAAAAGCTCTATTTTCGTCGATCTCCACTCTCATTCTCTCTCATTTCAACCATTTAACTTTAAAATCTCGTTTTCAATATTTACCATCCATAGATCTTTTGATTTACTATGATTCGTGCATAATAACGTCTGGGTTTCTTGGGTATTGGTGACATGAGCAGTTCTTGGCCGTTTAAGAAGGTAAAAGCAAGCTCAAACCGAATCTTTGTAATTTTTGCTTCCTTTCCTCTGATTTCCAGAAGTCAAACTTCAAGGTTGAAGTCTCAATAGTCAACTGGGGGTTAATTTTGCAATTGTTAGTTTGCGTACAAGAGGTTAGTTTTGCAATTGACCGTAAGTTTGAATTTGTACAAAGACTTCTCCTCTGAAGTCTGCGAAAAAGGGAGGTTAGTTTAGCAATTGACCGGAACAAAGACTTTTTATCGAGACTTCATCTGAGAAGTCTGCGTGAAAAAGTTTGTAGTTTTGCATTTGACCAAAAATCAGAAACATTGACTATTAATAGACTTCTCGGATGAAGTCTACAACCATCGGAAACTCTAGAATTTAAAAATCAAAAACTTTGGTCAATTACAAAAGAAACTCTTTTTCTACACAGACTTCTCCGACGAAGTCTCATGTAAAAGTCAAACGTGGTCAATTGCAATACTAGACCCTACTTTATGGATATACTTTGCCGAAAAACTCTCTGAAGGCAAAATGACTTCGTAGTGGAAGTCTAATTACGTAATAGGCTTCACTGGCGAAGTCTCATACCAAAGAGACTTCCCAGATGAAGTCTACTGAAAAAGTCAAAACTGTGATCAATTGCAAAACTAGACCCCAAACTGGTATAGACTTCTCAGATGAAGTCTCATTGTGTAGAAGACTTCGCCTGTGAAGTTTCTTAAAAAATAAAACTCTGGTCAATTGTAAAACTAGACCCTTATTTCAGACTTATTGGGTGAAGTCTCCTCTAGATCACGAAGTAGACTTCACCCGAGAAGTCTACTAAGAGAGAAGTCTCTAATGATAATTTTAGTAAAAATGAAATTTTAGCTTATTTTTAATTAGTTCTTTTTATTTTCTTGTCCTAACATGTGTGTTACATATGTATTTTGATGTTTTAGAAGTTTGAACTATTTTTATCGCATAATGATTTTTATATTATTTTCTTAACTTATTAGTAGGGATGTTAATATGGGCTACCCATTTAACCCTAACCCATATAAACCCATTTAAGTTTAAGATCCATATAACCCTGTCCATTTAACATTGCAAAAGTTACAATGCCCATTTAAGCACATTTAAGTTAGATGTATCTTTTTTTTTACAAAATTAATTACTTATTATTATATGTTAATTGATAATTATGGGTTTGTAAAACCCTATTTTTGCGAAAAAATACGGAATCACATTTTTGGTGGAATAATTGTGAATCACCTTTTTGGCGGAAAAATAATGAAACGAAATTTTTTTTTGCGAGAAAATTACGGAATTACATTTTTGGCGAAACAATTGCGAAAACACGTTTTTGGTGGGAAAATTGTGGAATCACGTTTTTGGCGTAGAAATTATGAAACTATATTTTTCACACATTCTTTAAATTTTTTGTATTATCTATCTATATGACTTCAGTGATATGTTTGATTTTTAATTGTAGTGGTCATGTTTTGGATTGTATGCCATGAAAAACAAGACACTGGACTTCGACTATAACTACCGCAGGTTTGGTGGTGGTGCTCTTATGGTCGTACTCAAATGGTGGAAGGTTGATCACTATTTTGATGGTCCAAGGAATGTGAGGATTTGCACACATGGTCCCATCTGTAAAGTGTTTCCAAACCCAAATATCGTAGAAGTAGATGAAATTTTTGAGATGTAAGTAAGATTACTCTTTTACTACGAACAAACATATTAAAATGGTAAACCAACTAACTATTTCGTTTGGACCATATTATTCTTTTTTAGGCTTGCTAGGGATTGTCAAGAAAATGGTGAACCGCAAGAAAATGGAATCATGGATAATTAAATTGAAGATATTTTGGAATTATTTTAAAGACAATTCTTAGTTTATGTTCTTCTGGTGTTGATAGTTTATATCAATATCTAGTTTACCACATTTTATATATTTATCATACATTAATTTAATTTAATTTAATAATATTTGATATTTTTATTGGGCTTCTTTCTAAACTAGACATTTATTTGAAGTAAATTCTAAAACTGAACTCCTCTTCTCCTTTCTTTCAAAATGTCTTAAACTACACTTCCCTGCTTCTTTTTCACAAAAATACCTAGTGCAGATTTCTCCTATGAAGTCTGGTGGCTGGGTTTTAAAACATAATAACCCAAAAATTATCACGTAATAACGAAAATATCATCGTCTTCAATAGTTCACAACCACCATTACCAAAAAAAATTGAGCTCTAAATACTTCAAACAACCGAACTAAGAGATGTTAAAGCTCTAAACTTGGCTAAAAACTCTATTTTTGTTGATCTCCTCTCTCATTTCCTCTCATTTCAACCATGTGATTCTAAAATCTCGTTTTCAATATTCACAATCCATAGATCTTGGGATTTACTAACATTTGTGGATAGTAACGCCTGGATTTCTTGGGTATTGGTGATGTCAGCAATTCTTGGCCGTTTAAGAAGCTAAAAACAAGCTCAAACCGAATCTTGGTAATTTTTTCTTCCTTTTCACCGATTTTTCATAAGGTAGACTTCAAGGGTGAAGTCTCAATAGTCAACTAGGGGTTAGTTTTGCAATTGTTTTTTTTGCGTCTCAGACTTCACGATAAAGTCTGAAGTTCTCCTTTGAAAACAAAAAATCGGTGTTGAGACTTCACCTTCGAAGTCTGCGTACAAGAGGTTAGTTTTGCAATTGACCGTAAGACTGACTTTGTACAAAGACTTCTTTTGTGAAGTCTTCAAAAAAATGAGGTTAGTTTTGCAATTGACCTGAACGAAGACTGTTTATCGAGACTTCATCTGAGAAGTCTGCGTGAAAAAGTGGTTAGTTTTGCATTTGACAAAAAAATCAGAAACATTGACTATTGATAGACTTCTCGGATGAAGTCTACAACCATCGGAAAATCCAGAATTTAAAAATCAAAAATTTTGGTTAATTGCAAAAGTAACCCTTTTTCTACACATACTTCTTAGACGAAGTCTCATGTAAAAGTCAAACATGGTCAATTACAAAAGTAGATCCTACTTTATGGGTAGAGTTTGCCAAAGAAGTTTTAGAAGGCAAAAAGACTTCCAACCATCATTACCAACCAAAATTGAGCTCTAAATGGTTCAAACAACCGAATTAAGAGATGTTAAATCTCTATAATTAAGCTAAAATCTCTATTTTCCTCGATCTCCTCTATCATTCTCTCTCATTTCAACCATTAAACTCTAATATCTCTTTCTCAAAATTCACCATCTTTAAATCTTGCGATTTACTAAGATTTGTGCATAATAATGCCTGGATTTCTTGGGTATTGTTGGCATGAGCAGTTCTTGGCTGTCGACGAAATCCGAAACTTGGTAATTTTTGCTTCTTTTTCTCTGATTTTCGACTTCTCAGGTGAAGTCTCAATAGTCAACTAGGGGTTAGTTTCGTAATTGACTTTTTGCTTCACAGACTTCACGATGGAAGTCTCAAGTTCTTTGAAAATAAAAAAACAGTCTTGAGACTTCACCTATGAAGTCTGCGAATAAGAGGTTAGTTTTGCAATTGACCGTAAGTTTGACTTTTATTTTAGTCTTCTCCTATGAAGTTTACGAAAAGGAGGGGTTAGTTTTGCAATTTACTTGAACGAAAACTTTTTATCGAGACTTCACCTGAGAAGTCTGCGTGAAAAAGGGTTACTTTTGCATTTGACCGAAATTTCAAAATATTGACTATTAATAGACTACTCGGATGAAGTCTACAACCATTGAAAACTCTGGAATTAAAAAAATAAAAATTTTGGTCAGTTGCAAAAGTCTCATGTGAAATATCAAAATCCGGTCAATTGCAAAACTAGACCCTACTTTATGGGTAAACTTCGCTAGAGAAGTCTTTGAAGACAAAAATACTTTATTGTGGAAGTCTCATTACGTAATAGACTTCACAAGCGAAGTCTCATAACGATGAGGCTTTCCAGATGAAGTCTAGTGAAGAAGTTAAAGTTGTGGTCAATTGCAAAAATAAACCCCAAATTATAGATATCTCAGACGAAGTCTCATTGTGTAATAAACTTTGCCTGTGAAAACTCTGGTCAATTGCAAAACTAGACCTCTATTTCAGACTTCTCGAGCAAAGTCTCTTCTAGATTGCTTAGCAGACTTCATCTGAGAAGTCTCTAATGATAATTTTTGTAAAAATAAAAATTTACTTTATTTGTAATTAGTTATTTTTATTTTTTTGTCCTAACATGTGTGCTACGTATGTATTTTGATGTTTTAAAATTTTGAACTATTTTTATTGCATAATTAATTTTTATATCATTTTTAAGGGATATTTTTATAAATACCCTAAAGTTTCTTAACAAATTTGAAAAATATACTCAATTTTACAATAATTTAAAAATTACACTTAAAATGACCATAATGCCCTTTTATTTATCTTATCATTGTTTTATTTAAAATAATACATATTAATTTTGTAATTAAATATGAAATAATTAAATTTAAATAATATAATTTGTAATTAATATTTTAACACTAAAAATTAAGAAAAATTATTTAATATATTTAGAGTAACCATAATCTAATAGTTTAACTAAAATAAAATTAAAAATATATTGTTGATAATACAATTTAAATTTATAATTTCTTCAAAAACAAGTAATTGTAATTATATAATTTATAATAAATAAAATAAAGAGTTATGAATATTAATATTTTTGATTAAATTATTTCATTATATCTTGATTTATTAATAAAGTCGATTTTTTGTACTATCTATTTATAATTGACTTATGTTGACTTAATTTTCTTCTTCATCGACTTGTTTTAACAAAATATATTTATGTTTTCGATGGTTGATTTATAACAATATCGGTTTTATAAACTATTGACTTATTATTTTTGTTCATCGATTTTTAATTATTTTCCGTCGACTAGTTTATTCATACTAGATTTAATCAATTCTACATTGACTTATTAATAAGTTGATTTTTTGAATTGTTGACTTATAATTTATTTTTATCGATTAAATTTATTTTCAATCGACTTATTATAAAAGAGTCGACTTATATTTGGTTTGATTGATTTTTTACATAGTGACTTTTTCAAACTGTTGACTTATTTATCTTGTTAGTTGATTTATTATTTCTTATCGATTTGTTTATTAGACTTATTATTTTACGTTGACTTTTTAATGAAATTAATTTTTCTGAACTGTAGACTTTTATTTTATTTTTGTTGACTTAATTTTCTTTTCTGTTGACTTATATTTAAGCTGTCGACTAATATTTTGGTTAGTTGATTTTATACATTGTCGACTTTTTTTGTACTGTTGATATATTTTCTTTTAAATCGATATAATTATTTTTAGTTATAATATTTAAATTAATTAATTTTCTGAAAAATTTTGAATTATATATTATATCTTCAAAATTAATGTAAAAATAAATATCATGTAGTTAAATGTAGACAAAATAAAAAACGAAATTTATTTTTGAATTATTTATATATAAAATTCGTAATTAAAAGAACTAATTAATAAATAATATTTAATTATCTTAAATAGTAATTAAATCAAACTAAATTTTCAATGTATAATAAAAATTCATAATTTATATCTTTTTCTCTTTTTTGCATTTGTATAATTGAAATATTTTTTTAATTAAAAAGAAATTAGTTGATTTAAACTAGTCATTATTTAAAATCTTAACTAATTCAAAATCTAAAAAAAATATTCTTGTTTAACCTTATGTAATTTAAAATTATTTTTAAAAAATAAATAAAATATTTTTACTTACGATTAAGAAGTTCTAATAACTGATGATTGGATCATAATCTACGATTTACGAGGTTATTTTGCAATAAAATTTAAATTTTTATTTAATTGAAAATTAATTAAGAAATGATTAGTTTTAAAGTTATCTAGATCACTTATTTCGTCAGGGCATTTACGTTGGAGAATCGATTATGTTTTGTTTTTTATCGATTATGTTTGGGTGCATAATTTTAATTTTTCTAGTAAAAATTTTATTTTCCTATAATCTGAATTTTAATTTTAATTATTGATTAATATTAAAAGTTATCAAAATGTATAATCATTATTATAAAAAAAAATTCATCACTATCTAAATTTGAAAAAAAATATCAAAATAATAATTTAATCTTGGTTTAAAAATAATATTTGAAAAAACTAGTTAATCAAATTTATTTTCTGAAGATTTTAATTATGAACTAAGGGCAAAATGGTCATTTCACATAAAATATGATAGATTTCAAATATATTAAAATGATAGTATAGTTTTCAAATTTCATACATAAATTAGGGTGCATACTCAAATTAATACTTATTAGGTATTTAGCTTATAAACATTAGAATTCACAAAAGAAGTATGTCCGAAGACTTCGCTTGATAAGTCTCTTACCCTAACTTTTTTTAAAATATATTTGTATCATATCTAATTTGTATTTTTGAGATTTCTTATTTATTTATGTGTATTAGTTATTGTTGTTGTTTATGTATGAATTTCACATCCCAATGTGTTATATTCTATTTTAAATCGATTTTATGAATTTTTGGTAATTATTTATCAAAAGACTTCACTTTTGAAGTCTAATGACAGATTTCGTGTAAGAAGTCTGCTGATAGACTACTTTCGAGAAGTCTCTTACGATAATTTTTAATAAAAATGAAATTCTAGTTTATTTGTAGGTTGTTTATTTTTTTTCCTTGTCCTAAAATATGTGTTACGTATGGTTTTGATGTTGTATAAGTTTGAAGTATTATTAGTGCATAATTATTTTTAATTCATTTTTCTTAACTTATTAGGTATTTAGCTTATATTGTTGAGACTTGTCAGGTGAAGTCTTTCGAGAGACTTCGCTTGTAAAGTCTCTTGCACTAACTTTTTATCTTAACTAATAGTTTGCATTTGTTTCAAATGTTTTTCAGATAATGATTTAAGTATATGCTGTCTATGGAGAATGGGTGATGAGAGACTGTAAGTGGGTGGCATTTTGAGGTGGATAATCCCAAAAGTGGAAGAATATTCTTCTTGAGTGATTCTTGTACAAGCAGACTATGAGCTGGACAAGAACATCGAGTTCGTCAAGTTAACTTACTCGTTGTCGGATTCAATGTTGCAACTAACGGACACGGATTCTCCTACACCACCTATGCATGTAACAAATGATAGACAAATACGGTCTTTGGTTAAATTATGTAAAACGTATGTTGTACGCCTTTGTGTCTTGAGTCGTTTTGATATGGCTAGTGGCAACGAGATTGTTGGTGCAAATGTTGACGAAGACCTTGAGAAAGATGCAAAAGAGTTTGAAGACAAAGATATGGATATGTATGATGATGGTGAGGGTAACGATAACGATGATCATGATGATGCGGAAGAATCTCATGCTGGTGAGGTTAAAGACGAATACTTTGAGGATTATATTGTGTATGGGAAAGTTAAGAATGGTGATGTTAATGAAAATGATGATGATGATAACACGTGTCTTGGAGCAGAATGTGGCTTTGTTGGTGAAGGCCGAAGATCCAACATGACATGGTCAGACGATATCTATATGACGGAGAGTTTTCCTACCAAGGATGCGCTTGTATCCGAGCTGCAATTGATGGTGATAATGTCGAAATTCACGTTCAAAGTGCATAAGTCTACACAAAAGTTGTTTGGAGCCATATGCGGTGTAAAATAATGCCATTGGAGGGTTAGAGCGGCTGTGAAAAACGAACCAAAAAGGTTTTGGGTGACTTTGTACAAAAAAAGATCATACTTGCAATGTTGCGGACCAAATTTTTCTGCGCAAACGTCATGCACCGAGAGATATTGTTAAGTTGTTTTATGATGAATGGAGAACAATCAATGGAGTGACGCCAAAGATAATTAGATCTGCAATGAAGAATAAATGTGGTATGCAGATGAATTATATCACTTCCTATAGAGCTTTGATATTTGCACAACAATTGGTGAGGGGAACAGCAGAAGATGAATATAAGCAGCTGCCGTTGTATCTCTATCGCATCGGGCTAGCCAATCCCAAAACCGTCACTGATCTTGTGGTTGATGATCAAACATATTCAAATATCTGTTTATGGCTCTTGGAGCCTCTATTACCGGTTTTCAGTTTCTGAGAAGAGTTATGGTGGTGGATGGGTGTCATCTACCGTGGAAGTATGGCACTGTTCTGCAAGTGGCTTGCGACCAGGACATGAATTTTTAAATATTCCCGCTAACTTTTGCTATTGTTGACTCTAAGAATGTTTTTTTACCAAGTTGAGTGGATGTGTCTCCGATCAATTTTCTTTGGTCATAGTGTCTGACAGGCACGCCTTGATTAAGAATACCATTGAAATTGTTATGTCATGGGCAACAATAGGGATATGTTATTATCACCTACAAGATAACATAGTCACGAAGTATAAGAAAAAACATCTTATGTACTTGGTGAGAAGCGTTGCGTATGCATATACACATTATGATTTTAACAGATACATGGACGCCTTACGGGAGAGGAACCCCAAGCTTGCAGCTTTCTTGGAGAACGCATATGTGAATCGATGGGTCCGCGTTCACTTTCCAGAAGAACAATACAACATACAAACGAGCAACATCGCTGAAACTATAAACTCCGCACTTAAGCCAGCTCGAGGATTTCTCGTACCATTTCTTTTGGAATTCATACGAGATAAGATAGGAAGATGTTATTTTAAAAGGCGAGAAGATGTTATGAGTCTCACAACAAAACATAGCAAGGGGGTTGTAAATTTGATGACTATTTGTCAGCATTATGCTGACCACATGACGGTCAAACACATAGACGGTTGGCGATTCTACGTGATAGGAGGACATAGAGATTGTATCATTGATTTTAACATCGAACATGTGGATGTGGTGTATATGGTGTTGAGAAAATACCTTGGTAGCATGCTATTGCTGCTGCTCTTGAGCGTAAAATGGATGTGGCCGCCTTCGTATGCTCGTCTTACACAAAATAATATTTATATTCGACGTACACAAGGAACATTTTCCCCAAATTTGTCGATAGGAAAGAGCCAAAGTTTGTCAAGGTTCTTCCTCCACAAGTCAGACGTCCTCCTAGAAGACAGAAGAAGTCAATGTAGCAAACATGGCTTGAAATTGTAAGAAAGACTACGCCAAAACCGCGGAAGACTCACAAGCAATATAGTTGTTCAAAATGCAGGCAACTAGGACATACTCGAAATAACTGTGTATTTTAAACTCCTTGGTTGTGATTATTGAGCTATATTTATATAGCTCATGGCATTTTTAAATTGTACTTTTTTTTTGTTACTAAGAGTTTCAGGGTTGAGGAAAAGTAGAAGTCTGCTCTTGAAGTCTTCTGGAATAGTCTCTAATTAGGTGTTCAGTACACAGATGATGTCTCCAGTTGAAGTCTAATCTTGAAGTCTCCTAGAGAAGTCTCAAAATAGGTGTTCAGTCCGAAGTTGAAGTCTCCAGGTGAAGTCTACTTTTGAAGTCTCTTGGAAAAGTCTCTAACTAGGTGTTTGGTCCCCATATGAAGTCTTCATGTGAAGTCTACTTTTGAAGTCTCCCGGTGAAGTCTGAAAATTTTGAAAAACTGGTGTTCGAAGTCTCCAGATGAAGTCTCTCGACGAAGTCTCATAAAATATATTTTTTTGTAGTTGTTTCAACTTTGCAATTTATAACTTATATAATTATGACTAGTTTTTTTTTTGTGGTTTTCTAACTTTTGCATGTCATTTAATAAAATCAAGATTCCAATCATAGATAATAGTTTAGAGTTTGGAGTTTAGAGTTTCGGATTAAATATTAAAAACATAATGATACCTTAAAAATATAAAAAATATTAAACATCCAGAGCATACGATAATTATGATTAAAAACCAAAAACACCACTTTCACAAAAATTAAAAAGATCAGGTGCTATCTGATCCTCCGAGAAAAGAGATAGTCATATCTCGTGCCTTCTCATTGAAACGGTCCCTGTCGGTGATGTAGACTTTAGTAATAGTTTCCACGACCTGATCTCCTTCAACATCTTCACAAGAGCCTCTAATATTATGGTTATGTTGTTTATGGGGCTCCAATAAACAGGTGGGAGCATCTTCAGTAAGATATTTCCACGATCCAAGACATTAGGGTGGTAGATCGCCGTGTTGAAAGCAACCTACATTAACCATATGAACCGTCACTGATGTAAGAGATCTTAATATCTAATGATATTTAAATGCCAGAGATATGATCAAAACTTACATGTGAGGGTTTTAGCGGGTACTCTGGCGGAAACTGAATAGTCACTTTGAAAACCTCTCCCTCATAAGAGGTGCCTAGAGAGCCAAAGATCACACCTTCCAATGGAAGATGTCACTGGTCACAGGTCCTAAAAGAATTTGGTAAAAAATTAATCTCTTGCATGTACTGTAATTTCTGGAGAAAAAAAAAGATTTTTGGAGAAGCTGAAGAGGGTTTACATGCCGCGTAGTGAGTCTGTGGATTCTTCAAGAGTTTCTTCAAACATCTTTTGATGACGGTTAAAGTGTACGACATTTTTAGAGAAAGTTAAGAGTATATTCTTTAGATGATAAGAGATGAAATTGAATTTTTTTGCAACACTAAGTAATAATGAAAAGAAAAGTAGGTTGCGTGTTTTCGAGGAAGTAATAATGATAGGAAGCGATGTTTCACGAAAGACTGCTTCGTTTTTTGTGCTTCTTATCGGTAATAGTGGCTTTATTTACTGCGAGCCACAGTACAAGTCTGTTCTTGAAGTCTCACGGAGAAATCTCTAACACTTGTTTTAAGTCCCAAAATGAAGTATGAAGGTGAAGTCTACTCTTGAAGTCTAACTGAGAAGTCTCAAACTAAGTGTTTAGTACCCAAATGATGTCTCCAGATGAAGTCTGCTCTTGAAGTCTGTAGGTGAAGTATTCTTTGAAGCCTGCATCTGAAGTGTGCGTCTGAAGTCTGTACTTGAAGTCTTCCTGATTCAATTTTACATTGAGTCTCACTCTGCCTAAGTAGTTGTTCCAACTGTTCTAACTCTGCATTTCACAATATCAAAGATCCAGACATACGTAATAGATATCACAAACTAATTTAGTAATGATAGTAATCATCCTACCCTATCAAGTCCAAACCATCGTAACCGCGTTTCTCTGTTCCCTTTACGCCTGGCTCATCATATATCTCGACTGCCAACTTCTCTCTTATGAACTTGATGTTGCTATCACACAAGAACTTTAGAGAAAATGGTATGTCAAGCACATGAAGCTCGATGTACTTTAGGCAATACACTCCACAGTCACCACTATGAACATTTCGAGAAACTTCCTTTTGTGGAACCCGCTCGTATGTGTAGGGAACATTTGGGTGCGAGTCTTTTTGATCCGGAGGAGCTAGAATGTGCATTACATAAGCCATCATCTCGCAAATAGGTGTCTGATATATCATGGTTTTTACCCGTTTTTAGCCATGATATAAGTCCTTTTTGTTGAGTCTTTTCTCTAGTTTTAGAGTCTTTCAGGTTCTTTTCAAGTTATAGGCGCTATGGAGCTAATTGGAGGATTTGAGAGGCTTTTGAGGCAATCCGGAGTTGAAACCGTTCGGGAACAAGCTCAGCATCGATCGACACTGTGAAGCATCGATCGACACCCTTCGTTTGAGAGTTCCACGACCAGAAGACCAAGCATCGATCGATACCACTTATGGCATCGGTCGATGCCCGTGACCAGAACGTGTGACAAGCCCGAGTTTTATTCAGAAGCTTTCCTTATCTTGCGATATGTTTTCCAAAACGTTTTAGAACAATATAATTAGGTTTTTGAACCTCAGTAGAGGTATCGAATTGTATTGAGTTTTACCTTGTGATTTCTGGAGAGAGAGTTCTTCGACAATCGAGTATTTTGGAGAAGAATTCTTGAACCTTTTGTTATTCTTATTTCTTATAATATGATATCTATTCTATTCATTGTGTTTGTTGCATTCATCATGTCTGAGTAGATCCCCTGTTAGGATTAGGGTTACTTAAGGGTATTTGATGAACTGTTAGATCTGAATCGATTGTTAGGAAGAAATCTATAGAGCTTTTCACCTAGACTTGAGTTTAATGCTGATTTTAGCCTCGCGAACTAAAATCTGACTTTAGGTTGTTAGTTGGCACGGAAGTGTGATTGATTAACCTGATCTAGTGTTTGGTGAGCAAAGGCCCTATTCGCAAAGGAATTTGGTTTAGGGATTTTGTGAACAATTGAACTTGGACTTTAATGCTTGTTTAAATTCTATGAATTTGCAAAGGAATTTGGAATTCTAGGTTTAGGCATAGATAGTTTTCACAACGACAGTTGGATTGCTTTACATCAGTGTTTCAAGTTTGAAAGTGGTGCTTAATCTATTCCTGACAATTGATTTGATTTGATAGTTCTGATTTGCCTGTTGGTTTCCCTAAGCCTAGCGTCTTCCTCCATTGATCTATATTCTTGAGTTATTTGCTTTGTTATCTTTAAATTCCATCTATTCTGCTTAGCTTAGTTCTTATTTCTGAAATCTATTGAGTGTTATCTTGAGTCTTTGTGGTTCGACCCCTAGAGTGCTATAGCGACTGCTTAGATACTTTTAGGGTATTAGTTTTGAGCATATCAAAATTTGGCGCCGTTGCCGGGGACTCTAATTTCACCATTAGATTACGAAGTAGAATTTCGACTAAGTGCCTGAGCATCGATCGATACCCCTTGGTATCGATCGATACTCGTTGTTTATTTTCGTTACTTACGCATCTTTCCTTTGTCTTTCAGGTGTATGCAGCATCGAGAGACCAGAGGAAGCAAGAACAAGCAGTTGATCAACCTATCTAACGAAGAACTAGCTGATTTAGAGCGTACAATCAGAAAGCAAAAGAAACAGGCTGAGATGAATCATCCAATTGTGCTTGCTCGTGATGAGGCTGGGGTTTTGAGAGATCAGGAGGGTCACCTGTGTGACGCACAAGGGCAAAGAATTGATGCAGAAGGTAACATTATTGCCCCTGCACCGGTTGCTAATGCCGCTATCCCACCAGCTGTGCGTGGGAATGTTGGGAATGCTCAGGGTAATCGCGCCAGAACGCTAGGGGAGTACAACCGACCAGATCAGTTCTATGCCAACCGGTCTGCGATCCGTATTCCTACCTTCCAGAGGAACGACTTTGAGCTGAAGCCGGCCTACTACACTCTTGTAGGTCAGCATCCGTTCCATGGTCTTTCTCATGAGCATCCCATGGATCATATCGAGAGGTTCGAGGACTTGGTCACCAGTATCAAATACAATGGAGTGTCCAATGACTTCCTCTTCTGTAAGCTCTTCCCCTACTCTCTTAGTGGAGATGCAGCTTACTGGCTGAAGCAGTTGCCTCCGGGTTCTCTGACCACTTGGGAGGAAACCAAGACTGCTTTCCTGAATAACTTCTATGATGATGCGAGGTCAGAGGAACTCAGGAACAAGATTTCCCAGTTTTCTCAGGGAGCAACTGAGGCATTCAAGGCCGCCTGGGTTCGATTTCGTTCTTATCAGAGGGACTGCCCTCACCATGGGTTCTCGCAGGTTCAGTTGTTAGGTATCTTCTTTAGAGGAATCGATTGGAGGTATCAGATGGCTTTGGACGCTGCCAGCAATGGAAATTTCAACACAAGGTATCCCGAGGACGCTTATGTGTTGATTGAGAATCTGGCTTCTAGCAACAGTACTAAGAATGCTGATTTTGAGAGAAAGAAGCAGAATGGTAGTGTTGATGGGATACAGATAGCTGAGGTACAAGCTAAGTTGGATTCAGTTCACAGTCTGCTATTGGGTAAGCAGCAGAAGGCAGTTCACTTTGCTGAAGAGGTTGAGAACATCATGGAAGAAGGTGAGGCTGAAGATGTTAACTACATAGGCGGTAATGGGTATCAGAATTCATACAACCGTGGTTTCACCAACAATTCTCAGAGAGGTGGATTCAAATCTGACTTCAAACCTGCAAATTACGGATCTCAGAAGCCGTTTCAGAGCAGTGGGTACACCAGAACTTATGGAAATTCATCCTATCAGACGCCACCTCCCAAGACTCCTGAGAGCAAGGTCGAGACTATGCTTGAACAGATTCTTGAAGGGCAGCAGAAGATGACCGTTGACTTCAATGGTAAGATGGATGCCTTATACACTGATCTGAATGGGAAGATTGAGGCTCTGAACATCCATCAGAAGAAGCTGGAAACCCAAGTTGCTCAGACGGCAGAAACTGTGAAGAGACAGGATGGTTTCCTACCCGGTAAGACAGTGAATCCAAGGGAACATGTTCATGCTATCACATTGAGAAGTGGTAGAGAGGTTGCTCCAAGGCAGAAGACGTCCTATTCGCCTCAGCAACTCGTCGATCTCGCTGGAGACGACGATGAAGACGATCAGTTTGCTGGAAATTCGCCAGCATCGATCGATACCACCCCAGTATCGATCGATGCTCATCCTCCACCACGACCACCTGTTCAGAATTCCACAGAAACGGTTGAAAAACCGCGAGTATCGATCGATGCCGTCCCTGTATCGATCGATGCCCCCCCTAAAGTCGACCAGAATCAGAAACAGACAACAGTTCCTGTCGGCAGAGTGTACGTACCGAAGGTTCCTTTCCCTCGACCTCCGGCTAAGTCAAAGAAAGAAACAGAAGATGCTAGATGCAGAGCGATGTTAGAGAAAATAGTGATCGAACTCCCGTTCGTCGATGCTCTAAAGACTGCACCAGCTTTCAGACGGTATATCAAGAGGATGGTTTCGAGTAACGTGAATCTTGAGGAAGGAGTGCTGCAAGTCACTCACGAGTGTAGTGCGATTCTTCTCAACAAGATCCCAGCGAAACTGCCAGACCCTGGTAGTTTCGTCCTAGATTGCAAAATTTTCACAGAGCGATTTGAACGTTCTCTTTGCGATCTCGGTTCAAGCGTGAACCTTATGCCATATTCTGTGGCTAAGAGGATGGGGATGACGGACTTCACACCGACAAGGATCTCCTTGATCCTCGCTGATCGATCAGTCCGGTTCCCCGAAGGTTTACTTGAGGATGTTCCGATCACAATAGGGAGCTGTTTAGTTCCAACTGATTTCATCGTTCTTGAATACGATGCTGAACCACGGGATCCTTTGATATTGGGCAGACCATTCTTAGCTACAGCTGGAGCCCTCATAGATTGCAAGAACGGGCGGATATCTCTCAACATAGGTGATTTGGTCATGACATTTAACATGGAGAAGTTAATGAAGAAACCAACCATTGATGGTCAGACTTTCTTCGTTGATTCATTTAGTGACCTGTCAGATGAGTACTTCCAGAGGTTGCATCCTGAGAACCCCTTGGAGAGAGCTTTGGTTTGCTCGGTTGAGACAGAGACAGTCCCCACCGAGGTTGCTGCTGCCTTTGCGACTATCCTTGACAGCCAAGCTGAAGCATCGATCGATGCCACAGGAGGTATCGATCGATGCCAACACCTCCGACCAGAAGAGCTGCTAGCCTCTCGCACCAAATCCGAATCTCAGCCTGACTGGAGTGAAGCTAAAGCTCCTAAGCTTGATCTTAAGCCACTCCCAGCTAGCCTAAGGTACGTATTTCTCGGCCCTAACTCTACTTACCCTGTCATTGTCAATTCTTCTTTGAACAACGCAGAGGTCGCTTTACTGCTGAGCAAGCTGCGCAAGTATCGCAAAGCTCTCGGCTATTCTCTTGATGATATTTCAGGTATCTCACCAGATCTGTGCATGCATCGGATTCATCTTGAGGACGAGTCGAAGGCTTCAATAGAGCATCAGCGGCGACTAAACCCGAATCTGAAGGAAGTGGTTAAGAAAGAGATCTTGAAACTGCTGGAAGCAGGAGTTATCTATGCCATATCTGACAGCAGTTGGGTCAGTCCGGTTCACGTTGTCCCTAAGAAGGGAGGCTTCACAGTGGTTAAGAATGAGAATGATGAGCTGGTTCCGACGAGAACAATCACTGGGCATCGCATGTGCATTGACTACAGGAAGCTGAATGCAGCAACAAGGAAAGATCACTTCCCGTTACCCTTCATTGATCAGATGCTGGAGAGGCTGGCTAGTCATCCTTACTATTGCTTCTTGGATGGCTACTCAGGCTTCTTTCAGATCCCGATACACCCAGATGATCAGGAGAAGACGACTTTCACTTGTCCCTATGGCACATTTGCCTATAGGAGGATGCCATTCGGGTTATGCAATGCTCCTGCTACATTTCAGAGATGCATGATGTCTATCTTCTCAGATATGATCGAGGAGTTCATGGAGGTATTTATGGATGATTTTTCTGTCTATGGACCTTCGTTTAAGGGTTGTCTGGATAATCTGTGCAAGGTACTTCAGCGCTGTGAGGAGAAGCACCTGGTTTTGAATTGGGAGAAGTGCCACTTTATGGTCCAGGATGGCATTGTTCTGGGACATAAGGTCTCTAAAGCTGGGATTGAGGTTGATAAAGCGAAGATTCAGGTTATGACAAGCCTCCTGCCGCCTACATCAGTGAAAGACATTCGCAGTTTTCTTGGCCATGCTGGTTTCTATCGCAGGTTCATTCAGGATTTCTCCAAACTAGCACGCCCGCTTACTGTTCTGCTATGCAAAGATGTTGCATTTGATTTCACTCCAGAATGCCTTGCCGCATTTGAGATGATCAAGAAGGCATTGGTTTCAGCTCCTATTGTGCAACCACCAGACTGGAGTCTACCTTTTGAGGTTATGTGCGATGCAAGTGACTATGCAGTTGGGTCTGTTTTGGGACAGAGGAAAGACAAGAAGCTTCATGTGATCTATTATGCCAGCAGAACGCTGGATGACGCCCAAAAGAACTACAGCACCACTGAGAAGGAATTGCTTGCTGTTGTGTTCTCATTCGAGAAGTTTCGTTCCTATCTGATAGGAAGCAAGGTGATTGTGCACACTGATCATGCTGCTCTTAGGTATCTGCTACAAAACAAGGATATGAAGCCTCGATTGTGCCGATGGGTTTTGCTACTCCAAGGTTTTGACATAGAGATCAGAGATAAGAAAGGAGTAGAGAACGGCGTTGCAGATCACCTCTCACGCATGAGGATCAGTGAGGAGGTTCCAATTGATGATTCCTTGCCTGAGGAGAAGATATACCTCGTCGAGACTGGTTCGGTTTCATTTCTGTCGATGAAGGCGACGAGCATCGATCGATACCAAGGGAGTATCGATCGATACCCTCATGTATTGATACCTTCCGTTAAAACCTCGAGCATCGATCGATACCCACACTGTATCGATCGATGCCAGGAGTTTTCCATCATCGATTCCTCTACAGATCACTCTGAATTTGAGGAATCTTCGGCGATCACTTCTCCTGCTGCGCCGTGGTACGCCGACATCGCCAACTACTTGGCTGCTGATCTAGAACCAAAGCATCTCAAGAAGTATGTGAAGAAGAAGTTTATGAGAGATGTCAGACGGTACTTCTGGGATGAGCCTCATTTGTACAAGCATTGTTCTGATGGGATTTACAGAAGGTGTGTAGCTGAGTGTGAAGTGACAGAGATCCTTTTCCATTGCCATGGTTCTGAATATGCTGGGCATTTTGCCACATTCAAGACGGTCTCTAAGGTTTTGCAAGCCGGTTTCTGGTGGCCTACGATGTTTAAAGATGCTCACTCTTTCATCTCTTCTTGCGATGTATGTCAGAGACGGGGTAAGATCAGCAAACACCATGAGATGCCACAGAATTTCATCCTAGAGGTTGAAGTCTTTGATTGTTGGGGTATTGATTTCATGGGACCATTCCCTCCTTCGCGAAAGAACCAATACATATTGGTCGCAGTTGACTATGTCTCTAAGTGGGTGGAGGCAATTGCTAGTCCCACCAATGATTCTGCCGTGGTCCTTAAGCTATTTAAGACTATCATCTTTCCACGATTTGGAGTACCCAGAGTTGTCATCAGTGATGGTGGTAGTCACTTCATCAACAGAATATTTGAGAAGCTACTGAGGAAATATGGTGTACACCACCGCGTTGCCACGCCATATCATCCTCAGACTAGTGGACAGGTAGAGGTCTCCAACAGACAGATCAAAGAGATCCTAGAGAAGACAGTTGGTGCTACAAGGAAGGATTGGGCATTGAAATTAGATGACGCTCTTTGGGCTTACAGAACAGCGTTCAAGACGCCATTGGGAACGACACCGTTCCATTTGCTTTATGGGAAGGCATGCCATCTCCCTGTTGAGTTAGAGCACAAAGCAGCCTGGGCTACAAAATTGTTGAATTTCGACATCAAACCTGCTGCAGAAAGGCGATTGATTCAGCTGAATGAGTTAGATGAGATCAGACACTCCGCCTATGAGAACTCTAAGCTGTACAAGGAAAGGACCAAAGCCTACCATGACAAGAAAATCCTTTCCAGACACTTTGAACCCAATGACCAGGTACTTCTGTACAACTCTCGTTTGCATTTGTTTCCGGGGAAATTGCGTTCTCGTTGGTCAGGTCCCTTCACGATCAAGGAAGTCCGCCCTCATGGAGCTGTGGTGTTGCTGACTGCCGAAGGCAGGGAGTTCACTGTCAATGGACAAAGGGTGAAACACTATTGGGCGAAAGCCGCCATTCCGGATGGACACATTGTGCCTCTGGCTGAACCACCCACCGCCTGACTGATCTCCATGTCAAGCTAATGACATTAAACAAGCGCTTAGTGGGAGGCAACCCACTGGTGAGTCTGTACATAGTCTTTCATTTGGTCTTGTTTCACTTTGTTTTGGTTTTTGTGTTGTGTCTTTCACGTGGAACCAGGTCCAGACGACGAGCATCGATCGATACCCATAAGTATCGATCGATGCCATTGGCTTGAAAAGAGTTGTGCATTACGCTGAGCATCGATCGATACCACTTATAGCATCGATCGATGCCCAGCACCCAGGTAGGTTCTTCGATAAAACCCTCGGGACTTTGCTTAAATTTTTCATAACTCTTCCTCATCGGTCGACGCCGTCTCATCTCTCTCTCACCCATTCCCAATCTCTTTCAATTCTTCATCATATTCTGCAATTTCACATCCTATTTTCATCAGATTCTTGTTCTCATTCTCATTCTCACATTCAATACTCCGATCTACCAGGTAATGAACTTGATTTCACTCTTTTAGGTGATTTGGCAAAATTATTTTGGGAGGTTTCGTGATTGAAACGCTTTCACTCTAGTTGTTGCCATGCTTAGTTATAGGTGAATGTAATCGTCGACATAGATTGAGAATGGATAGAATAGGGATGGAATGGACTTGGAAATTCGGATTTAAGTTGATAGATTGGAAATTTTGTGTGATCTGGGTTCGATTCATGCGACAATGCCTCGAGCATCGATCGATGCCACCTGGTGTCGATCGATGCCCGACCTGTTTTTAAATTGTGCGATCATACTTCCAGCATCGATCGATACCCCTTGGTGTCGATCGATGCCGGCACCCACAGGACGCCAAGACCTGCTCTAATCTTTGATTTCGTTTTCAATCTTTGCAGATGGCTCCTCGAAAGAGATCCCGACAGGACGGTGCTTCTAGCTCCAACCCTCCTTGCAGCAGTTATGCTCTCCAGGACGAGGTGGAGGCCTTCCATGATTCAGAGTGGCACCCTGGAGTTGTTACAGCAATTCTTACTAGTGATCGTTACCGAGTCGCTCGGTTGGGTTTCACAGAGGACACGGGCCGTCAGAGCTTCATCGACGCTCACATCAGCGACCTGAGGCCTGTGCCGCGACGGTCACCTCCTCCTTCAGCCCCTGCACCTGATTCTCGGCCTCCTTGGCCTAAGCTCGAGGGAAAGCGGATCATCCCGCAACGTAATTGGGAAGGTCTCCCCAAGGATGAGACAGAGAGTGAGGCCTGCATTTACAGGCCTATCGCAGAGGAGTGGGACGAGTATGACACTCTGTTCTACAACGAGTGGCTTCGCGTCGTCATCCTACCTACTCGTTTCATAGATCCACACACCATGCGTCGGTTAGGCATCGATGTAGACCTTGCTGCCATGCTGGCAAAGATTGGGTTAGGCACTCTTCACTCCAGGCAGTATGATCTCTACCCAGATCTTGTGCGCCAGTTCCTCGCCACAGCTCGGGTATATTACAGAGATGAGGTCCATCGCACTGCTTCAGAGGGCACGCTGACATTTCTGATCAGAGGAGTTCGTTACAGGCTGCCTCTTTCTGACCTTTGCGGTATCTACGGGTTCGACCCGTCTCCTCAGCAGATTGCTCTCCCTTCCCAGTTTCAGGATCTGCAGACCTTCTGGCGACACATTGGTCTTGGCGCTTACAGCTCCAAGAACTCTACTCAGATTGACATCCGCCATCCGACTTTGCGCTGCATTGCCCGGATTATCAGCTCCACCTTATTCTGCAAGATGGAGCCGAACAAGCTGAGGATCTCAGAGTTGATGCTGTTGTTCAAGGCTGTTGGTGATATCATTCCTGAGGATAGGTTTGAGTGGCCCGAGATGAATCTCGCGGTCAACATGGGTGCTCTCTTTGCTCACCACTTGGTCTCTCTGAAGACCAAGCCTTTCACTGGACGCAACTACGCCACAGCGCGTAAATCAGAGTCAGTTGGCAGCCTACTCACCCCTATCTTCGAGCACTTGGGCATCTCCACTACAGCATGCTCGATAGTGACTACTCGTTCCCTCATGGATGAGCAGCATATGCAGCATATGCGTTGGTTGAAGCCCACTCGACGCTGGTGCTTGCCTACTACAGATGGAGAGCTCTTTGTGCAGCTCCCCAACCGCGCTCTCACCACCATAGGCACTCATCCCTCTCGACTGCATTTCGATCCAGACCCGAGTCTGCTTTCGGTCGCTCCTTCTATTCGAGTTCGCGCACCACGTCAGCTTCAGTCCGCTCCTGTCGCTGCAGGCGAACCACCAGCCGCTGACTCAGCTGGGAGTCCACCTCGCCGTTCCCAGCGTCGCCAGACATCTGCTCGTGCTCCTTCTTTTCCTCCACCACCAGAGCTACCCATGGAGACAGCTACCTTTCAGAGGTACGTGGTGGAGAGTCTTCAGAGCATCTGGTCTGCTGTTTCTCGCTGTCGCTGCATGTCTTCCACAGACGCCGACACCTCTGCTGCTGGTCCTTCGACGCGCTACCCCGTCTCCGAGACCGACTCTGATGAGGATTCCGACTAGTCCCTGCTCTTTGGTTTCACATTTTTCTTTTCTTTTCTTTTCCCTTTGTTTTGTTTTCTTTTAGGAACTTGTCTAATCCCTTTGTCAGAACTTGTTGGAACTTATGGCTATATGTTATTCTGTTGCTTCTAACCGTGTTCTCTGATCTGACAGTTACTTCAGCTAACTTTTGGCTTCAGTAGACACTCTCTTGAGTTTCAGAAATCGACACAGACTTTCAGCATCGATCGATGCTCCTCAGCATCGATCGATGCCCATCACCTTTCTACGGTATTGTCGACATTTCCCACAGCCACTTTGTTCTTGTTCTTCATTTTGCTTCCTCTAGGCTAGGCAACACTGGGACAGTGTTGTTTAAGTCTGGGGGAGGTACTTACTGACATCGTGTTTGTTTTTCTTAGAGTCAGAGTCAGTCCAGTCTTGAGTCTTTTTGAGTCAAATTTTTGTTTTATTGAGTCAAACTTGTTGGAGATTATGAACCTTTGCTTGATGACAGTGTCTTGACTTTGCTTTTGAGTAACCATTGTCACAGATCCAGCCTTAAGATCGACTAATGAAAAATCCAAAGGCTAACCAGTTAACCAGGAAACACCCATGCCTCCAGCAGATTTCTTCTGAATCCTGAGCCAATTTTGCACTTCACCCCTGAGGTTGGTATTCACTGAACTTGATTCATCATTCATATCTGGCAAAGGAACCCATGCTTTAATTAATAATGGTAGACCTCTCCCCTGATACATAATGGTACATAGAAGATGAGATGATTTCCGCCGAGTAGAGGGCTAGGGACATTCCCTGTGATCCCATTATTCTACTTGGATAAGGATTGATCACACAAAAGTCTGAAGCGAGGGGTAGGAACATTTCCTGAGACCCCATTATTCGCCTAAGACTTTTGACACTTTGAGAGGGGAGAACCGGGGATTAGGTGGCTATCACCATCAAATACTCGCGTCTCGAACCTTGATTTGTGTATGCAAAGCTTAATTGGAAATCAGAAACATAAAAAGATATAAGTCTGGGGGAGAGGAAATCAATACCAAAGTATAAAATCTGAGTGGTTCCTTAGTCATGATATCGCATGAAGAAGAATCTAGAAGGTTCTTGAATACCATCATCAGTGATGAAACGGCAATGAAGGATTTAGTATGGTTGATGCTGTGAGGTAATGGGTGGATAATGGGAAACTGCAACAACCTAAGGAGAAGTACATGGTGGTCTGATCTGAAACTGTTTAGGTGACAACTGGAAGCTTGGAAAATGGTCATTACTTTGTCTCAAGAAAAAGGTGAGTCTCCATGTTTTCAAACTTCTTTCTCTGTTTGGTTTTCTGTTTGCTTGAGGGCAAGCAAAGACTAAGTCTGGGGGAGTTGATATATCATGGTTTTTACCCGTTTTTAGCCATGATATAAGTCCTTTTTGTTGAGTCTTTTCTCTAGTTTTAGAGTCTTTCAGGTTCTTTTCAAGTTATAGGCGCTATGGAGCTAATTGGAGGATTTGAGAGGCTTTTGAGGCAATCCGGAGTTGAAACCGTTCGGGAACAAGCTCAGCATCGATCGACACTGTGAAGCATCGATCGACACCCTTCGTTTGAGAGTTCCACGACCAGAAGACCAAGCATCGATCGATACCACTTATGGCATCGGTCGATGCCCGTGACCAGAACGTGTGACAAGCCCGAGTTTTATTCAGAAGCTTTCCTTATCTTGCGATATGTTTTCCAAAACGTTTTAGAATAATATAATTAGGTTTTTGAACCTCAGTAGAGGCATCGAATTGTATTGAGTTTTACCTTGTGATTTCTGGAGAGAGAGTTCTTCGACAATCGAGTATTTTGGAGAAGAATTCTTGAACCTTTTGTTATTCTTATTTCTTATAATATGATATCTATTCTATTCATTGTGTTTGTTGCATTCATCATGTCTGAGTAGATCCCCTGTTAGGATTAGGGTTACTTAAGGGTATTTGATGAACTGTTAGATCTGAATCGATTGTTAGGAAGAAATCTATAGAGCTTTTCACCTAGACTTGAGTTTAATGCTGATTTTAGCCTCGCGAACTAAAATCTGACTTTAGGTTGTTAGTTGGCACGGAAGTGTGATTGATTAACCTGATCTAGTGTATGGTGAGCAAAGGCCCTATTCGCAAAGGAATTTGGTTTAGGGATTTTGTGAACAATTGAACTTGGACTTTAATGCTTGTTTAAATTCTATGAATTTGCAAAGGAATTTGGAATTCTAGGTTTAGGCATAGATAGTTTTCACAACGATAGTTGGATTGCTTTACATCAGTGTTTCAAGTTTGAAAGTGGTGCTTAATCTATTCCTGACAATTGATTTGATTTGATAGTTCTGATTTGCCTGTTGGTTTCTCTAAGCCTAGCGTCTTCCTCCATTGATCTATATTCTTGAGTTATTAGCTTTGTTATCTTTAAATTCTATCTATTCTACTTAGCTTAGTTCTTATTTCTGAAATCTATTGAGTGTTATCTTGAGTCTTTGTGGTTCGACCCCTAGAGTGCTATAGCGACTGCTTAGATACTTTTAGGGTATTAGTTTTGAGCATATCAGTGTCATTGCACTCTCAATCTCGTGAGGCTTACATACATACACATCGATATCCCAAATAACGATGTGTCTCTAAAGAATCGAAATCATTATCGCAACCCAACGCATATCCTTGATGTTAAGGGATGTGTAGATTTCATCCACATCTAAAACCCATATCTTGTTAGTTCTACAAAACTCTGGTTGCACTCCTGTGTAGAGATCCAACGTCCCAGGAGGTAGCATTCTGCCTAACCTGTTTGAATCCGTAGAGTTTTGAAATTCTTTGTACCTAGACTTCTACTACGTGCTAACGATCGAATCAAAGAAGCAGATCCTTTCGCTCCTAAACCATTCTAGATGCTTCGTGAACCACTGTCTCGGTAGATTGATTCCAGTCTCAATGTATTGCAGTAAGAAAATAATTAGTTACAGTAAAAGAAACTTACATTTAAAGATAGAAAAAAATAAGTTAATGCATGAAGTCTGAAACGAAGTCTGATCATGAAGTCTCAGACTTCAATCTGAGATTTCAATCTGAGGCTTCACTCTGAGATTTCTCTCTAAGACTTAACACACGAAGTCTCCCAGTTTCCAAAGCCATTTTGTGGGACTCTGCGGCCTGCGGTAAGAGAAAGTGCTTGAGTCTTTTTTGGGGTCCTTCTTCTTCGTCTCTCTGCAAAATGAAGTCATACACACATTCAAAATCAAGTCACATAATCTTGGTTTAAAAATGTGAGAGAGTGAGACTTACGGGCAAGTCTTCAAAAAGTCAATCAGCTTGGTTTTATTGTCCTTATCGATAGAATCAAAAGGGCTATAGCAATTTCTACGTGCAACCGAGTTAACCGGAATTACAGTCTATGTATAGGGCGAATAGCTTGCCTTGTTCATCTTTAGCTGATCACTCAATTTCTTAACCATGAACGTTGTTGCTTTCTCCTTCAAGCTCTGTTTTTCCCTTTTTGCTTTCTCGAACTCCACATCTAATTTGGTAAGCTCCACCATCACAACACTTGCCTCATGGTTCTAGTTGTTAACACTACTTTGCATTTTTTTTGTGGGCAAACATGTTAAACCTTAAACTCATATGTATCACAAAGTTCATTTTATTGGCATTTCACTCAGATAAGGTACATAATAGACATCGTTCAAGTTTAAATATTATAAGTTTCTGAAATAAGAGTTAAACATGACAACAACAATCCAACAAGCCAACAAGGTACATAATTCACATCATTTTTGTGTCTGACTACGCCTGACAGCTACTCTTTTACATTTTCTCTCCTCTTTAGACTCATTTTTATCCTCCTCAATATCCTTCTTACTAAGCTGGTTTATGTTTATTTTGGGAATCTTTAGGTTAAGGGGAGGAAGACTAACCCCATCAACATGTGCAGTTGATTTAACATCAGAGTGACCCTACTTCTCCTGAGGGTTCTCTTTCACTTTCTCAGGTTCTTTTTTTGTAGCCCCACTATTGAACTTATCAAAAGCAGATGCTAGATCGTATACCCTGCTAGTGAGTAAGCCAATCTTCATACCAAATTCAGGCAACTGCCCCTTCAACTCGGCCTCAAACGTTTTGAATCGAGCATCCACTACACCTTTCAACATATCACATAAGTGCTTCTCAAATTCAATCAAACTACCCTCTCCAGGAGCTTTTAGCTCTCTCTTAATGCCCTGCACCGGCTCATCCTTCACTTTCACCTTCACCTCGTTTTCCCTGTTGTTTGAGGACAACACACCTAAAGAACCCTCATCAGGAGCTTTTAGCTCTCTCTTAATGCCCTGCAACGGCTCATCCTTCACTTTCACCTTCACCTCGTTTTCCCTGTTGTTTGAGGACAACACACCTAAAGATGGTCAGTGTGCCTTTTGCCACATTCAAGGATTCCTTGAAAATCCAAACATTGCTTTCACAATGTTGACAGTTCTCTCATCATCCCATCATGGGAACATCTCCTCAAGATCTTTGTGGACAAAACTGCAGATGGTGGTCTACAATCATAAAGAAATGAATGGAGAGAGATCTGATAATATCATAACAGACTTCATGTGTGAAGTCTTAGATAAGATTTTGAGATAAAAGTCTCTAATGACAAAACAGATTAGAGCTTAGATAATATACATGTTTGAGGATGCCATTTTTAAGGTTTTTCCTCCCCCTTGATCCTTTGTAAGCAAACAGAGGTGGTGTTGGTTTACCGGGAAACGGCTCGCCCATCTCTGTTGCAAAGTTTGATAGAGCAAAGAAAACCCAAGACAACAACGCTTGGACAAACCCGTTGATGTGATAAATCCTGGTGATATCCGCAGTCTTCACCAAAGAAATCAAAATCTTAAAAGCTACTCTTCCCCAAGGGTATGCAGTAAACTTGTCTAGATCTATCACCAGCCTAGCAAGGGTTACATTGGTGTCCTGATGGAGAGGGTGTACATCTATGTAGCTGGCAAAGATGGCTAATAGCCCAACCTCACCCGATCATCCAGAACCCACTCAGAACAGCGTCTACACACTGATACCAAGTTTTTATAGCTTGGTCCAATCTCTACAGCCACTCTAAGCTTTACCCAAAACTCTCTCATCTCATCGTGACCTCAGCCTCAGCCTTCAGAGTCATAATATCTTCTTTATATTCGTCGTTGAGTCCGGAAATGTGTTCGAACTCATGAATAGAGAATCTGTCTAGGGTTTCCCCAACTACACTCCAAATCTCATGCTTCTTGTAGGATACAAGTTGGAAATCGAGCATAAAGTAGACCAGGCTCGAAGCCCATACGATTTGTTGCTCGTGGTACATTAAGAAGACACCTAGTTAGGAATTCCAAATGGTATCACATTCGTCTTTAGTTAGTACACGCTTGACAGCTTCAAGAAGCTTAGGTATTCCGTTGTAGTAGCCTATACTTTTGTCAGGCACTGACTTGAGATCTTTGGTGAATTGCCCTTGTGGAAACTCTGGCTTCGGTTGAAACTCTGGCTTTGGTTCATATTTAGTTATTTGCCTGTTGTAGCTATATTACAATCCTATGTCACATCAAAACAAAGTGGGAAGTCACACTTCACAATTATCTAACTTCCCATGTGAAGTCTGAGTTGAAGACTTTCCATATGAAGTCTCGTACACTCTATTAATTGTAATTACTGTTAATTGTTTAAGAACTTAAGTTTCAATTATTTTAAAGTTTGTTTTTAGATTTATTTGAATTTCAGACTTCTTCAGCAAAGTCTACACTTATAAAATGTTACAGACTTCATACACGAAGTCTCCTATGAGACTTCACACGAAACCAAAGAAGTGTGTAGGGCCTAAACTCTAAAATTCAAATATGTTTTTTCACTTTTTGTTAACAAATATTTACATTTGACATCAAAATAGTATAAAATATCCAATATCTAATAACTATGTGAAGGATTGGCATTTTATATCAAAAGAATATCAACCTAAGTCTAACCTAAAAATATATACATAGATTCTTACCGATTGGTAAACCCTAAACCTATTATGCCTCACATGGTTTACATCACATGACTTAGTTTTTATGAAATTTTATTTTTAAACCTTTAGCTTTGATTTAAAATAATCTATCAATCAAAAATTTTGATCCAAATATTTTTTCATAATTTTTTAATTAAAAATTAAGATTTATTACGGTTGCAGACTTCGCATGTGAAGTCTGTGACTGTTTTTTGTTTTCTAGAACATAAACAACCTTACATGCTTCAATTTTATGAAAGTTTCTGAAATTTCAATTTATAAAGTTCATATTTGGATAAAATTATTTTCTGTAAAAGAAATTAGGTTGGCATTATTTTTTATTATTTTTCTAATTTAAATCTAAGGTTTAATTACGGATCAGATTTCATGGACGTCATGCATGAAATCTCCGTCGTGCGAAGGTTAGAACTGTAATTGCGATTTATATTTTTTTTGTTTGCAAATAAGGAGTTAATATAATTTCCCTACCCATTTGGTCTAATTTTGCATTTTTTTTAATTTGGGGTCTAGTTTTGCATTTTAACTCAATTTTAGGTCTAGTTTTAGCAATTCCCACTAATTTTATTCCGTTTTTTTTTTCTCACGAAACTTATTGAAATTAAACCGATACAAGTGCCAATCTGGCTAGAGCGTCTGCCGCAGTATTATTAGTACGTAGAATATAAGAGATAATAATACACAAAAAGGTATGAAGAAGTTCTCGAATTTCCTCAAAAATTCCGTAAACTTCATTATTTGACCCGTTTGAATTCAACAACTGCACCAATGATAGTGAATCCGTGAACAGTTGAACATTATCCAACCGTTGCTCCTGAAGGGCAGTTACAACTTCTAGTACAGCCCATGCTTCCACAACAAACGCCAAAGAAACATGGTCTTTAGATGCATACTATGATATCTCTGATATATCCCCTCCTTCTTCATTCGCGCGAATAATCAATGCGAGCCCACTGCGAAGAGTGGTGCTACTCCAAGCTGCATCAACATAGCAGGAAAACCTTCTAAAAAACGTGGCTTGCTCCTTTGCAGATTTATTAACTTGTGGTCATTTCCCATGCTCCAGTGCAGCATTCCACTCCTTAGCATCCGTCCAAGCTTTGGTAGCTACCTCAGCTGCGGAATAGCCAGTATTCTCGAACACCAGCTTATTCCTAGTTGTCCAAAGATTCCAACAAATCCAAGGGAATAGTGGGATCACCAGTCCTGTTAGGGGGAGGCTTATCGTCAACCTAGAATCCGATAAAAAACCTAGAAGGGATAACTCCACCCGTCGTGGGCCACAATTAATCAGAGCTGCGTCTCAGACTTCTTTCGTAAAAGCACAGTCACTGAAGACATGTAGAACGGATTCCTGCTCTCCACATCGAGCACAAAAGATGTTGTGCGTAATCCCTCTCACCGCAAGATTCTCTCCCACTGGTAACACATTCTTAGCAATCCGCCACAACAAATGTCAAATTTTTGGCAGAGTTTTTGCTTTGCAAATTAACCCTTGTCGATTAAACGTTTTCTCCTCCTCTCCTTTTGGCCCGGTAGAGGCCAGCCCATACCCAGACCGCGATGTGTAGTTACCACCCTTTACCGAAAGCCAGACTAGGGAATCAAATCTTCTAGAAACCCTCACATGAAGAAGTCTAATGGCGTCCTCCATACTGAGGAATAATCAAGCATATGTTCTCCCAGTCCCATTGATTAGAGACTGGATCTTTGAGATCAGCTACATGGAGATTCATGCCATATATCGGCACTGGCCCATAAGGAGCCTCCGGAGCAGTTGTCGACAGCCACAGATCCTGCCATACTCTAATATTAGAATCATCGCCAACCCGCCATCCAAGCCCCAAATTCAAAATCTCTCGACCCGCGAGAATACTGCGCCACCCATGTGACTGCGAAGAGGTATGCGGACCTTCAAGAAGGATGAGTTGTAACAATACTTTCCAAGAAGCACTTTCGCAAATAAAGTGTCCGGAAATTGAATTAGTCGCCAACCAAGTTTAGCTAATAAAGCATCATTGAAAGCCACCAAATCCCGAAAAACCAACCCTCCTGCCTTCAACGGAACTGTCATCTTCTCCCAAGAAACTCAACTCAACTTCCTTACGTCGGGCTTTGCATCCCACCAGAACCTAGTGAGGAGCGATTGGAGTTGCTTATAAACCAAAATTGGTAACTTGAAACAGGACATAGAATGAGTCAGCATAGATGATAGGAAAATTTTAAGTAGCACTTGTTTCCCAGCCTGTGAAAGAAACTTCGACGTCCAGGATAGCCTCCTTCTGTTGTTATCCCAAGAATACTCTTCACTTTCTCCCATTGGCTACGCGGCATTTTTGACGAGAAAGTGATAGACGATTTATGTAAGTTAATGAACTGACTCGAAGCTCCATCATATGTCTTAAAAATCATGACTAAAGTCTCACAATTGGCATGGTTCGTCTTGCAGAAGAACATGCTATCATCTGCAAACAGTACATGACTAACTCTTGGGCTATGAAGAGAGACCCTTATTCCTTTAAGCTTTCCAGATTCTTGAGCCTTAGTACAAAGACCCGAAAGTACCTCCGTACATAAAATAAACAGATACGGTGATAAAGAAACACCCTGTCGTAAACCTCTCGACAGGATAATCGAATCTTCAGAGCCAGGTTAACAAACGATCCTTCACACCGGGCAGGGCCTCCTTTCTTCTCGTGTTGGTTGACAATATCATTAAAATCGCCCATGAGGAGCCAAGCACCTGTCTGAGAGGATCCAATATCCATTATTTTTTCCCACACTTTCTTCCTTTTACCACTCTCCGAATGACCATACACAAAAGAGAGGAAAAACATTTTTCTTTTATACCGGATGCGAGAATCAATAAAATTCGCAAAAGAAGAAATAATTTCTAGATCAACATCGCTTTTTCAAAATAGAGCGAGACCGCCTCTAGTACCATCTGGTGGCAGTGTAAACTTATTTCCGTAGCCCATCCACTGAAATACATTGAAAACAAATTCATATTTATTTTTTGTTTCCATGAGAAAGGTTCTGTTAGGAAATAACTTTAATCTTATTTCCTTTAGACGTCGAACAGTTAGGGTGTTTCCAAGCCCTTGATAGTTCCAACTAAATGTAATCATTTATTCATTGATGGTTTTTGGGAACCCGCCGATCCTTTACAAATAGGAGGCACAAAAGCCTTATTCATCAATCTAGCCAAAACATTAGAACAATCCTCAATCAGAGGAACAAACTAATCAAGATTAGCGTCTTGCGCTACCTTCTCTACCATTCTACCAAGAGTAAGTCTCTGACGAGGTGATCTTCTAGTAGGTGCCAGCAGTCTTCTTTTTGCCGATGAAGTAACCGGCCTAGGACTCACACTCTTTCTTTTATGAGCATTCCGTGACATAGTGGTTCTTCGAGAGCCTAAGCGTGGCCTCCCTGGTCTTTGTCAAACCTCTTTCTCTTGTGTCTCTGTCCCCAGTCCAGAAACCAAGGAGAAACCTCCTAGCACTTCCTGCTCTTGCGATTGTTCTAGAACTTGCAAATCATCAACATCCAGCAAATCATCTCATCCAAATCATTTAGAAATGGTACAATCAAACCTGCATTCTCTAAGGCCAAACTTAAGTCCCTCTTTGCTTTAGGAACCTGCTCACTTATCCTAACTTTAAAGGGAACACCGTTTAATGTAATAGTGACGTCAGCGAAACCATCCTCAACTCCCAATCTATCAAACACAGAGGAAAGAGGTATAACAGCCCGGTATATCCTTTCTATAGCAGGGCAGCATTTTTTAGGTAGAGGAGAAGACGAATCCATAATCGGGTGCTCTAAACGCTCTAATGCTGGGCGCTTACCTCGTTCTTTAGCCCTCTTCTCAATCATAGCTATCTTCTTTATTAAGGTAGAGGCTTCACTTTGTTTCCTTGTGTTGTCAGCATCGGTTGGGGCTACGAGTGCCGAATCCTTCTCCTGAGATAAGGTATGTCCTGCTTTGCTACACCCATGATGTGGAGAAGTCGCCACTTGAGTAGAGATCACCAAAGCATTGTCCGTAGTAGGCTGAGCACTAGACGTAGATCCACTCCTAGCTAGAGTAGACTTCATTAGAGAAGAAATCATATCCTCATCAGGGTTATTATTAGACTTGCTAAACCCATAGCATTTTTGAGCCTTGAAGACAAAATGTCGTCCAGCCTGCTCCCTACGATCATATTGGTCACGAGCCTGCTGATGCCTACGTGAGTCCCCAGCCCTAAGAGGTTGAACATCAGCTCGCTGCATACCTTGTATCCGAGGAGGTGATATGCTCCTATGTCGCCCCTTAGTCTCAATGCGTGAACGATTATCACGAGAGGAGCCACGACTCTTAAACCTTGCATTGTACCCCTTTGTTACACTGTGAACATGAGAGCTCCTTCGCTCTTCTCTTCTGCGCATGTCCTCTCCTACACAGAGGCGAGTATTTTTTTGTTTAACATCGTCTTGTTTTGGATAAGGGTGCTTCCCTTCTTTAAGGAGCAAGGGGGGACAATTAACTTCTTCATGTAGCAAACTCATACACTTGAAACAGTGTTTTGCAATGCCTTCATACTCGAAGGAAATAAATACCTCCTCACCAGCCGGTGTTAGAATGGATTTACGAGTAACCAGGTGCTTAAAAGCATGCATCTCCACCTGCACTCTTGCTTCTGCCGCATCACAAGTGATCACACCGCCTAAATTTTCACCAATAGAAGTCAAGGTAGACGTAGTCCAATATTGAAGAGGAATTCCATGCACTCTAATCCATAATGGTATCCGAGACGGAAAGGAGTCAGAAACAACGGGCTCCCAACGTTCCAAAACAAACATCCAGCGTTCTAATGGAATGGGGCTCTCTTCAACACTGCTTACAAGTCTTCTTCTGTTTTAAACCTGAAATGAACTTCTCTTGTCCCAGGTCTCTTCCTTCAATGCCATTCTAAACTGGCCAGATCGACAGTATGAACGCCAGAAGAACATTAATATTTTGCACCTGAGGATTCGTAACTCTGCCTATCAAAGTGAATCTATTCGCTTCGATGAGGCTAGTATTGTCGATATCCGGAATTTTTATTGGTTTTTCCCTCACCCAGGAATTGTTTTGATCTTTAGGGTGGCCACAGGTACAATAAGAGTGTGAATGTGTTATCAGAGCAGAAAAGCAATCAACGTAGTCCAACATATATTTTGTAAAAAAAACGAAACAAGAAACTCGAGCTTGCGAAGGTAGGCAATAACGAATCTGATGTAGATCTGTAAGATCTCTGTAGATCCCTTCCAAGAAGCAGGTGAAGGTGGTAGAGGGACCGATGCAGATCGTCAGAAACCAAGCGAGAGAGTCTTCAAGCGGAAGAAATTGTGAGACAAGTCAGGGCGATCTCTAAACGTACACGAACGGCAGATGATCTGAGTAAGGTCTGTATTTAACAGAAAAAAGTCTAGAAAATATCTAGAAAAGCTTGACAACGACACCAGAGCATCAACCAGATTCCATGAAGGAATCTAGATCACAACCGAGTCGTGTCTTTGTCACCAAGTTTTAAGCACAACACGGGGAAAAGGAACACACCAGAGATGGAGAAGAGACGACTCACGAGCTACAGATCTACCAAACACACCAGGGGATCACAATCAAATCCCGGAGTCTCGTAATCGCCAAGATATTGCCGCTCATCGTCGCTAGGGTTTCGTTTTTAAGTTTATTCCTTTTTTAAGTTTTTTAAATGTATTTTTACTTAAGAATAATAAAAAAATTCATCAATTAGTAAGGCAGAAGAAGAAATTTCAAAAGTGTTCCTCCATGTAATAAATAACACTCATAAATTGCTAAAAATGATGTAGTTTTTTTCAAAAATAATAAACAAAAGTCAGTTATGTGTGAGAATGCATGTATTTAAAATTAATACTGATAAGATAATATACATATTTAAAATTCCAGAGATTCTACCAGTCAACGCTATCGGAAATCTCCCAGCCGTTAGGAGTTAGCAAACACCTACCTTTGAGAACCCACAGAACACAGAAAAACCAGTTTTCCGGATCAAAACCCGGTTTGTCCCGGGTTTACTCGGTTTCACAACTTTTACTATATAAACTCATTTACCTAATTTGTTAGGACTTAATTAATACTTTTTCAAAAAACCTCTCTTGGCCTCATTTAGAACTTGTATGGATCTTAAGTTTTCATGCAATTTCCTTCTTTTCCATCTTAAGTTTCTTTAAGCATTTCAAAGTTCATCATGATTAAACATTTAATCTTTGTAGATCTTAGTGTTTATATAATGATTCATGACTAGTCTTTTTAGGGTTCTTGGGTATGGTAGATTACGGTAGATCTAGGTTGATCTATGATGCTTAAGGTTTAGATTGTTCATTATCTTTGTTCATTAGGAGTTCTTAAAGCTAAATTAGCCTTGATCATGTTAGTCTAGATCATAAGTAGATTCATGCCCGGAAGGTGTTTGTGAAAATGCTTGAATGAACCTAGTGAATGTTTAGTGTACCTAGCCTATGGAAATAGATGATAGGATGTTAAGTGCTTAGTTAGACTTGTTATTAATGTTTATTGATTACCAAATTGCGAACTGGAGTTTATGACAATTAAGTGATTAGTAAATGGATGAATGCCATGAAAGTGGATTAGTTTAGTTTAGTTTAGTTAAGTGATTGGTAGTTTGAATAAGTATCATGGATTAGCTTGGATTTGATTTGATCAATTGTCTTACCCGAGGATTCGCTTGTTTAATTATCGTTTAAGAATTGTTTAGCTTTGATTAGTACTTTCCGGCTTGTTTTAGATTTTTAATTTAGTAGTCTTTGTTATTGCTTCTATATTGCTTTGGTAAGCTTTATTGATTGATCTTTCTTTGCTTCTTGCTTAGTTTTAGATTGAATTGATTAGGTTGTTAGTATAAAAAGCCAAAACTTTAATCGCATAGCTTAAGTAGTTTCTTGGATTCTTAGTGTAACTATTCTAATCTCCCTGTGGATTTTGACCCCTAAGTACTTCGATGACAAGCCATTCACGGGGTTGATTACAAAGATGGTTTAAAACTTAATCTTTATCAAGTTTTTGGTGTCGTTGCCGGGAAGTTTAGCGATAGCCATTAGGATTTGGACTTCATTTGAGACTAATCATTAAAAAAAAAATTTGCATATGTTTAGATACATACATCTAGTTGAGATGATAAATTTCTTATTTTATGTTATTATTATTTTGTCTTCCTTGATTCTCTTATGATTTTAAAGGTATCCAAACAAAAAGAAGAGAAAAAAATCCAAAAGAAGAGAAATGGAGACACAAGATCGTTTAAAGTGTTGGATATAGACAATTAAATAAACACTCTTCACGCTCCATAGTCTCAACAATTGAGATCAAAACCGACTCATGCTCAAGCGAAGACACCCACATTAAGAAGCTTTGATGCTCCATCATTATTATGAGTCGAGATATGGAATTCGACCTCCTCCCATATAAGCCAATGCTTATGAAATCAAGGCAAGTTTGATTAGATTGAATCAAGGCTCTAAGTTTTTGGCCTAGCAATGGAGAATCCCTATGATCCTTTAGACTCCTTTGAGAGATTGTGTAGCACGTTTAGGATTGAAGGTGTGCCCGAAGTTAGTATCAAACTCATTTTGTTTTCATTTTCTCTTAGAGAAAAAGCAAGCCAATGGAAGAAAGCTATACCATCTCACTTGGTCAATCCTTGGGATGAATGTAAGAAAATCTTCCTTCTCAAGTTCTACTCCACGCAAAAAAGGGTGCAAATAAGAAATGCCATAATGAGTTTTAAGCATGGAATTCATGAAATATTCCATGAAGCATGGGGAAGACTTACGGGATATACTCGAGATTGTCCACATCATTGATTCAACAAGCAAGCTATCCTTAGTAATTTATATATGGGTGTTAATAATGATCTCAAATTGACTTTTGATGTGGTTAGCAAAGGACGGTTGGCAAACCTCACCGTGGAACAAGGAGAGCTACTTGTTGAGAATTTTTCCAAAAGTGAACGAAGCTAAAATGAAAGATGTGATGAAACATCTCAAGATTCAACAAATGATAATGTAGAGACTGTCATAATGATGCAACAAAGAAGATCTAGTGTGGTTCATGTACAACAACAAGAGAGCGTATGTCGAGTTATTCAAGGTCAAGGGTATTGTTTTCAACAAGGTTCCCATGGAGATTCTCAAAAATCTACCCAAGATGAGGAAACAAGAAAACTTTTAACTGAAGTCCTATAGGGTCAACAAATGGATGAAATTGAGCTTGACAAGAAGTGAGGAGCAATTGCTAGGAAGATTGATAACACAAGTGTTGAGTTGAACTTCAAGATTGAGCAATTAGCCTCGCATATGGAAACCATAGAATCCAAATCGATTCACCTATATTGGCCATACAAGAAACCAAATGATTTGTGTTTTATGATTTCACAAATTGTTGATATTGATATAATTGACAATGAAGAGAACAAAAGGTCCAATGAGGATGATCTTGATAAGTAGAGAAGTTTGAAAACTCGCGTTGTGCGTTAGAACATGATTAATGACATGGTAAATGGTATCGATAAAGTGATAGCTTCACACCCAAGAGCTTCTTAGAAGAAAAAACCAAAAAGAAGATAATGCTTTGGGTTATGGTAATGAAGAAGCTTTAGCAGTTGATGGTGTTTATTTGGACTTTCTCTTCTCCACCACTATAGAGAATGAGATTGAGCAAAGCATGGGGAACTTATTAAGGTAAAGAAGGGTAAAATCAAGAAAAAGAAAAGCAAGATTGATAACACATGTGTTGAGTTGAACTTCAAGATTGAGCAATTACCCTCCCTCCCTCTAACTCCACGACAACCACCTCTAATGGGCCTCGTGTCCGCTCTCGGCTAATTAGGCCCACCCTTGTCCAACGGTTGGTCTGCTACGTCCGGGAGGCTTTAAATACTTGTAGCCGACCCTACAAATTACCTCATGATCTTTCTCATTGTTTTTTCCTCACTCGCACGGTATCAAAAATCACTTCCCTAAAGGTCACCTATCCTGAAATCGTTCCAGCTCAAGTACGCTTAAGTTTGGAGTTCTCTCGAGATGTTTGACCGAAAAGATAGGTGCACTTTAGTGACATAGGTGGCTAAATCAATTTTTTTATACCTTTATGCATGCACCACCATATTCCTGAAACCGAGATGTTACACTCCCATCCAAGTCGAAACCGCCTCTACAACGAAGCTAAGTTAGGGAGAAGGCACATCTCTTCTTCCACTCAACCTCTACACCACTTATGCTTCACCATCCTCCCTAACACAATGGAATTCTTTGATTCCACCATCTCCTAATCACTGTAAGGATCAAGGCTAGGGTCAAGGTATGGTAACTCTTCTTCATTGTAAATATCATCTAGTTCTTATTTCTTAATTTTTTCTCCTCTCTTTGGCTTTTATCACACCGAGATAGTGTAATTCAAGTTCGTGGAGGGATTTGTGTCCTTTGACTTGGTGTTTTGTGTTCTTAGTTTCATTTTTGTATGTTTGAGTCTCATGTATTCACTCATTTGCATATAAAAATCATCACGTAGCTTTGTATATGCATCCTTGCCTTTAGGATTGAGACTAATAAGATTTAGGTTGCATTTGCATATGCATAGGGAATAATAATGATATTACCTTGTAGAAATTTGAATTAAGGATTGAGATCAATGCCCTTGATCATGGTTATTTGTTGCTTTTAACTTCTTTGAATAAAAGAGAAAAGCCACGTTTAGTTCTTTTGTACTTCGAAAACACCTACCTTTGTGAAACTTGCATGATCCTCAAAGTTTCTCTATTTTTATTGGACTTAAATGAATTTAATATCTCGTTTAAGGGAATGAAATACATTCTCATGGTTCACACACGGGTTTTTTTATCACTTTACCACTTTTTGCTAACCTGAGTGGCCATTTTACATCTTAGAAAATGGTTCCACTGCCCTTAACCCAATCCATACTTTTTATCCCACATTGTATTTTTGAGTGAGGCATTTTCTTGATAATGTTTTTCATGTGAAAAACTTGAGAGTATCGGGAACGAAAAGATCTAACTCTCATTATAGCAAGTTCTTGAGCTTTGAATGCTAGCTTCTAGGTTGGCAACGTGTAGAACTAGGAGGTTAGACTTGAGGCATGATAAAAATGATTTTGAGTTGAGGTTGATTTGAATAGTGGAATGAGAGGAGAGAAAAAGAAAAAAAAGGAGATGGTTGAAAAGAAAAGAAAGAAAAAGTATAGAATCGAAAAGAAAACATTCTCTTAGGAAATGATCAAGGTTTAGAAAAACAAAAATTGTGACTCTAAATGTTTTAAAAGAAAATAATGTCCTGTAACTTCCTAAGTTCAAAAGAAAAGAGTTTAGTATTAAAGAAAAACAAAAGCAAGAGTTGAAAAAGAGTCCAAGTAAAAAGAAAAGATCTCCTAAGAGTTTGTAAAAGTTTAAAGAATTGTGGTTGGTGTAAAAAGTATATATATTTAGTTATGAAAGAGTTTGTTGGGTGAAGTAGAAGGGAAAGAAACAAAGAGAAGCGGTTTTGGGTAGACTTTAGCAAATATCTTGATAGGATTGAGTAGAACAATGAGAGTTACAGTTTGTATGCATAAATTGTTCTCTTTCTTAGATAGATTTCGCATAATTTGTAGCATTCCGTGTTGTTTGAGAGTCACCCACCAAAATTGGTTGAGAACCAACCTAAAAACCTCTGAAACCAAACTGATTGAGAATGATTAATATCTCCTTTGCGAGATGGCACTTGATACCTTAATGAATGTGAAAGAGTTGATTTGTTTTGATTGTTTGGATTCTATTTGGTTTCGGAGTTTATAGTAGAAGTTTGAATTCAACTAGTCATGGTAAAGTACGAGTGAGTAGATGCTTGTATCTTGCATCGTTGAACCATATTTAAGGGCATTGTTTTGAATACTTTGTTTGAGGTTTGTGGCTTTG
The DNA here is from genome assembly GCA_004349715.1 of Crucihimalaya himalaica. Lineage (NCBI taxonomy): Eukaryota > Viridiplantae > Streptophyta > Magnoliopsida > Brassicales > Brassicaceae > Crucihimalaya > Crucihimalaya himalaica. Next base: position 689,911 of record SMJT01000039.1, on the reverse strand, counting down.
AATCTCCGCCTTCAATCTCTCTTCTTAGATTATCTCTTTGTAGTTTGCTTGTGGACAAGGAGAGTTGATATTCATAAGATTTGCATTGTTTTTAGGTTGTTTTCTCTAGTTTTAGCTTCATTTACTTAGTTAGTTTTACACTTTGCATCAGTTTCGGTCTTCTTTGTTCATGATCATGCATTTTAGGACCTTAGGTTTGTTTCCATTCATTTGCATTACATTTTGTTTTTTTTTTTGTTAGGTTTCTTTATGTTGGGAGCTTCAAGGATGGATTTGAGCTTATGAGAGCTTGGAACTTACGTTGGAGGAGACTTGGACCTGCGGAAAAAAAATTGAGTACAGTGGAAAGGTGAGTTAAAGGATCGGGTCAGACATAACGGGCATGCTTAGCAGGCAACTAGCAGCCGTTATAGTGCTAGCGGTCAACTCTCTTGGTCACCTGAAAACTGCTACGCTTCTACAAGAAATTAAGCCAAAATCCAGAGATTCTACCGGCCAACGCTAACAAGAATCTCCTAGTCGTTAGGAGCTAGAGGACACATACCTTTGGGAACCTCTTGATCGAGTAACCACTACAGAGCATAGAAACACCAGTTTTCCGAGTCAAAGCCCGGTTTGTCTCGGGTTTACCCGGTTTCACCCTTTTTACTATATAAACTCATTTATCTAATTTGTTAGGACTTATGCTTTTTTTTAAAACCTCTCCTAACCTCATTTAGATCTTGTATGGATCTTAATTTTTAATAAAATTTCCTTCATTTTCATCGTAAGTTTATGTAAGCATTTCAAGTTTTATCATGATTATGCACTTAATCTTTGTTAATCTTAGTGTTTATATCATGATTAGTGAGTAGTCCATTTAGGGTCCTTGGGTATGCTATATTAGGGTAGATCTCGGTTGATCCATGATGCTCAAGGTTTATATTATTCATTATCCTTGTTCATTAGGAGTTCTTAAAGTTAGATTAGTCTTGATCATGTTAGTCTATATCATAAGTAGACTCATGCCTAGAATGTGTTTGTGAACCCGATATCCAAACGAAACCCGATCTAACCCTAACATATATAACCATTACCCTTAAGCCTTTAACCCTAATTCTTTCCTTAGCCTCGAGTGAGAGACAAATCCAGTTGCTTGACCAAACGATTATCTAATCTCTGTTTCTCTTCCTTCTCCTTCTGTTTTGTATCGTCGTTTGGCGGCGGATGACTGGTGCAGTGGTTATCAGAGACGATAAGCAAGCGAGGAATGTGTGGTCTCCATCGCAGATCGTGGTGAGGAAGAGGAGTATCGGTGGCGAAAGCGGTGAGAGCGTTTTGTCTCTGCCAGTTATTAATTAGGAGAGAGCTGACAATTAGGAGAGTTTTGGAGGATAAAGGTGGCACTGGAAGCTCTATCAAAGATTTTTTGTTGTTCACAACAAATAGAGGTGATATAGGTGATGCGTTGTTTACTCGGTCATAGTCATCTCTTTCTCCAAATCACAGGAGTTAACATTTCACAAATATCTTAGTCTATAATTTAATCATCTTTGTTGATCGATACTGATTAATTTTCATGAGTTTATTGATTTGAATTGATTACCACCTATGTTCTTCATTTGTCCTGATGTTAACCTCAAATCTTATTGCTTAAAAAATTAATCAAAAATCTTATAATTCAAAATGTGAAATTGGTGGTAGTCAGAGGATGTTATTATCTTTGTTGCCTCTGCAATCTTTGTAAATTGTAATGGTTACACACAATCATATTGAATTCGGGTTTGTTTGGAATTCAGATTGGATTGGATATTTTATTAAGGTTCAGATATAAATAATCAAAACCGAACCGAAACCAAAGAATATTTTTGATTTCAGATAACAACAGAACCGATCTAAACCAGATGGGTTTTATCCAAACTCGACCCGAATATCATAAAAACCCGAACAGGTCTTGTATCCCTAAACCCGAACATCCGAAAATCTGAAAAACCTAAACCGAATCTGAACGGATACACGAAAGCCCAACCCTACATTTAGCTTTAATTAGTACTTTCCCGTTTGTGATTTGAAATTGAGTAGTCTTTGTTATTACTTATCTTTTGCTTTGTTTAGCTTTATTGCTTGGTCTTGCTTTGCTCCTTGCTTAGTTTTAGTTTGAATTGTTTATGTTGTTAGTATAAAAACCAAAACCTTAATCGTTTAGTTTAAATAGTTTTTTGAATTCTTAGTGTAGCTTTTCTTATCTTCTTGTAAATCTTTATCCCTAAGTATTTCGATGACAAGTCATTCACTTTAGGTTGATGACAAATAGGGTTTTAAACTTAATCTCTATCAAATATTCTTGCTAAATAATTTTGTTTTTATAAATGTTAAAATCTGTTTGACTAATAACACACGTAAATACAACATTTTAAAAGTGAACTAGAAATGATGTGTTAGAGTTAGAAAAAAACTTACATTTATATGTTCTTTTATAAACATATTTCTTTTCCCTCTAACATATCTCTTATGAACAATATAAGATGATTTACTCTAACAAACTAGGTTTGGGTGAATTTACCGACAAAAAATATCGAACCTGAATTTCTGTAATTCAGTGTGGGTTTGGTTTTGAGCGACAAATTGATCAATTTTTTTTTTCTTTTTATCGGTTATTCGTTCAGTTTTGGTAAGCTGAACTGATTGGTTTACTGAATTTTTTCTAATTTTCCTAAATTTTTGTTCTCTGATAACTATTTTATTTTTGAGCTAAACCGAACTTTGGAACTGAACCAAACTTTTAAAAAAATACAGAAATATTCCAAATTACCAAAATAAACTGAAATAAATCAAAATTACACCAAAATTTTTGGTACAAACCAAAGTTCAGTTTAAATTCGAAATGATTATATCCAAACCGTATAAACTGACTGCAGAAAACCAAACAAAAGTTTACTAAATTTAAAAAGGGAAAACGATCATTTTAATAACGAACTTACGCGTTTTTGCAAAAATAAATACGAACTCTTTGTTGAGCCAAAAGATATACAAATTTTAAGTTGACTGAACCAATTTAAGTACAGAAAAAGTCAAACATTAACAGTATTCCAACGTTGACTTTTTCTGTACTTAGATTGGCTCAGTCAACTTAAAATTCGTATATTTTTCGGCTCAACAAAAAGTTCATTTTTATTTTGACAAAAATGTTTAAGTTCGTTACTAAGGTTTGAAAAATTATCATTTGTATGAACGGAATGAAAATTAACCATTTGTATGTGTTTTTTTATCACATTATTATTTGTATGAACGGAATTTTTCAAATTTCCCAAATGTTTCCAAATAAATGCTTTCGTCACATGAAAATATAACAACAATATCTTTACTGGAAAACTAGTTAAATATTTTTTATAGTATTTGAGACATTTTTAAATTAAAATATAGTTTATATTTATGTATGGTCAATTTACTTTAAAATAGTTTTATATTTTATAGTTATATAGTCGAAAGATTATAGCTTATTTTAAATAAAATTCAATATTATATAATTAATTGAAAAATGGAAAGTGACCATTTTAATAACGAATTTACGCGTTTTTGCCAAAATAAATATGAACTATTTGTTGAGCCAAAAAATATACAAATTTTAAGTTGCTTGAGCCAATTTAAATACAGAAAAGTCAATGTTGGAATACTGTTAACGTTGACTTTTTTGTATTTAAATTGGTTCAATCAACTTAAAATTTGTATATTTTTGCCTCAACAAAGAATTCATATTTATTTTAGACAAAAACGTATAAATTAATTATTAAAATGACCATTTCCCAATTTAAAATGATATTTTAGAAGTTTCTTTACGCATGGAATTGAGGTCGTACATAATCCAAGTAATTAATTTTTAAAAAAACGTCAACGTATCTTTATCTCTAAGGGTAATTTGGTGAAGAAAAGCCATATCCCTGACTCCATGTGTACCCCCAAACAAACAACCCAAATATTTGGAATAACGAAAATTCAAAAAAAAAAACAAAAACCGGCTACAGTAGGTAATCCTCCAACAAAAACCAACACCTGTCAAATACACAGAGCTGATCACATGCCAATAGAATAATTTAAAGTATTTTAAATTCTTTAATTTTTTGAAAAGTATCTAATAAGATCAAAGGCGGTACTTGATTCAAAGTTTACATAATCCTCTGTGTCATTGTCACATTCTATAAAAAACTTCCCAATTTAAACCATTAATTTTTTTTTGTTCCAGTTAAAACTTGGAACTATTAAATTTTTTCAGAAAAAACCTTCAACTCTTAATACGTGTGTCCGAGGTTAAGTTGACTGATGAACAGTAACGTTGACCGTTAGTCAACTTTTTTTTTTTTTTTAACAACTTATCATTTTGATTGATTAGTGTAAGTAGGGTAAAAATATTTAGTTAGTCATGACGGTGATAAAACATATGTCGTAAACAAATTTTGAGTGAAGCGAGTTATGCGGGTGCGGGTCGCGATATCTGAAAAAAGGATTATATAAACCCGCATCACTATTAAAACAAAATTCGGGCCAAATCAATCGAAAGCATTAAAATTCAGTTCAAAATCTTGTTTTTATTTAATATAAAAAAATTGAAAAAAATTAATTTTTTTTTGTAGTTTTCTTTCTATAATAAAACAACAACTCTATCTTAATTTGGAGCATAAGTCTATTATATAGAAAAATTTTATTTATATTAAAAAAAATTTTTATGTTTTAACTCCAATAGCGGATAACTCTCTTCACTGAAAATTTGTTTATGACTTAAATATTTGTAGCGGATAACCCGTCATGGCTAGCTAAATATTTGTACCTTACTTATATTAATTAATCAAAATGATAAGTTAATGAGAAGTCAACTCACCTCACATCCTTTCATCTAGGTCCGTAATTGGCTGCACATCAACTGTAACGGTGAAGAAGATAAAGATTTTCTAATTGGAATAAATTTTAATGTTTTCGGCTAACTTAAGCCGAATTTTTTTTTAAATTAGTTATGCGGGTTTATATAACTCTCTTTTTCAGATATCGTGACTCGCATCTGCAATGCCTTCTCCACAACCTGCACCCGTATAACCCGCTTTACTCAAAATTTGTTTACGACCTATGTTTTACCACCGTCATGACTAACTAAATATTTTTACCCTACTTACACTAATCAATCAAAATGATAAGTTGTTAAAAAAAAAAAAGTTGACTAACGGTCAACGTTACTGTTCATCGTTGACCGTTAGTCACCTTATCTCGGGCACAAGTATTAAGAGTTGAAGGTTTATTCTGAAAAAATTCAAAAGTTCAAAGTTTTAACTTGAAACAAAAAAAAGTTAAAGGTTTAAGTTGAGAATCATTTGCAACTTGGAGGTTTTTTATGAGATTTTCGCTATTATAAAATATATATACAAAAGAATTATAAAAAAACCTTTTGTTTTTATTTTTTAAACAAAGTTTTTGAAATAGAAGAAGAGTAGCTACCACTCCACTCTTCTCGTCTCTCTCTCTCTATACATACGCTTCCTTGTGTTTTTGTTTTTACTCGATCGCCATTGTTGTTGCAATCGAAGCTTTTACAAGAAGAAGTACTTCTCTCTCTCTCTCTCTCTCTCTCTCTCTCTCTCTCTCTCTCTCTCTCTCTCTCTCTCTCTCTATTTTGTTTTTGAGTTTTTGTTGCTTTTTTGGTGGAGAAGAAAGATGGAGAAAAACACACCGGTGAGGAAACCACACATGTCGACGGCGGATCTACTAACTTGGCCAGAGAATCAACCGTTTGAGTCTCCCGCCGCCGTAGCTTCTCGCTCCGCCGCCAGATCGAACCAGGTAACTACTACTAATTCACTTAAATTTAGCGATCTACGAATATTATATTTTTGTAAATTTGAAATTTAGGGGAAATAGTATCAACCGTCGGATGAAATATTACTACTAATTTTTGTTATTTTCCCGATCTACGAATTTGAAATTTGATTCGTTTCGGATTTTTTATTTTTTTTTGTAAATTTGAAATTAGGGAAATTAATCTCAGCCCTTGGACAAAATGTTTAAACAATTTACTACTAATTTCACTTAATTTTGTTAATTTCCCGATCTACGAGTTTTAAATTTGATTCGTTTCTGTTTTTTTTTTTTTTGTAAATCTGAAATTAGGGAAATTAATTTCACCCGTTGGATATAATGTTTAAACAGTTTACTACTTATTTCACTTAATTTGTTAATTTCCCGATCATAGAATTTGAAATATGATTCGTTTCTAATTTTTTCTTTTTAGAATTTGAAATTGGGGAAGTTAACCTCAGCCGTTGGATAAAATGTTTAAATAATTTATTACTAATTTCACGATTTATTCGTTTTAATTTGAATTGGGAAATTAATCTTAGCCGTCGGATGGAATCAGCAAAGTAGTGTTTGGAGGACAAGTGACAGATGAAGAAGTTGAGAGCTTGAACAAGAGGTGAGAGATCTGACAATATTTTCTTCATATATATATTTTTTCGAATTTGAAGAAAAAAAAAGGGTATTATATAATTAATAAATGCGGAACAATAAGAACGAAAGAATCTGTCGTTATTGGACCCTATCGAATGTTTGTTTTGTTTTTTTGGTAGGAGAGAGTTTAATTGCCATAATTAATGTCTTAATTAGGAAGCATATTTGGTATCTCTTCAATTTAATTTCCCCTTTTGATCTACTTCTCTAATTTTGTCTTTTTCTCCTAATTTTATTCCTATATGGGTAAATAGTAATTGATCCCAGTCTTATTAAGATTCATAACCCAAATTTGGTTTCTTTGTCATTTGATAGAATTGTGTCAATGTTTATTTCAGGTTTAGATTGGTTATTGTACTTGGTTTAATATTGATTTATTATTTACAGTAAAACCTCTATATATTAATACTGTTGGGACTATAATATTTTATTAGTTTATAGTTAGACTAATTGATCCAAAACTAATTTGTGACCCAAGAAATATATTGATTAATCGAGATTTAATTTATAGAGGTTATACATACTGTAGCTCTATCTTGTTTATATTTTACATTCAGTGAGAACGTTGAGAGGATCTGATAGTTAGTAGTTACTTTGACATGTGTAGATAGATTAGGATCTGAAAGTTTACTTGACATGTATAGATAGATTTGGGTAAGTTTTTTATTGTTAATGTTTTGGTTGTGTAATCAAAATCTTGTTTTTTAGTAAGCCTTGTTCAAATTACAAGATGAAGGAGATCACAGGGAGTGGAATTTTCTCTGTGTATGAAGAAAATGAAGATTCCGAGACCAGAATTGCTGATCCAGCGATAAATGGCAAAACAAGAACATTCCAGGTTTGTTTTTTCTTTTTCTTTTTTCTGTGTCTATGGATACATTTGGTAGGTTGTTTTGATCATTTTGTGTGTTTGGATTGTTTCAGCAACCACCAGCAGCAATTGTGAGTCACATTTCGTTTGGGGAAGAAGAGATTGTTACACCGAAGAAACCAGCGACTGTGCCAGAAGTGGCGAAGCAGCGTGAGCTCAGTGGTACATTGGAGTATCAGTCTGATGCTAAGCTTAATAAGCAATTCTCAGATGCTAAGTGTAAGGAACTAAGTGGTCATAACATCTTTGCTCCACCACCTGAGATAAAAGCACGTCCTACTGTTCGTGCCTTGGCTTATAAAGACAATTTCGACTTGGGAGAATCTGATACCAAACCCGTAACACTCTCTAAACTTATACTTACTCCGTTTTACTAAAATTCAACATTAATATAAAGAGGATATTAGACCTCTCTACTCATTGTTATTCACACAAATTCCACTTATTCTCTCAGGATGGGGAATTGAAGACGGCCAAGAAGATTCCTGACAGGAAATTTATGGATTTGTCGGGAAACAACATATTCAAAGGAGATGTTACGTCTCCATCTGCAGCCACGGCTGAGAAGCTTCTAAGCGCAGCGAAGTTGAAGGAGATAAGTGGCAATGACATATTTGCAGATGCAAAGGCTCAGTCTCGTGACTACTTTGGCGGTGTTCGTAAACCACCCGGTGGAGAAAGCAGCATTGCCTTGGTCTAAAACCCACCAATAATAATTATATAGCCCAAGATTAAAATTCTCTACAGACTTAGAAGGTTCTAACTATTTATCATCATTAATAGATAATGTACTTTTGGATGTTTTATTTCAATGTTTCCGGATTTGTGTGCTTGGATGGTATGAAATGATGGAGATAGGCAAAATCGATCGGACTCTTGCGGAGTTTGTTACCGGAAAGCTAATCTGGTGTCTTAGGACTTTGTGGAGTTTATTTGTTTTTGTGAGTTCAGACTTTTAACTACCCGTTGTTAAAGTCTGTCTCTGTATTTGTTGCCAACTAATTGTTGGGATTGATTTTATTGATTAGTTTGGGGCTTATCTATTATCTAAGAAAAAGATTGTGGACCATTTCTGCAAAACCTGTCTTACACGTTTGGTGCGGTGGGTAGGAGTAGGACTGAGCAGATACATAAGATTAAGAAGTCTATTTCTCTTTTTTGGATCAGGTACTCTTAAATTTTTGGGATATTTTTTAGGTTTAGTTGGATATATGAGACGTTTTGTTAACTTAATTGGTAAACTAGGCCTATCATTATTTATAATTTGGGGAATGGGGGAAGAAAGTGTTTGTCAAAGGGATATTGTGCGAGTGTGGGTGAGTGAAAAAACAAAAGAGGGCAAAGGGAAAGAGAGTGTATGTGAGATAGATTATTTTAGTGGGATTGAAAAATTCAATTAATGGTATTTGGTAAAAATAAGGGTAGGGAAGTTGATGGGTGAGAAGGAGGATTAGGTCAATGGTGATGTACGAGGTGGTGGTGTACGAGGTGTACGAGATGGTGGTGTACGAGGTGTAAGGTGTGATGGTGTACGAGGTGTATGAGGTGGTGTACACTGAGGTGTAAGGTGTGTTGGTATACGAGGGGTACAAGGTCTGGTATACGAGGTGATATGAAAGGTTTTATTGTGTGTATGGTAAGGTGAAAAACATGTTTGGTATATGCAGTTGGTGTTCGGATGATTACATGTACACCATAATTTGTGTAGGTGGACCAAAACATGTGTACCTGGATAAATTGGTGAAAACAATGTGAAAAGTTACTTAAAAATCGATGATCTTGTACACCAATATTTGTGTACACCAACGAGTGATTTATAATACAAAGAATTGGAGGGACCATACTCGTTCTTCTCTTGCTGCGAAAATGTATTGTAATGAAACTTAAAAATTCATATTTCACTTTAGGCTCAGGGAAGGTTGGAAAATGTATTGTGTTTTTTTCATCATTTTTTGCAGCATTTGAAGGAAGATATGAAGCTGAGTTACTTCTCAGGAACTAATATCAACCGGTCGCTTAGCGTCTCGATCTTGGTAACTTTTGTCAAAGTTTTTTTCTGATTAATGTTTTCATTTATTATTGGTAATAAGAGAAATAAGTGAAATAATGTGCTTGAAATGCAACTCTTGAAGATTTTGAGAACAGAATGAAAAGTTAACAAAACGCACTTCGTGTTGATACAAGACACTATGATGCCTGGTATGGGCTTGGAATGATATATCTACGCCAAGAGAAGTTAAGAGTTCTCAGAGCATCACTTCAGAATGGCTTTCCTAATAAACCCGAGTTTCTCTGTTCTAATGTCTTATTTAGGGACAACTTTGCATGCCTTAAAAGTTATATTATACACTCATTTGGGTGAGTTTTATATGGTTTACAAGAAGAACAATCAATTGAAAAATGACTAAATGCTTATTTTTGTTCTATGTTAACAGAGAAGTGAGGAAGCATTAGAGATAATGGAGCAAGCTATAGTAGCAAACAGAAAAAGCCATGTTTCAATGTACCAAAAAGCCTATTGTTGGGACTATATATTTATATAGGAATTTCAAAAAAATTATTATTTTATTATCTTATCGAATTGTGTTAAATTTTACACTGGTCCGACTCGGGACCAACGGAATTTATTAATTTATAGTAATTATTAATTTAGAGGTTTTACGGTAGTAGCAAATGATAAAAAAAATATTGAAAACTAATTATAAATCAAATTTCTTCATTTAAAAAAAAGATTTAAAAATCAGTCGCAGCGATTACTAAACGAACAACACAGCGACTAGTCGCAGCAACCAGTCGCGCGATTACTAAACGAACAACATAGCGACCGGTCGCACGACCAGTCGCGCGATTGATAAACGAACAACGACCTGCGATTTCCAAGTCGCAGTCGCAGCCGAACACGCCCATACTTGTGAGTACGTGGAACAAAATTTGTGTACGAAGATTTGAAGGGGTGTAAAAAATTAGAATATTTGGACAAGTGCTACTTTTATTGATGAGTTGTTGTACACCGAAATATGTGTACGTAGACATACTTGGGAAGTATATTGAACTTAGCATTTTAGAAGATTTTGGGATTTCTTAAAATCACATGTTATTCAACTAATGATTTTTAAAAAATTCCACAAATATGTTATTGAACTTGAAATTTATGTAAAATCATTTACAATCTCTTGTTATTCAATCAAAAATTTGTAAAACTCATATCAAATCTAGTGTTATCCAAAATATCATAATTTTTCATAGAAAATCACTTGAACTGATTCTTGGTGACTTTTTGTTAATTTTTAGTTAAAAATTATGACTAAAAAAATCACACCTATAGAGTTGGAATTTTAAAAGATTTCAAACAAAAAAAAAAAACATTGTCGGATCATCTTCTTTGCTCCTCCTTCTTTTTCTTCTTCTTCTCCCTTCCTAACATGCTTTGCTTTCCTCACATTTGCCCCAAAAAGAAAATTTCCCAATATAGTTCATGAGCAAGTGCAGTAGACCATGGTCATACCGCTTCTGCTAGGAACCCTAACTCTACGAACTATCGGCAAACCCATCGCTAATCACTAAAAAGAACTTGGTGTTAACCCCGAATTCCGTCAATTCATCATCAACATTGCACAGGTATTAAAACTCCCCCAATTTCCGATCTTTGGGTTTGATCATCGATGGAAACTAGTATTTCGTTTGATCTGATTGCCGAATTCTGGGTTTTGTTGGAGATAGCTGAATTCCTGATTTTGAATCAAGGGTTGCTCTACCCGAAAGTTTGCTTCTCAGCTCACAATCACGAGATTCTCGGGAACGTGAGTCTAATTGGTTTGGGTACTACATTGCTGTCACATCTAATGAACGAACTAAGACTTTAGAGCATTTTCATTGGTTAAGTACTCAATGGATATCTTATCAATATAATAATAATATTTTTAGTGTTTTGTAATGTTAAGAAACTTAGGTAGTTTTTAGTTCCAATGGTGAGATACCCCTTTGGTATCTTATCAATAAATTTATGATATTTTTTTATATAGTTTTACTTTTAAAAACTTTATTTATAATTATGTCTAAAATTATAGGATCATTAAACATATTAAAATTCATCTTAAATATATTTAGTTTTATTTGTTAATTATATATACTTATATAACTTTGTATAGTAGTCTTAGAAATATTAAAAATGCAAAAAATAAAAGTAAAAGAGAAGTATTTGGTTAAATAATACAATTAAGATTTGACATTTTTTAAAAAACACACTTAAAAGATAAAATTACATAGCATACACTAATGAAAATAAAACTTAAAATGCAAAAAACACAGATAACATGTAATACCATCATCAAAGATGTAACTAACCTAGCATTATTCTTCACTTGATAACATATAAAACCATCATCAAAAATAAATTATAAAGTAAAAGAAAATTAGTATTTTTTTAATTAATACAAAAAAATTTGAGAATTGAAATTTTATAAATTAATAATACTAATTTTCATATTTTCTTTACCTAATATGATAATATGAATTAAAATATTATTATATATTTTAAACTTATGAATAATGGAACTCAATAGATAGATAATTTTATTTTAGGATTTATAAGAAAAATTTAAAATTTAAAATACCATATAATACACTATTAAATAGATTTTAAAACAAATAAATATTTGATATATTGAACCAATAATAAATTGACAAGTGTCTAGAAAAGGAAAACGGCGAAAAACGACCCAAACAATTTCGAGTTAGCTTTTACATACCTCAACAATGGTACCATGCATTTTTAAACTTGAATTAGAAAAAAAATTAAATTTTAAACATGAATTATATGTCTGTTAGCCGTTTTATACATCGACCTACACGGCGTTAAACAACTGTTTAACGGTGCTGAGTCAGCAGTGACAGCGTGACACGTGAACAAAACGACGTCGTTTTGATCGTTTAATTAAAAAAAAAAAAAAGTAGCAAGCAAAGCTCGAACCCAAGAAAAGGGAAGGTAAACACTCCAATTCCTTTACCACGGGGACACATCGAATTATTTGGATATAACGAACAAAACTTTAATATAATATAATAGGTCTTTTTATTCTTCTCCCATTATAAATTTATGAATATAAAATCATATTTTTGTTTTCCTTATCAAATATTTATATAATATATACACTATTTATATATAGTAGATAAAAGTATAAATATATAGATATTAGTATATGTAGTAATAATATAATTTAAAAGTATATATAGTAAATAATATTTATACTAGTAAATAATATTTATACTAGTAAAAGTATATATATTAATCATATCTACTATATATATAAATCATATTTACTATACTATTAAATTATAAGGAAAATCCCATAAAAAACTTTCAAGTTGCAAATGATTCCCAACTTAAACCTTCAACTTTTTTGTTTCTAGTTAAAACATTGAACTATTGAACTTTACCTGAAAAAGCCTTCAACTCTTAATATTTGTGCTCGAGGTTAAGTTGACGAACGGTCAACGATGAACAGTAAACGTGACCGTTAGTAAAATTTTTTTTTTTTAACAACTTATCATTTTAATTAATTAGTGTAAGTAGGATACAAATATTTAGCTAGCCATAACGGTAGTAATACATATGTCGTAAACAAATTTTGAGTAAAACGGGTTGTTATGCGGGTGCTGGTTGTGGAGAAGGCGGTGTGGGTCGGGATATTTGAGAAAGAAGATTATATAAAGCCCGCATAACTAATTAAAAAAAATATTTGGCCAAAGTCAACCGAAAACATTAAAATTAAGCCCAATTAGAAAATCCTAATGACTCTTAAATCAATTTTTTAGCCAAAACTCTTAAATCAAATTTTGTTTTTATATTTTTTATCAATATATCAGTGGTCTATTTGCAAAAAATATTATTTTTATGGTTTTATTTAATATAATAAAATAGAAAAAAAAAACTTAATGTTTTTGTAGATTTCATTCTCCAATAAAGCAACAACTCTAACTTAAATTAGAGCATGAGTTTATTTGAAAGAAAAACTTTTATTTATATTGAAAGACAATTTTTTAATTATGTTTTAACTCCAATAGCGGATAACCCGTCTCACTCAAAATTTGTTTATGACCTAAATATTTGTAGTAGATAACCCATCATGGCTAGATAAATATTTGTTCCCTATTTACAATAATGAATCAAAATGATAAGTTAATGAGGGCTCAATTTACCCCACATTCTTCTATAATTGACCCCTCACATTCTTCCATCTAGATCCGCCATTGTCCAGAAGTGTCTGCTACAACGGCGAAAAATGTAATAGTTGGTCACTAGGATTTTCTAATTGGGCTTGATTTTAATGTTTTGGCTTGACTTGGGCCGAATCTTTTTTTTTAATTAGTTTCGCGGGCTTTTTATAACCTTCTTTCTCATAAATCCCGACCTGCACTCGCACCTCCTCCACAACCCACATCCGCATAATACGTTTAACTCAAAATTTGTTTACGACCTATGTATTACTATTGTCATGGCTAACTAAATATTTGTATCCAACTTACACTAATTAATCAAAATGATAAGTTGTTAAAAAAAAAAAAAAGTTGACTAACGGACAACGTTTACTGTTCATCGTTGACCGTTAGTCAACTTAACTTCGGACACAAATATTAAAAGTTGAAAGTTTTATATTAAATATATATAGGAAAACAAAAATATGATTTTATATATGGTAATAGTATACACTATATATATATAATATATATTTATATAAATATAATAGTATATATATATATTAATAGTACATATAGTAATCATATTTACTATATATATATATATAAATCATATTTACTATTAAATTATGTAGTAATTTATATTAAATCATATATAAAATATATATATATTTATATAAATATATATACTATATATATATATATATATTTGATAAGGAAAACAAAAATATGATTTTATATTTATAAATTCATAAAGAGAGAAGAACAAAAAGACCGATTTCAATAATATTAAAGTTATTTTCCTTATATCCAAATATGTTGATTGTTCCCGGTGGTTAAGGAACTGGAGTGTTGACCTTCCTTTCCTGGGTTTGAACCTTGCTTGCTAATTTTTTTTTTTATTAAACGATCAAAACAACGTCGTTTTGTCCACGTGTCACGCCGTCACTGCTGACTCAGCACCGTTAAACGGTTGTCTAACGTCGTGTAGGTCAATGTATAAAACGGCTAACGAACATATAGTTCAGGTTTAAAATTTGAAATTTTTGCTAGTTCGGGTTTAAAAATACATGATACCATTGTGTAGGTATGTAAAAGCTAACTGGAAATTGTTCTGCTCGTTTTTCGTCGTATTTCCATCTAGAGAGAGGGGTTCTTATTAAGATATCAAGAGTTCTTAGTTAAGAACTGTTCTTACAATTTTTTATAATCATAATTTTTTTCTTTATTTTTATTACATTTTTCTTTAGATAGCCATCTAAATCCTTCCATTGGAACTGCTCTTAAGACACTGTGAGATATATGTAGCTTTGAGAGGAACTAGTAGGAACATGATTGAACTCTTAACACAATTAATCCAGATTCTGAGGAATTTATTAATGTTCGTTCCCTTTCTGTTCTTCTGCTTTTGAGCTTTGGAGGAATATTTTACATGGGAGCACAAACTTCTCCCATCATTGTGTTCGTATTTGTAGTATATCATCAGCCTCATGTTGTCAGTATATTTACCAAGTGAGTATTAGCAAAAGATGAAGGACCTCAAGAGACAATTCAGGTAAGTTCATACAAGTCTAGGTGGTTTATTCATGATTTTGACTCTGTTGCATTTTTAGTTATATGCCATGAGCTTGTTCTTTTCCGTCTAGATATTAGATGTTATATGTGATGGAGCTGAAGGATTTTTCAAAACGCAGTATGGTACTATATCAAAGATGGCGTTCTTGCTAGCTTTCTTGATTGTTTACATATACTTGTATCGTAACTTACCCCCCCCCCCCCCCCCCCAGGAAAGTGATGATTCATAATTTTTTACACAATCGTTTGTGATGTTTGCTGCAGTGTTATAAATAATACTCAATTGTATAATTTTATGCTTCAGGACAATGTCTGCATATATTACTGTTGCTGCGTTTCTTTTGGGTGCGTTATGTTCAGGGATTGCTGGATATGTTTGTGCTAATGTGCGGGTCTCCAGTTAGCTTGATCAATTGCAATGGAAGACTAAGCTTGCAATGTAAGCTCTCTATCCTGTATTTTTTATATCGAAAACACCAATGAAGCTTCTCAACTTCAGTATATTTACACACATTTCCTTAGTATGTTGTTGTCTGCATATGTCCTTTGGCCTAATTAGACCTTTGCAAAACTGTGAATATACTCTTCATGTTCTTTTTGTTTTTAAATAATAGGGCACACAATTTGAGTTTTGTCAATGTGTTAAAGCCAATTATCACTTTGTTGCTGCCATGATGTATCTCATAACATTTCAAGTTAAAGATCCTTATGATGACAAGTTAAACTCTTCCAAACAAGGAGACGTCACGGTAACCATATCACTAGACTATGTTAAACGTCATTCATTCCTTCTTCATATATTTTGGTTTTTAATGGGCTGCTCTTTTTGGATAAATAACTATATAATACATGGTTTTGTTTCCTTTGATTACATTATTTCTCATTTACAGCTACATTTATCCCTGAATCTGATTTCTTAGATAATGATGTTTGTAAAAGAATATGAATGGCTTGCTCTTCTTGTTTCTTTGGTTCTACCGTTGTTGGGGTTCTTGAAGCAAACATTGGTGCAACATTCTCTTTCATAACCTTCACTTACATATCATGACGTAAAGTTCCTTTTTCTGAGAACTATAACAATGTTAGGGGCACAACAAGTTCCTTTTTCTACGAGAACAAGTTTTTTTTTTTAATCATTAGTGTAGTTTTTTTTATTTAAACATCAAAATACAAGTTTTTTTATCATAAGTGGAGTTTCCTTTTTTTGCTTTTAAAATCTCCTAAAATCTTCCAAAGTTAATAATTAAATCTCACTAAATCCCAAATAATTTAAAATATAATATCTCTTAAAAAACTCTAACAAATAACCAAATTTCTTAAAAACTCACTCAAATCTCGCAAAATTCTAAAATATTAAGAGGTGTATTGAACTTAGCATTTTAGGAGATTTGATGGGATTTTAATATTTTAGAATTTTCAAATCTCCTAAAAACTCACTCAAATCTCTCAATATTATAAAGTATAAAATCCAACCATATCTCCTAAAACGCTTAGTTCAATACACCCCCTTAGTGTACGAGTGATGCAGAGAAACTACAATTTCTCAATTAAGAACAAATTAAAAGATAAATTGAATCCGTGTTCATAAAACACCAATTCACTTCTCACTTGCCAAAGCTTAGATGAAGAAACAACTTTCACAGATATGAGGAACAAATCAAGTATCCATAGAGTTTTAGAGAAGGAAGAAGATTACAAATTTCTAAAATTTTTGCATAATGAAGAAGAAGAGAACATCGTTTTCTTTAAAGGGCTGAAACCATTTCTCTAGCTTGGTCCAATCTCTTGCTTGCACGTGTTTTCCGTACTTCCACCAATCCTCACGTAACACGTGACACCTCATATTTTGTATACATAATTCCTATATCAAATCTTCCCTGTTTGCAGAACCTTGACCACAAGGTTCAAAGTTTGAAAATTGTCTCTGCAAATCAAAGTGAACTCTCATGTAGCTTCCTCAATAGTTTCATTAGTCCATTGAACTACCACCATTGTTTCTGACTAACAGTTTCAGAGAACAAGCTAATCTTTTGCTCCAACTTTTTAACCACTCTTCAAATTCCAACTTGCACTTGTACCACAACTGAATCTACAACCTCTTTATACCTTCTCACATATATTTATAATTGAACCACCACCGCTTGGGAAACTTGATATTTTTGTGTCTCATCACTTGTTGAATTCCCAAACTGGTTTGCGAACTCTCCTCCTTTACCATTATAATCCGCTCATACACAAATTGTTGCCCATGACCTGCATCACTCCTTATCCCAACCGTTTAAACCTAAGAATGATCTTTGAGAGTATAAGATTGATGTTGGTTTGAAAAAAAAATTCATCGCCACATGTGCCTCCATTGTCTCTTTTGATTGTCTTTCCATAACTGTAGTCTGTGATAAGATTTATTTGTCAATAGTATGCTTCACCAACTTCACTTCATTTACTTTCATAGTCTATGGTTCTTCTTTCATCAGAATTAACACTTGAAGACGTTCTACGTAGCCTTTCACTTTCCATTTGTTCTCTGTACACAACTCGTTTATCTCTTGATTTGATGAATCTATTTCACCTGCTTCTAATTTGAATGCCATTGCAATCCGTGGGAAATCATTGTTTCCATTCGACAACAACAGATCACTAGATGTCGCAACTTCACTTTATATCAATTCCTTATCCTCCACTGCTTTCAGTTTATTATATGTAAAGTGGAATGTTTCCTTTGTTACCGCTATTGGTTCTAGGATTAGACAAGCTTGTGTTAACAGGTTTGAGAGGATGTGCTTGCTCATACAACCTTCCAAGCATAAAGCATTGGCTTACTGTTTGTGGCTGGAACATCTTAACATACACATGAGTATCTGTTCGTAGACCATCCAAATATGCTCTGACCAATTCACCTTTTGTCAGATTCACTCTTGTTTAAGGCAGTTCAAACTTCTTGTGGTACTCAACAATACCTCCACAATAAGATCATCCAAAATCTCACTGAACCTTTCATGCAGCAACAACTTATACTTCTTCCAATCAAATCACATGAACACCAAATTCTGATTCAAATATTGATTGATGCCAATTTGCTGCAGCTCCATCAAAATGAACTGTTGCAAGTTTAACTTTCAAATCCTCAGGTGTATAATCCAATGAAAAGAATTGTTCCACCTTAAACAACCATTCTCCTACTCGATTTCCATTAAACCTCGAGAAATCTAACTTAGCCAAGCGAGTAGAAGCTGAATAGTTGGAATTCATCCCGGATTTGTGATTACGAGACGGATCTGATGATGTACAAGTTCTTTCTGTATTCGCTGTGATCGCTGGTGATGGACACTGTTGTTGAACTCCATTCATCGGAACGTTAGTCACCTTATTAGAAATCAATCGTATGAAATCAAACATGGCTGCAATATTTTTTTCGATTTTTTGGTTTTGCTCCTTTAGCGCTTGATAGAGACGCGATCCAAATGCTTCTTCGGCCTCCCGTACAACCGCTTCTTTCAACGATGCATGAGCTCGAGTTTCTGCCATAGATTTGAGTTTCCGAAGTTCGAATTGGAGCTCTGATACCTTTGATGCAGAGAAACTAAATTTCTCAATTAAGAACAAATCAAAGATAAATTGAATCCGTGTTCATAAAACACTGATTCACTTCTCACTTGCCAAAGTTTAGATGAAGAAACAGCTTTCACAGAGATGAGGAACAAATCAAGTATCCATTGCGTTTCAAAGAAGGAAAAAGATTACAAATTTCTAGAATTTTTGCATAATGAAGAAGAAGAGAACATCGTTCTCTTTAAAGGGCTGAAACCATTTCTCTAGCTTGGCCCAATCTCTTACTTCCACGTGTTTTCCCCATTTCCACCAATCTTCATGTAAAACGTGGCACCTCATAATTTATATACATAATTCCTATATCAAATCTCTCATGTTTGCTCTTTTAGCGCTTGAAAGAGACGCGATCCAAATGCTTCTTCGGTCTCCCGTGCAACTGCTTCTTTCAACGATGCATGAGCATGAGTTTCCGCCATAGATTTGAGTTTTCGAGGTTCGAATTAGAGCTGTAATACCTTTGATGCAGAGAAACTACAATTTCTCAATTAAGAACAAATCAAAAGATAAATTGAATCCGTGTTCACAAAACATCGATTCACTTCTCACTTGCAAAACCTTAGATGAAGAAACAGATTTCACAGAGATGAGGAACAAATTAAAGGATCGTCGGGGTGTAGTCCTCTAAAAACTTTGCGTTAAGTCTGTAACCACCCGTTTTTAAAAATCAATGTTAGCTCTTTAAAAAGTTTCATCTCGAGTTGTAACCCCCTCTCGTTGACTTTTTGGTTGACTTCGATGATTGTAGCTGACTAGACTCACAGTGCAGCTGATTAGACGCTATTGTGCAGCTGACGTGGCAAATTAAACAAAAAAAAAATCATTAGGTATGGGCGTTCGGGTATTTAGGTCGGGTATGTTCATGTTTGGGTTTTCGTATTTAGAAATTTAGGACCCGTTTGAGTATTTTTAAATTTCGGGTCGAGTTCAAATTCGGGTATTTTAGTTATTTTTTATATAGATTTACGTAAAATACTCAAGTTTTTTTAGTTGTTTTTAAATAATTTGGTTAGATTTGGATACAAAATTTCATATTTTTGAATATTTGGGTAAACCCGAACCTGATTAAGAAGATTAAATGCTTCCGTAATCTTCTTAGCCTTGCCCAAAAGAATTGCTTGCCAACTCTCGATTCACATTACGAATGTATGTAAGTTGATTATTAGAGAACTTTGTTTTAGTTATTTTTGGATAGATTTACGTAAAAATATTCAAGTTTTTTTAGTTGTTTTCAAATATTTTGTTTAGATATGGATACAAAATTTCAAATTGTTGAATATTTCGATAAACCCGAATCCGAACCTAAGCATACCCGAATCTGATTAAGAAGATTAAGTACCTCTTTAATCTAATGGGCAAGGCTAAAAAGATTAAGGAGGCACTTAATGGGCTGATTATTAGAGGAAAAATCTTCTTTTCAGGTCGTGTTCAGGTTTTGGTATTTTAGTTATTTTTTGATAGATTTACGTAAAAATACTCGAGTTTTTTAGTTATTTTCAAATAGTTTGGTTAGATTTAGATACAAAATTTCAAATTTTTGAATATTTGGGTAAACTTGAACCTGAACATACTCGAAGCTGATTAAAAAAATTAAGTGCCTCCTTAATCTAATGGGCAAGACTAAGAAGATTAAGAAAGCACTTAATGGGCTGATTATTAGATTAAGGAGGCACTAAAACACCTGAATCTGAAGCTGACCTGAAATTTTAAAATACTTGAGCAGCTTCTAAATTTCTAAACACGAAAACCCGAACCCGAACATACCCGACCCGAACACCCGAACGCCCAAGCCTAATGAATTCTATTTTTTTTTGTTTATTTGCCGCGTCAGCTGCACAGTGGTGCCTAGTCAGCTGCACAGTGGTGCCTAGTCAGCTGCACAGTGGTGCCTAGTCAGCTGCACAGTGGTGCCTAGTCAGCTGCATAGTGGTGCCTAGTCAGCTGCATAATGGCGTCTAGTCAGCTGCACAGTCATCAAAGTCAACCAAAAAGTCAACGAAAGGAAATTACAACTCGAGATGAAACTTTTTAGGGGACTAAACATTGATTTTTAAAAACGGGTGGTTTCAGATTTAACGCAAAGTTTTTAGGGGTTACACCCTGACGAACCGAACGAAGATATATGGGGAAAGAACAATTAAAGTTGAAATTTAAACCCCGAATTGTTTACTTTATTTCAAATCTCCATGTCTACAAATGATACAAGATTGAGACTACAGAACTATTGAGTACATTATATGAAGACTTAATTTCTATCTATTCTACACTGCTCCTTAAAGCTTGCATTACAAAATTTGAATCAAGGGTTAGTTACCTACAGTACTATAAGCTTGATGAGATTACGAACTGAAAGAACAAAAATATCGAAATCTTCAACGTGAATGATCCTTGCATAGCAACCATCCGAATTAAGTTAGGAAAGGATGAGCTAAACAACAAAATAAATTTGTCTGAACTGTAGCAAACCCTATGAATAATCTGCTAACAAAATTATCATAGCAATTGAAATAACAAAACAAAATGGAGTTCTCTTTCTTCCATGATCTGACCAACCAATGAGTACTAATCAGATGTTTGATAAGATCACATCCCATAGTATACAAATTAATAGAGAGGAGTAACTTTTTCCAGCTGGTGGATGAAGAAGTAAATCACCAACACCAAAATTACATTCAAAATCATCTTGAACAAGCATGTCTCATGTAACAAGACATTACCAATCATATCTACCAAGAAATTAATACAAGATATTCCACATCCCAAATTATCAAGACTTCAACGAATTAAATAACATTGATAAAAAGTTGGATGAAAGTGAGTGGAGTGAAAGGTAGATGTTGAACCCCTAAAGCTCGATTAGTAAACACCAAGAACAACAAAGATATGCAAACACTACTAGAACACATGTGAAGCTAGCAGAAGCACATTTCTAGTTCCTTAAAAACAGACGGACATCAAAATACAGCTCCAACTATGAAGAAATGAATGCGGAGAAGTATGTACATTATGCACCGAAATCACAGAAACTACAGTCAGCTGTGTTAAACAAGAACATAGCCTGAAAGCACACAGCCTATCAAAGAACACTCAAAATGAAACATATTTTCTCTACAGTCAAGGAACAAACCTCAAGAGGATAGGTGAGGGTATCACACACTTCTCTTTCATGTACAGAATCAGCTGCATTACCGCAGTCAACACCACATACCTGCCAGAGTCAAGAACTAAACAAAATCAACATCTTATTCAAAAATATATCCTAACATAAAAGACGCATAGATCAGTTTATATGATCATACAATCAGACTTAATAGACATTAAAAGTTTCTCGAAATCTTATGCAAACACACAAAGCTATCAACAATTATATATTCACAAAAATTGCAATTATAAAAACCCAGTTACCATTATCTTTAATTTCACATTAACCCTAGAAACTACAAAATGCGAGGAGATTCAAATGGGAAACAAGCAGAAAGCATCTAACGAATTCGATGACCCAAAAGAAAGGATATAATCCGATGCAGCAGATCAAAAAGGATTAAAAAATCATCCTTCACTCTCCGACGCAAGGAACTCTACTTCTCCTCCTCACCCCCGCCGCTCAATCCCTCAAATCCAGAATCATCCTATTCCGACGGAGATCACCGCAGGTCTTCCGGCGAATCAGCGTTACTCGTTTTACTCTTACGGTTCTCCTTTCTACATCACGCCGCGGATTCTCATCGTCGATCTATTGACTCAACGGATTCCTGGTTCTTCGCTTGCCGGAATCTTCATTCTCAATGCTCACTTTTGAAAACCTCCACCGCAACATTCATTATGCGAATCGTTAAATCCCTTGTAGCAAATAATGTATCAATGCAAGATTCGTGGAATGTACCTTGGCAAAGATTGAGCTTTTGAGAGAAGAGGAAGAGACTGGAGAGAGATAGGAGGAGTGAGAGAGTCTGGTTCGATTCTGATGATTTTGTGGAAACTGAAAAGTGGGTTTTGGTGACAAAGGTCTCTCTCTGATACCCAATCGTAGCAAACAATCTATCGTCATAACATTTCGGTGGGTGAAGCAAAATCGCAAAAGAGGAATTTGGGTTAATTGGGGTTTGTCGAGTAAATAACAGAACAGGTATCCTATAAAAACTACATGGGCCGCTAAAATACGCGACCATTTACCCTTATCGAACCCGTAAATAATAGTTACCTGAAGAAAAATGGTACCTAATAATAATTTCATATTCCAAAACAATACTATTTGTTTATTAAAGAGGAAGAATTCATAAATATATGCAACATAAACAGTAGTTCTAAAAAATATATAATTACAAACTACAAAGCTAAAAGCTAAAAGCTTGTAATTCCATGTTGCAATGTCATTTTTACCTAAGAATTAAAAAGACAACATTTTTGTTATTTGCATAATACAAACAACAACAAACAAATAATTAAATTTCATTAGAAAATAAATTTATATATTTTATTGTTCATTGAGCATTAAAATTAAGATTATACTATTAGTATATATATAATTAAAAATATTGGTAATGTTATAAAATACTAATAAAGCGGGAATTTATGGATTGGATAATAAATCGGGTAACAAGTCGGGTATTAAAAAATGAATAAATGACCCTTACCTGCAGGTAATAGAATTATAGTACTCTTTACCATACGCTAGGGTCACAAATACTTTTTTTTATAAGACCGGCACGAGTGGAGGGATGGGTCAAAGACATGTAATAGGTATCAGTTCCAGCCCTACATGGAACGTTTAGCCATGATCTCTCCCAAACGAGAAATATATATCATATAAATGTGTTACTTTTTTCATTTTTTATTATTCTAAATATTATTTTTGTTGTATCTCTTTTGTATGTAATATTTCACAGGGAGTGAAAAGTAGAAAAGAAAATAAGGAAAAAACACAAGATTTCCTCTTTTGGATCTAGAACCCTCTTTCTCATTTAGTGACTTTCATTAGGGTTGAGAATAGAGATTAGTTTGTATAAAACCACTTTCCATGAAGTCGCTTTCTCTTACCATCATTTGTGTCATTTTTTTTGCAAATATTTAAAGGTTTTTAGGGTTTGTTCTTGAGTTCTTCATCTGGGTTTCATAATTCACTCCATCTAGAAAATACTTCTCTCATTTTAAGTTTCCAACCGTGCTTTTTTTTGTTAGCACTATTTGTTGACAAGCAAATCTCGTTATTTGGTTTCGCACGAAGAGTAAAATGTCGTCAGCTATGAATAAGGTTCTTATGGCAATGTAGCTAGACGAAGTGGATATCTCTTTCAATATGCCTGATTTACTTGAATACTCATCAGAAATGTCTTGAGTCTCGTAGGACGCGTAGAGCTGTCAATTGCTCTGTCCATTGTACAATTGGGCTTGTACATACAGCCCCTTTTTATGGGCTATAACTGGTCGGTCCGTTATTGAAAACGATTAAAAAAATATTCATGCCCAATAAAGACCATGTCTAGATGCCTCTGGCCACAGACAACCCAGTTTTGAATTTTATATAATGGAAACTTTTTCAACTAATCTTGTGTAAGATGATCTTGATGATTACCATTTATCAGATGATAAATGATTAAAAACATAACTCAAAGTCTTGTATTAGATGATGTTATTTTTGAGCTCAAAGAGGATAACATTATTATCATTATGCCAGTTTAATAACTAGTAAAGCCAGAGTTTAAATATCTTCATAATAATGGTTAAAACAAGCTTAACTCAATTATTAGAGTAACTAGTAAGTACAAAGATACTGATAGTACAAAACGATCATATTGACCATGAAGAAAAAAAAATTAGTCTTACATGATAACACACGAATTAACTTTTATACCACTTATAATGAAGAAGCGTATAGTAACTCAAAACACCAGAATCAAGCTCAAGTTTTTGAATTTTGATCTATGGAATCATTATTAAAAATAACTTTATGAACTCGCCTTCTCCTGTGTATTTCCCAAGCTGAGCCAGCGAATTGTTCTTGGCTCGGGCCAAGAGAGTGTCTTGAGCTACCATTACCATTATTTACCATAAGCATTACTCAAAGTCTCAAACTTACACAAGATCAAAGTAACCATAAACAGTACTCAAAGGCTCAAACATAAACAAATAAACCTTAATGAAAGACATCCAATCCATCATATTGTGCTTTTTCCCTTCCTTTTCAACAAAACTCAAACTCAGCTCCTACAATATTCAAAACAATAAAGTTAGATTCATCAACTACAAAAACAATACATTACATTAAAACATGGAATTCTTACCAATTTCTTAAAAGCCTCAATACCAATTTCTTGAACATATCAAAGCTTGAACATTTGTTGGTAAGAGGAAAATCCTATATTTGTTGAGAACATGTCTACCTATGCTAAAGGATGATTTTGATGCCACAGTTGTGATAAGGATGATAAGAACATCACAAGCCTTTGATGTTGTTAGGGCTATGCCTACAACGATATAAAATAATAACGGGGATATACGAAAATAGTAAAGTGGGCAGACGAAGCAGTCTCTCTTATTAGATTGGGAAGCAGAATTACAACAAAGTTTTCATAAACCGGTACTAAGTAAAATTCGACAGAGAAAACTAGTAATACTTATTTTCTCTAAATCTGGGTCTCCTTCCTAAACGATACCCCTTGTATTTATAGGGAGAAGTGGCATAGGGGTTCTCTTGCGCAAATTCTCTTTTTGTCCTTTTGGGCTTAACAAGTCGGGCCAAGCATTTATGACTTCTTTTTCCTTGTCGGGCTGAGAAGTGGGCTAAGAGATTTAACTCATATCCATGAGATGTCAACTCTTTAAAAAGGCTTGTATTGTCTTTCCAATATTCACCACATTCAACTATGTTTAATGGTGAATTTTCATTACCACCACTCTTTTGAAAAAGTAAAAATAAATCCCTGAGATATAAATTGTGAAAACATAAAAAAGTAAATACTTGAAAGTTGAAACAGAGAAACAAGCCGAAATAAAAGAAGACTTGTAAAATAGACTTACATCGTATCTAAATGGAATGTCCTGACCAAACTACCAAACGCTGACCAAACCGAGATCAACGATCTAAACCTACCCTAAACAACTAATCAGGCCAAAAACAAGCAAGACCCGAGACAAATCCAATGGAGGGATGATGATACCAGACCAAAGACGAACTCGACTCAACCAAAGGCTAAATCAAGACACCAACCGCCAGTAGCAACCGACCCAGCAGATCGACTAATCAGATCTGCCACCACCAGAAGCGAAAAACTAAAGCCTTAATCGCTTAAACACCAAATCCTAGAAGAAACTGCCGCTCAATCCAAAAATTGAGCCGTCGACTTCCAACCATGACAAAGAATCCATCAAAAGAGAAACTCTATTTGCCCGAGATCAAAGGAGACCACAAACCGTGTACATAGAGGCACCCTCTCCCGGCACTAGCAAGGAGCGCTGGCCGCCGAAGAGGAGAAAATGGAGAACGAAGGGTTTGACGGCTAGGGCGAACTCTTTTTCACAAAAGAAAGAGTTGATGGATTTTTTTTCTCATCCACTCTGAATAGTTGCTTTTAGTTTTTTTTTTAGTCAATAGTTGTTTTTAGTTTATGGTAAGAAAAAATAACAAAAATGAATATAAAAAATATTTTTGAAGTCATCATTATAAAAAAAACTATGAGTCATATCATTTTTTTCAACTTCCAATACAGCTTAATCATTAATCTTTTTGAAATCATCTAGAAAAAATCAAATTATTTTTTCCAACTTCCAATACGACTTAATCATTATCTTTATTTTATTTCTCATTCTAAATTTTTTTTTTGTCACGCTATTTCTAAGATTCATAATTGTTTTTTAAGTTAAATCAATTTTTTTCTTTTTTTCACTATAAGTCTGTAATACTTAACAAAAGATGATGATTGTTTTTGCGAGTTGGTAATGGTCATTTCTATTTTTTTTTTATACGTATGCTTAACAAAAAATGATGATTGTTTTTGCAACACTCTATAATGGTCATATCTAAAAAATTTAAAATTCTCTCTCTTATATCCTATTTTTTAATTATTTTCTCTCCCTATTCGTTTTAATCGGAGCCGATGAGACTCATGAGCAAAACAACAAAGGGACAAATTTGTAAATTCCAGATACTTCCTCGGCAGCAAGCTGCAAAAAGCACTATTGAAGCTCTGTTACTATATTAATGGCGAAATGTGACTTAAATAAAACGACAAAAGAGACAAACACAGCCTTTGGACGTGAGGGTCTCTCCGTACATAACATTCTCTCTCCCCACAAATAAACCTCTCTTTCCGTATTGTTTCCTTGGCTTTACTCTCGATTCTCTCTCTTCTTCTTCGTTTCTACACTTAACTCTGTTTTTTTATCTGATGTTTGAAGAGAGATTCATGGGTTTTGGAGGGTTTCAGAGGGATACAGCTTCAGATCATCGTCGTATTCCTGATTTTGGTTCTGGTGGGTTTTCACAGAGTCTCGACACAAACCCATTTCTGAAACGTCAGTGTTACAACAAGAGTGGCGAGGCTCTGGATTTGTGTAGAAAGCTTAATAAAATGGGTATCTCTTGTGACATGAGTGTTTGGAGCAGACCCGAAGAACCGTTCCGGGTCGACCCAGGAGATTTTGGGGCTAGAGCTAGAACTCTCCATGGGTCTTCTGGGTTTGACCAGAATCTGAGTGGAGCTTCCTCTGTTCGTCAAGGTTTTCTCCAAAATGGAGTTTCTTCTCCGGGAGAGCTGAGATTGCTTGGTTATCAAGATTCCTTTAACCCCAACAGATTCGAAGAGATGATGGCTCTTAAGACTCACAGAGATTTTCTCTTGGACCACATCAATGAACCCATAAAGCGTTCTCTTTCTCTCAGAGTCAACAATGCTTTCAAGGGTTCATTGATGTTTGAGGGAAATAGGGTTTCTCAAACCCTAGCCGCCATGGAAGGTTCTGGAGCTTCTTATCCAGACATGAGAAGGTATTTGAAGGAAGATGAGCCTAAGATCAATGGTGCTTTGCCTCTGAGTATCGTCTCCATGGTTAACATTTACGGATCTGTGAACTTAATGGCCAAAGATCAGAATGGTTGCAGAGTTTTGCAGAAACTGGTCGAAGAAGGAACGTTTCTTGATGTTAAGGTTATATTTCTTGAAATCATTAACCATGTCGTTGAACTCTCGATGGATCCTTTTGGGAATTACATCGTCCAGAAGCTGTTAGATGTGTCTGATGAAGAAGAAAGAATGTTGATTGTGAGAATTTTAACCTCAAAACCATGTGAGCTTATCAAAATTTGCCTTAACACTTATGGGTAAGCTTCTCTTTTTTTTTTTTTTTTTTTTTTTAATCGGTGCTAATCTGGTATTGGAAACAAAACCTTTAATTTAGTGAACAAGTTAAAATTTTACAAGTCCACGAGTTCAATAGAGATAAAGGCATTTCATCTTTTGTGGATTAAGATGAAATCTTTTCTGTTTATGGAAATATTTGAAATCTCTGCACATCACTATCAATAGAAGAAGGTTTAAAAGACCCTCACTATCAACAAATTTCTGCACATCACTATCAACAAAAATCTTTTTTGTTGATTTTTTACTTTTTTCTGTTTTTGGAAAAACCAAAACTGCAAACTTTATAGGAAGCTACAAGGAATAAAGCTGAGACCTTTGGGATAGAAATCCACTGGTTTATGCGTTTCTGGATTCTGATTTGTGGCTATTCTGTTTATGAATCTAAAATAGGACAAGGGTTGTACAGAAGATGATTGAAACCGTGAAAACTAAAGAGCAGATTGCATTGGTGAAGTCAGGTCTCAGACCGGGCTTTCTTGCTCTTGTTAACGATTTGAATGGGAACCATGTGATACAGAGTTGCTTGGAGTTCCTTGGTCCTAATGACAACAAGGTTTAGTTCAATCACCAGCTTTTGTTTCCTACTTAAGCTTTGATGAATGATGTGAACTTTGGGGTCAGTTTTTATGTTAGAAGCTGCTACTAACTATGCTGCTTTTGCTGTCACACATATTAATTTCCTTATATTGTTTCTTACTTAAGCCCTGATGAATGTTGTGAAATCTGGTGTCAGTTTGTGGTTGAAGCAGCTACAAAGTACTGTGCTGAGATTGCAACTCATCGCCACGGATGCTGTGTGCTTCAATGCTGCCTTTCAAACTCTGTTGGACCGCAACGTGAGAGACTCGTCGATGAGATATCAAGAAACTCACTTCGCCTTTCACAGGATCCTTTTGGGTTAGATTCAAATCCCGACTGAATAATCAAAGAAAATATCTTATGATAAAACGTGTAGTTTAAAAAACGCTCTTTATGGTTTGTGGAAATGGGCAGGAACTATGTGGTGCAGTGCCTAATAGAGCAACAAGTTTGTGCAGTGAAGCTGCTGGTTCAGTTTCGACTGCATTACGCGGAGCTAGCGACTCAGAAGTTTAGTAGCCATGTGATTGAGAAGTGTCTACGTATGTATCCAGAGAGTCGGGCTGAGATCGTCCGTGAGCTTCTCTCTGTTCCAAACTTTGAATATCTTCTGCAGGATCCTTATGCGAATTATGTGATCCAAACAGCTCTCTCTGTAACCAAGGTAAGTCCAAAACCATAAATATTTTATAAAACCAAAAGCTACCAAAAACAGAACTTGACATGGGTTTTGGGATTGGTTGAAACAGGGAACTGTTCGAGCTAGATTGGTGGAGAAGGTTGATAGGTTTGGGAAAATACAGTCGAATCCTTTTTGCAAGAAGATATTCTCCAAGACCATCTTGAAGAAGTAACTAAATAGTAACTAAAAAATACTGTTGTTATTTTGTATTTCACAATCGGACACTACCCTTTTTGTTTTTGTTGTCGGTCTCTTTTTTGTAGTGACTAACAACTTTTGTCAAACCAGAACACTACGTTTTGGTCAGTGTTTTAGGCCATTACTCGATATATATTAACTTAAGAGACCACACTCGTATTTAAAACACAACCGAAATAACAAACAAGGTTTTGGAAGAACAAAGTCAAACGATTTGAAACTCATAAAAAGTAGACTAGAAAACAAATGTTTCTACTTATAACTCATTTCGATGTGGGTGATCAATTTGATATAAGTTCAAATCAATTTCAATATGAGAGGAATGAGAAGTTGAGAACAATAGAAGCATTAAGACAAATAAGAAGATGAATTGCAAGTACCAAAAATGTTAAATGATACAGTATGAAAGAAATTTTAAACAAGGAGAATAGTCAGAAATCTATCGGAGATTATGTCTATTAAATCCAGCTCATTTTGTGCCAAATAACAATCTTGAATAGTTGCTTTTAGTTGATGGTAAGAAAAAATAATAAAATGAATAGGGAAAAATGTTATTAAAACCCTGAACTTTCAAATTATGGCGATTTAAACCCTGAACTTTGTAATTGGCCATTCAAACCTCAAGTTTTCGTTGACAATCATTTAAACCCCGATCTTTGTATTGACCACGCCGTATTACCCACACCGTTAAACCCACTGACGGAGCACTTAACACTCCTTAAACCGAGCCGTTAATGATTAAACGGTGTGAATCTTAACTTAGGATCGATCGATCTGCGATTGGATCGATCGTTCTACTGTGATTGAGTTGGTCCGGGAAGAATGATCGATCGATCCACTTATCGGACTGATCGATCGGGCTTATCAGAATCCATCCGTGGAGGGGGATCAATCGATCGGTGTTGGATCGATCGATCTGATGGTGTGGTGTAACACCCCGTCCCAATAAATAGTGATCCGTGTAACAATCCACGAGGACAAACGGTAGCGGTACGTGGAAGATCGATGTCACGTGAGGATGACCGGATGCAATTCGATGCCAATTAATTTTTCTTCGATGGAAACTCAAGAAATAGGAAATAAATAACTTTTGTCGAGGCAGGAATAAAAAGGGACGACAAAGTTCGATGGAGTTTGTTTTGGTGCTTCACGGACGAAGGATGCTCACGGGTGTGCATTGCACAACAACCCAAACGTGGATAGCACAACAAATAGAAGAACCAGTTTGTATGTGTCATAGTATGTCGGGCTCTAAGGGAGATGGAGCCAAACCACATAAATCCATCGATTGTCGACAAAGGCATGTTCGGAAATGAACCGAGGACGGAACCGAGGAATCACGGACATGCAAGGGGATTATTGAGTTTGGAGCAGTGCATTGTCAGATCGGAGAGTGGCCGGAACAGTAATGAAGCTTGCCGGAACAGTATTGAAGCTTGCCGGAACAATAGCTCTGTTTAACCGGAATAGTGTTGCTGATGATCGGAAAATTGTCGGAAAAATTCCGAGGAGCCACCGAAGAAAATCGTGAAAGTTGCCGAAGATCGCCGTGAATAGTAAATCCGGAAGTGAATAGTAAATCCGGTAGTGAATAGTAAATCCAGTAGTGAATAGTAAATCCGGTGGAAGATGTCGCCAGAACCGGGAAGAGTTTGCCGGAAAAATGACGTGGCACGAGATGATTGGTTGCCTTGGTGCCCAAGCAACCTTCATCTAGAAGCTTCTAGAAGATGGTTAGGTGTCCATACTCGCGACACTTGTCCGCAACTCGCCGCCATGTGTCGCCGGAGCTCCGCCATGTGTCGCCGTGCATGGAGGGTGGGTTCTCTATATATACCCACCCCAAGCCTTCATTTTTTCACCCCACACCAATTCATTCTTCACCTACACAAGGAAAGAAGAGAAGAAAGTTAGAGAGGAAAAGTGTGTTTCCGAACATCCGGCCGTGGGAGGGTCTTCGGTCTAGACGTGTTCGGGACGTGATCCGAGGATTTTCCTCGAGAGTGTTTTGCCATCATTCGGAGGTTGATCCAATAGTCTAGCCATGATCCGACGAGTGGTTCGATAGTTGGTCGAGTAGTTCGATAGTTGGTCCAGTAGTCCGATGTTTGGTCGAAGAAGTTTGATAATTGGTCGAGTGGTTCGACAATTGGTTGAGGGGTTCGGGGATTGTCCGGAGAGCCGTACGAGCCACAGT
This sequence comes from Crucihimalaya himalaica, assembly GCA_004349715.1. Classification (NCBI taxonomy): domain Eukaryota; kingdom Viridiplantae; phylum Streptophyta; class Magnoliopsida; order Brassicales; family Brassicaceae; genus Crucihimalaya; species Crucihimalaya himalaica. The sequence goes on along the minus strand of SMJT01000039.1, from coordinate 658,184 downwards.
ACGGACGTTTGGAGCCGTCGGTGAGGAACGAGGAGTACACACACATCCGCACAACCTTCCGGCTAAACCACGGTGAGTTCTCGAAGTGTGTGAATTACGGTGGCACATATTAGGATGGGTAGTTAGGGTAATTAGGTTAATTAATTAGAAGAATTAATTAAATAATTACATGATTAGAATTTGGATTAGTATGCATGCTAGGATTAATTAAATGGTAATTAATCATGTTAATTAGGATTAATTAAGAATAATTAATCGAGGTTATAAGGATTAATTAAGATAATTAATCCAGGTAATTGAGATTAATTAAGGAGAATTAATCAAATGGATTAGGATTAATTAGGATAATTAATTAATTGGATTTAGCATGCATGTTTAGGATTAATTAGTGGTAATTAATCGTTAGGTTGTTAGAATGCATGTGTTGATTGCACTAAGTTGTTAGAATGCATGTGTTGATTGCATTAGGTTGTTAGAATGCATGTGTTGATTGCATTAGGTTGTTAGTATGCATGTGTGATTGCATTAGTTTGTTAGTTTTGTTGATTGCATGTTTGATTGCAAGTAGTAGTAGTGGTTGTGTGTTGAATTCTATGATGATAGAATTATTTGTGTGTGAGGTTTAAGAGTAAACCTAGTAGTCTAGTTGTGTCATCTAGTTATTAGAACTAGATTGTTTGTGTGTAACTCTATTCCGTTAGAGTTAGACTAGGTAGTTAGATTAGGGTAGACACTCGGTAGTTAGACTGAGTGGTAGTTCTTAGGGTAGAACTTGGTAGTTGTGTTCCCGACCGTATTGGAGACGGATCGATGAGTCTAGACCCTCGGTAAGTAAACCGAGTGGTATCCTTAGGATAGGATTAGTGTAGTGTTCCCGATCGTATTGGAGACGGATCGGATGAGTTTAGACCCTCGGGAAGGAAACCGAGTGGTAGTCCTAGTATAGGAGTTAGTAGTTGAGTCCTTAGTGTAGGATTAGTTTTGTGGTTCCCGACCGTATGAGACGGATCGGAGGAATGTGGGCCCTTGGTAGTGAGACCGTGTGGTAGTTGTGGTGTCCCGACCATATGAGACGGATCGGAGGAACCCTCGGTAGTGTAATCGGGTGGTATGTGACCGGCTGTGTTGTGATCAGCTGTGTAAACCCGCGGTAGTGTAATCGTGTGGTGTCCCGACCGTATGAAACGGATCGGAGGTGACAGTGTAGTTACTGACCGGTTGTGTTGTGATTAACCGTGTATTGTGGTGCCCAACTGTGAAGTGTAAGCAGTGTGGAAGGTGACTCACGAGGGGTCTCTCAGAACGTACCGTTGGTTGGAGGGTTAAGTTTGGCCACTTAATCGACCTGAAAAGGGAAGACTGTCATAAGTAACAGTATAGCAGCCATTGACTGTGTGTCTTTAGAAGGGTTGGACCCCTTAGGATCGGAGAGAACAGTGAGATCATAGCTTTGGATCCAAATGCATAAATCGGGGATGCGTTGAGGCATACTCTGGAGGAAATGCGGTGAGGCATGTTCCTGTCAAATAGAGAAAGTTGCGCAGCTTTCCTATTTAAATGGTGTGATCAGAAATGCATGGAGGCATGTTCTGAGGGGAACGCATTGAGGCTAGTACCTGCTGGGTTGTGTAGATTATGTTAGGACCTAGTTGTAGAGTCTAGGTTAGTAGTCAGAAATGCATGGAAGCATATTCTGAGGGGAATGCATTGAGGCTAGTACCTGTTGTGTCGAGTAGACTAGGTTAGAGTCCTAGGATAGAGTCTTAGTTGAGTGTGAGTGTGTGCTAAGGCAAGTAGCCGAAGCAAGTATACCGAGGCATGTAGCTAAGGTAGAAAGGAATGCGTAGAGGCATATCCTGAGTGTGAGTGTGAGAGAAGAAATGGACGAAGCATGTAGCTAAGTCATTTCAGATCGAGCTAGTGGGTGAAGTAGTAGACTTCCCACTAAGCATGGCAGCAGTTTAATGCGCCATTAGTAGTTTAGATTGCATGAGTAGTTGCATGGGGTGGGGAACTTGGGGTAGACTAACGTTGTCTTATGCAGGACCGGTTCCACTAAGTATCAATAGGTTTAGGATACTTATGATTCCACCATTTTGTTTTTGAGGAAACCTTAGGGAACTTAGGAGTTGGGACATTAGGAAAATTGGTGTAGATTTGTTGGGTAGAAGTGAAATAGGATATTTTTATGTATTATGTATGTTTTTTTTAAAAGGGCCCAATACGTATAAGGATTTTATGTGTATTCGCGTGAATATTATATATATTGTATGAAATTAATTTTTGTTAAAATGGGTGAGTGTCAGTGATATATCGCTTCGGTCCGGGGCCAACACAACTCTCTCATGTGGTCAAGGGTTGAAAAGCCTAATATCATGTGGGAGAGGTGGCGATACTAAGAGTGATTCGACTAGGGGTTTAGCTTGGTGCTAGAAACCCAGTTGAGTTGTTCGAGGTGCACGCCCTCTTGTGCACCCTCCATCACTTTTAGTTTAGAAGTGGAACAGGGATGTTACATGTGGTTTAGCTTATTTCGATTAAACGGTGTGGTTTAGCTTATTTCGATTTCAACTTGTCAAAATTCCCAAATCTATAACCCTATCCAAATTTCGATATCTCTATTTAAATTTCACCACTTCCTCGTCTTCGCTCTATTCTCCGTCGTCCAAGTCTTACTCAAACTCAGATTTTATCATTCTCCGATTCGAATCTCGCCGTCTTCGATTCGAATCTCGCCGTCTTCGATTCCTGGAAGCTCAACTCCGGTACCGGTCCATGTAGCTTTGTTTTTTGCCCAAATGCCGAATCATATAAGGAAAAAACAAGCACAGATTGGCGCCGGAGAAGATGGTGGATCACTGGATGTCGGCGAATCGTCCTCTGTTCGACCTCCAGCACTGCAACCTCTCCAATCTTCTTCTGTTCGACCTCCATCATGGCGTAGAATACGATCTGAAATCCCAGCTGAAGAAGATGAAGATATTGAAGTTGATTTGGTGCATGATGATGAAGATGACTGCCAAGTAGCTGGTGATTCAGACTGTGAAGAGGTTAATGATGCAGATGAAGACCAAGATAGAGACGATAATGAAGAAAATGGTTTAGGAGTTACGGAAGATGCGAACATGAACATTGCAGACGACTTTGCAAAAATTGTTGGAGATGGAGCTCAAAGTGATGATTATAGCGGAGACGATATATGGGATGAAGATAAGATTCCAGATCCTATCTCATCTGATGACGAAGATGAGGTGGAAGATGATGAACAAGACAGAGAAGAGCAAGACCGTAGAGAAAATCCTGATGATCCAGAGCTTTTGATTCAGGTGGAGAAAACTTACAACTCTCCAGACGATTTTAAGCTTGCATTGTTGAGGTACTCACTAAAGACAAGGTACGACATTAAGCTTTATAAGTCTGAGAGTAATAGAGTCGGTGCTAAGTGTTGTTACATGGATGATAAGGGTGTTGAATGTCCTTGGAAAGTCTACGCATCTTATGAGAGGAAGAAACATAAGTTGCAGGTAAGAACTTATCTCAATGAGCACACATGTATCAGGTCAAGTTATTCAAAGATGTTGAAGTGTTCATCAAAAACTACGTTATTTGAGGAAAGGTTGAGACTGAATCCAAAGATGACAAAAATCGACATGGCTGAAGAGATTAAGAGAGAATACAACTTGGAAGTGACTCCAGATCAGTGTGCTAAAGCCAAGACAAAATTTTGAAAGCAAGAAAAGCAAGTAATGAATCCCATTTTGCACGGATATGGGATTATCAAGCCGAGATCTTCAAGCATAATGAAGGATCTCAATTTGATATCGAGACAATCCTGGGTCCAACCATTGGCAGCAAACAAAGATTCTTTCGTCTATCTGTTTTAACTCACAAAAAAAATCTTGGAAACAAACATGTAGACCCATTATAGGGTTAGATGGAGCTTTTCTCAAATGGGATATAAAGGGTCATCTTCTAGCTGCAGTAGGAAGAGTTGGTGATAATAGGATTGTGCCTATTGCATGGGCTGTGGTAGAAATAGAAAATGATGATAACTGGGATTGGTTTGTGAAAAAACTATGTCAGAGTCTTGGACTTGAAGGTGGGAGAACTACGACTATCATTTCAGATAAACAAAAGGTTAGTATTAGTTTTGTAGCATTTTCTCTTATATTTTTGGGTTTGGATGTAGATTTACCTGACTTTGAATTCTTTTGCAGGGTCTAGTTAAGGCTGTTTATAATGTACTTCCAGAAGCTGAGCATCGACAGTGTGCAAGACACATAATGGAGAATTGGAAGAAAGATAACCATGATAAAGAACTTCAACGCATCTTTTGGAAGATAGCACCTAGCTACACCACTGGAGAGTTCACTGATCATATGGACGAAGTAAAGAAGTACAATCCTCTGGCTTACTCAACTCTGCAAAACACTCATCCTCGAAGCTGGTCCAGAGCTTTCTTTAGAATTGGGAGTTTCTGCAATGACATTCTCAATAATCTGAGTGAGTCTTTCAATAGGACAATTAGACAGGCAAGAAGAAAACCTTTGCTTGAGTTGCTCGAGGACATTCAGAGACAATGCATGGTCAGAAATGCAAAGAGGTATCTCCTTGCTGACAGGATGAAAACAAGGTTCACAAAAAGAGCTCATGCTGAGATTGAGAAGGTGATAGTTGGGGCACAACATTGCAAGCGTTACATGGCCAGAAACAACATGCATGAGATAGAGCTGCACGGTGTAAACTACACGGTTGATATGACTGAGAAAACTTGTGGTTGTAGGAAGTGGCAGATGATTGGAATTCCTTGTAGTCATGTTGCATCTATTATCATAGGGGAAAAAGAGAAAGTTGAAGATTATGTTGTAGACTATTACACAAGAATAAAGTGGAAAGAAACATACATGGATGGTATCAGGCCTGTACAAGGGGCACAATTGTGGCCAAGGTTGAATAGATTACTTGTCTTGCCACCACCATGGAGAAGAGGAAATCCAGGAAGGCCATCAATGTATGCAAGGAAGAAAGGTAAAAATGAATCCTCCTCATCCTCGAATAAGAGCAAGATGTCAAGGAAAAATAGAGTTATGACATGCTCTAACTGCCAACAAGAAGGCCATAACAAGCAAGGGTGCAAGAATGCAACTGTTTCCCTCAAACCAAAGAGACCAAGAGGTCGACCAAAGAGAAATATGGTTAGTGTGTTTGATTGAAACTCAAATTTTTAAATGGTTAGTGTGTTTGATTGAAACTCTCAGAATTTATAATTATGGTTTGTGTTTGATTAAAATAGGAACCAGAAGCTAGCTTATCACAACCTCTCGGCTCACAACCTCTTGGCTCACAACCTCTCGGATCTCAAGATCATCAAGGCCAACAAGCTCATCAAGGATCAGAAACTCAGCAAGGACAAGGACTGGAACGACTTTAATCATGGTTTGAATGCTCACGCAGCTAACTTGTCAAACTCTCGGGTTATGTCAACTTTGGTTCATTATGTTTATGACTCTTAAGGTTTTATTTTGTTGCTCTCTCTCGGTTAATGTTGTTCATTATGTTATTCTTTGTTGGTTTAAAGACAAGGATTCTGTTTAGGATCATATTTTGGTTCATTATGTTACTCTTTGTTGGTTTAAAGACAAGATCTTATGTTGTTATTTTGTTACTCTATGTTACATGACCAAACTTTGTTTCATATTTATAACAACCTAGGCGAAGAATCAAAATATCAATCTCAATATGAACATGATTTGGACCATCAGAACGATTTGGACCATCAGAACGATTTGGACCATCAAAAAAAAAAAAAAAAAAACGATCGATCGATCCCCCTCCACGGATGGATTCTGATCAGCTCGATCGATCGGTCCGATAAGTGGATCGATCGATCATACTTCCCGGACCAACTAAATCACAGTAGAACGATCGATCCCATCGCAGATCGATCGATCCTAAGTTAAGATTCACACCGTTTAATCATTAACGGCTTGGTTTAACGAGTGTTAAGTGCTCCGTCAGTAGGTTTAACGGTGTGGGTAATACGGCGTGGTCAATACAAAGATCGGGATTTAAATGATTGTCAACGAAAACTTGAGGTTTGAATGGCCAATTACAAAGTTCAGTGTTTAAATCGCCATAATTTGAAAGTTTAGGGTTTTAATAACATTTTTTCCAAAATGAATATAAAGAGTTTTTTTGAAATCATCATTATTGAGAAAAGTAAGAGTCAAATCATTTTTTCAACATACAATACGGTTTAAGTATCATCTTTATGTTATTTCTCTTTCCAAGATTCATTATTGCTTTTAATTTTCTCTACAAATTATATTTTTTTAAAAAATACAACATCTATTAAAAAGATTATTTAACTTTTTAATAATATATTTTTGTCAGAATGATAAAAATAAATGAAAAGAATATCAATATGATATGTTGAAAAAAACAGATAAAAAAAATAAAACCAGATAAATATAAGATATTGATATGTTTAAACAGAATAAAATAATAATTAATGTGATAGAGGAAAGGTTAGAATAAATTAAAAAGTTTGTATATAGTAAATCTCAATATTTGTTCACGGTGAAATAATATTTCAGCATTTATGTGATTCAATTAGCTTCCGAGGGCCAGGAGGGAGGAGTGACATAACAAAAAAAATCACGTTTGCATACCCTCTTCCTCTCTCTTCACTCTTCTTTATCTTTTATATCCTTCTCATTTTATTCCATGCATTTAAAAGGATACTGATAAGTTCATTAATTCCAAGAGTTTTTTGTGATTTTAGGATTTAGAGTATGAGATATTGATAAATTTATGTTTAAGTACAGAAAATAGGTTTTGCTTTTAACTAGTTTTGATGCAGTTCGCGAAAGGAAAACTCATTGTAAGTATTTTTTCCAAAAAAATTTCTAACTCCTTTTCTTGTGACCATTTTTCCTGAGCTTTTATTATTCTTTGCTTGAGGATAAGTAAACATTCAAGTTTGGATGAATGTGTTAACCCCTATTTTTATTGATTTTAGAGTCTTTTTTTACAACTAATCTTGTGTCTTTTTACCAACAAGTAGGTTTTTGAGTCTTTTTGTTTTTTCGCGAAAAATAGGTTTGAAGACAAAAAAAAAAAAAAGATTTAATCGCGAAAAAAAAAAAATTTCTCGCGAAAACACAGAATGACTCAAAAACTAACTTGTTCTTGGTAAAAAAGACACAAGATTAGTCGTAAAAAGGATTCTAAAATCAGTAAAAATAAGGATTAACACATTTCTCCAAACTTGAATGTTTGCTTATTCTCAAGTAAAGAACAATAAAAACTCAAGCCCGGAGAAATGGTCACAAGAAAGGGGGTTAGAAAATCTTTGGAAAAATACAAACAATGAGTCTTTTTTCTGCGAACTGCATCAAAACTAGTCAGAGCAAAACCTACTTTCTGTAGTTAACCATGAACTTATCAATATCCCATACCCTAAATCCTAGAATCATAAGAAACTCTTGAAATCAATGAACTTATCAGTATTACATACTCTAGTAAGTGTGTTCACTCTCACAAAGGGGATATCGAACATGTTATGGTCTTGGGAAGGAAGCATTTAAGGTGACTCAAGTGTTTATGACTTTATCTTTTAGATCTCCTAGATGATCCTACTTGAAAGGTCCACCAGCAATGGTTGCTTCAATTTTGGTACCCCGCATGCATAGTAAAGACACAATAACTGGCCATAACATAGGTAAATGTTACTCTCTTTACAAAATCTAACATGAATTTCTAAGCAGAACAAACATGTTGAACAACTAAAATTTCTCAATTTTCCTCTAAACTGTCGCGGATTTAACTTCCACCAGCTTAGTACATTCACCAATATAAACCAGTTCTTACCCCCGTGAATTAAATCGGCAACATTGCTTAGCACTTCCATTTAAAATTTTTGTAAGCTTGAAGAGAAACATAAAAAAAAATGGTAGTTGTGGAGATCTCTAGGAAATAAACAAAGTAGTGTATGTATAGTAATGAACGTATAAACCCTAAATTTTAAAAAGACAATATAAACTTTTTAAAGTATATATATATATATTTATTAGCACATATATTCTCATCCAACTTTTGAAAATATTTTATATATCAAATCAAAAAGATTTGACTAAAAGTTGTTTTGTACGCAATGTTCTTTTGCTACAATGGTAAGAAAAACTTAGATTCTTAAAAGAACATAAATCTGGCATATAGCGTATATATCCCAATAAAACAAAAATAAAATGATGCAAGTTTGATAGGAAAATACAATTGCATGACACTCTCAAATCGACACAAAAAGGACTTGTCATAACTTTTGCTTTATGTATTTAAACAATGAAATGAATCAGAAATTTTTCAAATAACTTAAACATATAAAAAAAATATACGATACTTATTATCTTTAAGGAGTTACAAAAACTAGTAACTAAAAGAATTAAAATTGTTTTTGAATTCAAATAAAGGCCGTAATCAAATCATCAAAACCGAAAATAATATCGATGTCTTATAAAGCATTGGAAATAATGAAAAACTTAGTGATCCATGACTCCATTTTCTTGTGGTTCACCATTCTCTTGGGACTCTCTTGCAATCCTACAATTTTTTTGTAAAGACAGAAATTTTAAATGGATAATTAATGTATAAACTTTAGCAAATACACAAATACTTTCTTACTAAGCCGCAAACATATAAAAACACAATTAATCTATATTAGGCATAAAAATATTTATTAGTATCAATTTCCATGTATATTTGAATTTGCTATTATTTTTTCATAACTAACTAAATATTTAACGATTTGCCTATATCTTTATGTAAATAAAAGAATTAAATTGCGTATAGATAAACAATTAAGGATCAAGGGTCACGATTGCTTGGATTATTTTCATTAATCATTTGAGGGGTGTATATATATATATATATATATTTCAATAAATTTATAAATCATTAAAAAATTTAAACTAAAGGATTAAATTGTAAACATAGATATACTAAAACATAGTTAGTAAATGTTGGGTTGATATTATTAAAAAAAACTTAGACAAAATTTAAAAGCAACAAACTATAATAAAAATCTTTAAAAGCTACATGAAACTAAACTCCAACAAATTTTGTCCTTAAAATTTAAATAAGAGAAAAAAAAATTAAACCCAACTAAACCGTCCAAATTGTTAAGAACAAAACAAATTAATGTTTCTTCTCCACCTTGACTCCTACACCAAAAACATTTTTGACCTCTACAAGTTTTTCTTCTGTGTTCAAAGAAGAATTCAAATCCTCTTCATTAAACCTTTTGTTTTGGCAAACTTTATTTATATCAGATGGATTCATACACAACTTCTTTATTGTGGATGACACATCAGCATTGTTTATGTTTAGAACCAATACACATTTAGATGATTGAGTTGTTAATTAAAATGTATCCTGACTCCTTTGCAACATTAGAGAAACCTAAAATAATAAAAAATGGTGATTAAGAAATTAGTCATAAGTTTGTATTTGGTGTTATATAGTAATTTTACTATACTGCCAATACATGATCACCAGAAACAATAGAAGATGGAATGATCATAAGATTTGAATCTTCATTGACATCTTTTGTAACCATCCCATCTTTAGATAAAACCTTAGGCACTTTGGAATCCTTACCATCCCAAATGTTCTCCTTTTCCACACAAAGCAATAATAAGAATGTTTTCCGAGACAATTTTTTTACTGCATCTAGTAAATTTCCAGGATTATCAATCTACAAAAATGTATATAATCATAAGTTAGAATTAATATGTGAAGTAAAAATAATCTATAGGTTTAATTGAGTACCTCAACAGTGGATCCACCCAAAATAGTGGTTGTAGACTAAGTGATAATGTTAGCAGCAATGCTATATAATAAAAGGCATTTGGATTCACCAGTGTTATCCATGACTTTGGTGTTAAAGCATATACCTATAAGAATAAGATCACATTATAACCATATAATAATCACATGGATAGTAGTTTGTATTGGTTGAACATAATAAAAACTAAACTTTATATATCTTAATACCTAACAATAACATTAGTCACAACTATTTTGCAAACATCACACCAAAATTTATGTTTCTTCCCCTTCTGCGGGTAAAGCAAAACCGTCAGGATAGATATGTGTGATTTTCTTATTGCATATCCTACAACTAAAGTAGTATCATACCCAATCTATGTCAATAGCATAGATTGTACACATGATCCTTGCTTTCCCAACCTGATAATGTGAGTAAGATATGTATATTAATATACTAAAAAGAAATATATATAAACTTATAAGATGGAAAAAATGTTTTGCAAACCTCAGTAGTATTGATTAGCCACTCAATGGTTTTTTATGGATATTGAAGACAACCAAAATCTGTAAGACTTACCATCTGATACTTAGGGACACTCTCACAAAATGTAAGTGACAGACCATCAGTTGATAACCTATAATATTCCATTAAAATTAGCAAAACAAAATGATATACATTATATAAGATATCGTTTTAAATAACAATAAGTTACATACGGTATGATAAATTTCTCAACTTCAGGATATGGAGGATTGATATGCACTTGTGATGCATCAAATGAGTTAGAGAGACTCACTATGCCTGCAAATAATTAAAGTACTTCGATATATTAAAGTCATGGCATATTACTATATGAGAAAGAAATGTATAGAGAAGCTCAATTATATACCTTTAAAATTTTTTATTTTAGCAAACCATTTAAACAAACAACCATTAAACCATGAGCTTCTTGACATTTGTTGAACAAGTGTTCAACAAAAGTACCCCATAATGTACATGGTAGTCTATTGTCACTATACACATATTGAAATATCGAAGTAAGTAATCAGTAGGATACTAAAGATCACTAAAAATATAAAAATTTACTTTTCATCTCCTAATTCGAAATCAAGATTCTTTGTTGGTTTGTTTTTAACCTGTAGAAGCTCCATCTCTCCAACATTAACAATTTTTCTAAGCACATCTAATAGATTCAAAATATAAAAATTAACTATTAGATTCATATCACTTTTATAAAAGTTTACATTATCTAAAAAGAAAGAAAATAGATATTTAGTGACTTACCAATCAACATGGCATGATTAACGTCTCCCATTATTTAAGTTTAAACTTAGACAAAGTTAATTAGTTTGAATTTCTGATTTAGGATCACTTTGCAATATCGTTGTCATGTTTATGAATGCCATCTTATACAAATGACTTGTAGGCCGAAACTGACCACTTGCATGAATAAGAGTAAATGTCTCAATGAATCTCCACTGACTAAGAGGGAGTTGATTTGCATAACGATGGACCAAATCCTTCTTAAGAGATGCATGTATCTTCACACCCTACAAAATCACAACCTTATACACAATTGCTTACAAATTTTGTTGTAAATGTTTATACTATGAGTTAAATCTATACAAAATTTTTAAAAAAACATGTTCATCAACTAAGACCAATTCTAATGTCTCTCCAGTGTTGATTGTGTACTGCTGCCATGAGTGTATGATCTTGACTTGAACTTTTCAAGCAGTTGTAAAAGGATGCAAATCTCGGAGGTAAGCAAATGATGTAGCCATTCTTTCAAATTTTTAAGCTTTAGTGATCTGTAAGGGATGTTTGATTTTAGGTTTTAAATGGTGCAGTTATTCGAGTATTAATGTTGTAGTTATAAGGTAATTGATAGGTTAGAGGAAGAAAGATTTGAGGATCGCGATTTTATTCAAGAATGACATGGTTTATCAAAAACTATTTATCATTATCATTGATTTTATTTAGGTACCTGATCTGAAAATTAACCATGTCAACGGTCTTTTGCTCATCGTTTTAAGAGTTTATATATCCTCTTTTTAATAACTACTTGGTCTTTTTATGTTTCGAGGATTTTCTTTATTTTTGGAACCAAAATTTTCTATCACGTTTCTTACGTGTTATAGATTTATTAATATTATCCTATCTTTCAAATAAATATATTTTATTTGAAGCATTTTCAGCTAGAATTTGAGACTTCCTTTTGAACTTCGAGTTTCTATGAAAATCAATAATTCTAATGATAATTTATATAATGAAATCTCATTCATCAATTACTTCTATTTGATTTGCAATATATTTAGAATAGTGATCATTTGGATTTTTAAAAATTTTTAAATTCATATCCATCATATTAATTTGTTCAAAGATCCAAACTATTCAACATTCTCAAGTTTGACCGGGATGGCTTGACCGATTATATTGTGTTTTAATCAATTAGTAAACTTTATGTTTACTATCATAAATATATATTTTTTTTGCTATCTTTATTCTTCTTTCTTTGCATGTTGTAATTATATACATGCATGTCTCTATTATGGTCGAACATCAATACCACATTCATTCATAGTATCAATATGATTTTTACTAAGATTTTTTTTTGAAACATTTTGATTTTCTTTGAGACTTTGGAAAACATAAGGCATCATTAAAAATATATTTTATGCTTGAAACAATCAAGATACTAACTCATCAAAATCTACCATTTATTTATTTATTTCACAATTTTTTTTGAACAATCTTAGATATTATTTACAAAAATAAGCATATTCATGTGTTTTAGCTTTGGTTTGCCTTTGGGTCTAGCCGCCAAGGAAGTTTCTGGAAAACTTAGAGCTTCTTATGATAGGATGAGTCCAAAGAGGAGTATTGGTTTGCCATAATTTCAATAAGAATCTTAAAATTCATAATATAAACAAAAACAATTTTTTTTTACTTACATTCTCATCACGTAATTAAAAATTCATTCAAATAAACTCATTATTTTATTCAATTTATTTGTGATTTCACTTACAAATAAAACACTCTAAAATGCAACGATAAGTATAATATTATCCAATTAAATTAATATTGAATTATTTGGAATTTCAAATAAATATCCATGCTAAATAAATATTAAAAATTGATATATGCCAAAATCTAATTGATCAATGACATACGTAAATTAGCATTCCATGATGTTTTTTCTTAATTAAAATTAATAAAACATAATTAATAAAGATAAGTAAATGAAAATTTCATTTAAAAAGAAATTAAAAATCATCTGTTAGGAATATATACTAGATTTAAACCCGCGGCCATTCATGTTTCTAACTCCTTTGAGGCAATTTTCTTTCTAGAATTTTGTGTCGTATCACCATTTTCTCCTCGTTTGCTCGATGAAATGATTGAAATCTGAATGTTCATAAAAAAAGAATGAACCAATAAGGTTATATTATTTGATTATGATGATCATGGTTACAATGATACAGTTACATACTCTCAAATTTTCTTGGTTTTGTGATCCATGGAAAGAACACAGAGCACTTGTTGGCATTTGTTCGAAATGTTGACAAAAAAAAAAAAAAAGAGATTCCTGCAATTTTTTCTTTTTCTCAATGTTCGGTCGATGAAGAAATTAACCTTCTTGGTGATAACTCATTCAAATCAGCTCTGCTGGAGTCACATAAAGTTGGGTTACAAACTGAGACCCTTGGTGTTGCGATGAACGAAATGGTACATCAAAATAAAATAAGATTCCATGGTATCATGTGTACAAAAAGAGACTAAGTCCCAATCTTGTTCGCAGTAGTACCTGGAATATATGAATGAATTGGTTTAGAAGTGATTTATTCATAAAAAATGACCTTTAAAAAGAATAACAGCTTACTTTAGGTGTTCGAGTGTATCATTTAAAACTACACGATCTGCTCCGACGTTGACACCATCTCCACGACCGTTTCTCATCTGTGCATATGCAACAAAATTTGTAATGAGAATTGCAAGACCTAACAGAAAGAAAAAGAGAGAAAGAGAATCCCACTAAGCCACCAACGTTACCATAGAGGAATATTCATCTAACATGTGGTTCATTCATCTAACGAATCAGACCACGAACCTTCTTTGCCGGCGCCACCGTACCTGAGTGGTTGATCTTAAAATCGGACCGATCATGAGCCGCAATATATTTGACAAATCGGCTATATAGAGATCGTATTAAGATTGAAGTAACATGTGCATATTTAGATTCGTAGAAAAATAAAAAGCCACCAATTGATATGCCAAAATCCATCCTTCCCTTGATCGTAAGGGAGACCTGAGAAACATAGGCATCGAAGTAAGATTAACTAAAATCTTATTAAAAAAATAACAAAGAAGGAAGAGAAATTAGTGGTTTTAGCACGAAAAAAAATCAAGCTTGAGAAGAAATCATCAGCTCGTGGTAGCTTTAAACCACAAAAAATTATTCTAGACACAACAATAACCATGATTTGCTAAACAAACCAAACAATTGTTGGGGTTATGGACTAAGTTGTGATAGGTTATACAATGATTACACCGGAGCCAAAAAACAGTTTATAGAAATCGATTAAGAAATAAATTAACTTGGCTATATATAGTTAGATTCGTATAGATTAAAAGGCGCCGCCAAAGGAAAACAAACCTGAGGAAACAAAAAATTAGAAAAGAAAATTGAAAAAGAAGAGAAAACAAAGAAAAAAAAGAAAGAAATTACCATTCGATAATTTGTCATCGATATTTGCAAAACATATGTCCGATCATGAAACAGACCCTAGCTATAAGTAATTATGCAACAAACACGACTAAGAGTATAAATATTTATGAGTATACGTACCTAACGAAAAGATAAAAGCATACATATATGGGTCGATAATATCAGCCATGTCGAGGTATGATTTTCCGACATTTTAGTTATTTTGAGTTATCTGCCTTAGATTTATCTTCTTTATAGTCATATAGTCATTACAATTTTGTTACTAAGTATTTGTTAGGGTTGATAAGGAATAATTTAGAATATCTTGTAGGTTAAGTTTGGATTTCCATAATATTTTCTTAAAACCATTTATGAATTTCCTTAGGCAATACATTAGATTTTTCCCTTTTCATATATATTTTAATATTCAAAAATAATAGTTGATATTTTTTTAAATATCTCAATTGAATGAATGATATTATGTTTTAGGGAAAATACTTAAATTGTTAGAAATTAAGATTTCATATAAAAAATCTAATTAATGATAAATAATATTGTGAGGATGTTTTGAAAAAGATTAGTTTAGATTCAGAACTATAAGTTTAAGATATAAGATTTTTAAAGATACCAAAACTGGATTAAACCATTAAATTTAAATATTAATGGTTTATTCATTTTTAATATACAATTTCGTAACATTAGGGATGCTAAGATTTAAAGAATATTTACTCTATAATTTTATGCTAAAATTTTCTTTTAAAAAAATTGAATAATAAGTTGATGAGATTAAGGGTCGAGATTTAAAGACCACACATGAATCAGTGGCTATGATTAAAACATCTTGAACCACGATGAAGGGTTTAGACTTAAAGTATAAACCTGCGGGTTTATCCAAAAAATAATTTGAATAATTCGATTGGTGAATCTTTAAAAATACCTTGTTACGCTTAATAAGTTCCCCCATTAGTTAATAACTGCAATGACAATGCATTGTAATTAATTACAAAACAAAAGTTTGAGTGAAAAAACTGCTGCAAAAATAATATAGTCATATATTTCATCTGTTGTAATTTCATAACTAACAATCTTGTCTTATATCAAACCAATTTTAAGTACATTAAAATTATAAATATATAAAATATACTAACATTTTCATAAGTAATTGAAAATTCACTAGTGATGAAATAAAAAATTTATTTTAAATCGACGGCTTGAACTTCAACTTTTCTTACGTATCTTAATAAAAACTTTATATGTTTTAATGCCCTATTAAAGATTTTTTACTTTATGAAACTCCTCTTTCAGTGTATATATATACTGTAATATATTTTCAATTTCCTCAGGTAAATATTAATTTTTAAGTAAAATTTTCTTTTTTTATACCGAACCATAAATATATTTAAAGTATTTTTTGTGTCATTTTAAAGATATATAAGATTGGAAATAAAAAACTTAATATAAATTTGACATGTGTTATAATCTCAGATGGACAATTTATATTTTACAAGCACTTAAATTAACTCTAAAACCAAGATTTATAAAATAAGATAAGATTATAAGAAATATATAACCAAAATGAACAAAAAGGACAAAATTGTAAATTCTTTGAAAAATCTTGGGCAGGCTGCAAAAAGCAGTGTTTGAGGCTCTGTTGCATATTAATGGCGAAATGTGACTGAAATAAAACGACAAAAGAGACAAACACAGCCTTGGACGTGAAGGTGAGGGTCTCTCCGTACGTACACACACAACATTCTCTCTCCCCGCAAACCATTTCCTGTTATATCACATACCAGACCTCTCTATCCGTATTGTTTCCTTGGCTTTACTCTCTCTTCTTCTTCGTTTTTACAATTTACTCTGTTTTTTATCTGATGTTTGGAGAGAGATTCATGGGTTTTGGAGGGTTTCAGGGAGATTTTAACTTCGAACGAGCTCCTCCTCTTCCTGATTTTGGTTCTGATGGGTTTTTAAGGAGTCTCGACACAAACCCATTTCTCAAGAATCAGTGTTACAACAAGAGTGGTGAGGCTCTGGATTTGTGTAAAAAGCTTAACAAAATGGGAATCTCTTGTGACATGAGTATTTGGAGCAGACCCGAAGAACCATCCCGGGTCGACCCAGGTGACTTTGGGGCTAGAACTCTTCATGGGTCTTTTGGGTTTGACCAGAACCTGAGTGGAGCTTCTCAGATTCATGATGAGTTTCGCAACTTTTCCTCTGTTCGTCAACCTTTTCTACAAAACAACTTTCATGGAGGAGAGCTTAGATTGCTTGGCTATCAAGATTTCCTTAACCCCAACGGATTTAAAGAGATGATGGCTCTTAAAAATCATAGAGATTTTCTCTTGGACCATATCAATGAACCCATACAACGTTCTCCTTGTCTCAGAGGCAACGATGCTTTCAAGGGTTCGTTGATGTTTGAGGGAAATAGGGTTTCTCAAACCCTAGCCGCCATGAAATGTTCTGGAGCTTTTTATCCAGAGGATTGTTCTCTGATGAGTCCGTTTAAGGAGATGAGAAGGTATATCAAGGAAGATGAGCCAAAGATCAGTAGTGGTTTGCCTCTGAGTCTAGCCGCCATGGAAGTTTCTGGGAAACTTGGAGCTTCTTATGATAGGATGAGTCCAAAGAGCGGTATTGGTTTGCCTTTGCCTCCGTGTCTCGTCTCCATGGTTGATATTTACGGATCTGTGAACTTAATGGCCAAAGATCAGATTGGTTGCAGAGTTTTGCAGAAACTGGTCGAACAAGGAACGTTTCTTGATGTTCAGGTTATATTCCTTGAAATCATTAAACATGTCGTCGAACTTTCCATGGATCCTTTTGGGAATTACATCGTCCAGAAGCTGTTAGATGTGTCTGATGAGGAACAGAGAACGTTGATTGTGAGAGTTTTAACCTCAAAACCAAGTGAGCTTATCAAAATCTGCCTTAACACTTATGGGTAAGCAGTAAGCTTCTCTTTTATATCAACTTTAGTAAATTTGATTTATTAATTTAGTCAACAAGCCCACGAGTTCAGTAGAGATGGAGACATTTTACCTTTTGTGGATTAAAATGAAATCTTTCTTGTTTTTGGAGAAAAAACGAAATCTTTGCTGTTTATGGAAATATTTGAAATCTCTGCGTAGTTTTGTATAAGGTTTAGCCATCTCTATCTTTAAACAAGGCAACATTTGCTTAGAAAAGGATGAGTTGATTTTTTACTTTTTGCTGTTTTTGGACAAACCAATACTGCAAACTTTAGAAGAGTAAAATATGCTGAGACCTTTGGGCAAAACCCTACAAATCCGCTTATTTCTGATTTTAAAAAGCTGAGACCTTTACCTTTGGCAAAATCTTAGAAATTTTGCTGGCTCTGATTTGTTGATAATGTGTTTTTGAATTTAAACAGGACAAGGGTTGTACAGAAGATGATTCAAACCGTGAAAACAAAACAGCAGATAGCATTGGTAGAGTCAGGTCTCAGACCGGGCTTTTTAGCTCTAGTTAAAGATCTAAATGGCAACCATGTGATACAGAGTTGCTTGCAGTCCCTTGGCCCTGATGACAACAAGGTTTAATTTCACATAATAATAATCACCATCTTTGGTGTCTTACCTTGGGCTCTAATGAATGTTTGGTGTTTAGATGCTACAAAGTACTGTGCTGTAATTGCTGTCACATATTAATCTCCATCGTTTGTTTCTTATGTGATTTTGGTGTCAGTTTGTGTTAGAAGCTGCTACAAAGCACTGTGCTGAGATTGCAATTCATCGCCACGGATGCTGTGTTCTTCAATGCTGCGTTTTATTCTCTGTTGGACCGCAACGTGAGAGACTCGTGGCTGAGATATCCAGAAACTCACTACACCTTTCTCAGGATCCTTTTGGGTAATCTCCACAGTAGACTCAAACATTTTTTCTTATGATGATTTGGTATAGCTTGTAAAGCTCTCCTTATGGTTAATGAAATTTGGCAGGAACTATGTGGTCCAGTACTTAATAGAGCAACACGTTTCTGCAGTGAAGTTGCTAGTTCAGTTTAGAAAGCACTACGCAGAGCTAGCAACTCAGAAGTTTAGTAGCCATGTGATTGAGAAGTGTCTGAGGGAGTATCCAGAGAGTCGAGCTGAGATTGTCCGCGAGCTCCTCTCTGAACCAAACTTTGAATATCTTCTGCAGGATCCTTATGCGAACTATGTGATCCAAACTGCATTGTCTCTAACCAAAGTAAGTCCAAATAAATACATATTTTATATGCTTTCAAAAACAGAACTTGACATGGCTATCGGGGTTAACTCAGGGAGCTGTTCGTGCTAAATTGGTGGAGAAGGTTTACAGGTTCGGGAAACTACGATCGAGCCCTTACTGTAAGAAGATTTTCTCCAAGACCATCTTGAAGAAGAGACTTTAATTAGTAACTAAAAGTTGTTATCGTTATTTTGTGTTTCAAGATCGTATAGGGCTTTAGAAAAAACACTGCCCTTAATGTTTCTGTTGTTGGTCTCCCTTTTTGTGGTGACAACAACTTTTGTCAAACCAGAACTACTTGTTAGTCTGTGTTTTAGGCCATTACTCTATATATATATAACTTAAGAGACCACACTGGTTCTCTCTGTCTCTCTTTTGCATTATTTGGAAGTTCAAAACACACAACAGAAACAACAACCAAGCATTTGGAAGAACAAAATCAAACGATTTGAAACTCATTAAAGAGAGAGAGGAAGATAAGAGAAAACAGAAGCTATAGCAGCAGCTTTTGTTTCTCTGTGGAGGATTTATTGACTAAGCTTCATCTTCACCGAGAAGTGCGACGAGCATCTTCTCGTAATCTCCACGAGTGTCTTTGGTGATGGCTTTCTCCAAAGGAATGCTGTTCCTTCGCTGATACTCAGCTCCTATGACCTGCAAGTCTATCTCAGCTCTTGTGGTCACAACTCTAGTGAGAGCTCCTTCATCTGTTCCAGTTTTGTTGATTGCGGATCGAAGAACTTCCACAAAGTAAAGCTCTGGTCTCGTCAAGCACTGAATCGTTGACCTCAACAGAGCAAGGAACTTGTCATCATCGTCTCCTTCCTCAAGGCTCTTGAGGATTTCCTCGCCATGATCATCTTGGTAGCGATTGAAAGTAGCATTGATCTGTGCTTTGCTCCTTGTGGACAAGATCCTAATGACATCCTCATCGGTGTAGTGCTTGTCCTTTATTTTCTCATGGATCAGCTTGGCCTCTTGCTTAGCCAATGTCATGTTCACTTCATCACCTTCGTACCTGTATGAGCTTACAAGAGGAACCAAAAGCTTCCTGAAGTCGCCGGTAGTGTGGTGAGCAACGTCCTCTTCAAGAGACTTCTTGTAGCGAGCATGGTAAGCTTGCCTAGCCTGAAGCAGCTGTGTTGAGGTCCTTGTGCAAGCTACTTCCATAAGCACTTGGTTGCTTGAAGTCCATCTTTTGGTGGCTTCGTTAGCCAACAAGGCATCGCGCTCACCGGGTTCAAGCGTCCACAGCAAGATAGCTCTCTGTCCATGACCAAAACCAATTATGATACAATGACTTGGCACAGATTTTAAAAGTCCATACTTAAAAGTTCGAAATCAGAACCTCAAAATCGTTTGAGAGTTCCTTGTCAAGAGTCTTGAGAAGGTCTTCGCCGTAGGTTTCATGGTATGCTTGCCTGATCTGTTTCCTCTGTTCAGCACTTCTGTGACCCAAGATTGATAAGATCAAGTCCTCGTTCGTACCCCATCCTGCGAAAACAAATAAAATTCACTTCATATAAGTATCAAAGTCAAATGGCAGATCCAAGAAAGTCACACACTGCAGATCCATAACAACAAAAGGGATCAAAGCGATTCAAGATCTTGTGGACTACAAACAAATCATTTCATCATACCACACATTGTAGATCTAGAATAAGAAGACAGATCTGTGAATTTGAGAATCAAACAACCAATCAAGATCTCGTGTTAATGTTATCATTGACCTCAGTATCAACATGATCAGACAAGCAAAAGCTCAATACTGATCAGAGAAAACAGAACCAAAAAAAGGATCAAAATCACTACAAGAACAAAAAGATTGTTCTAGATCCAACAAAGAAACGAGATCATTGTAACTGGTCCGATCCGTAAAAGAATAAACTCGATCTACATAAACAAGTAAACAACCATCAAAGAGATGATCATATAAAACACCACTGACACAACATCCATAAGATCGGACCAAAACCAAGTTCGATCCACATCAAAAACAGATGATCATACACACCCACCAAATCGCAAACAACAGATTCGTCATTATTACAAAAGATGGATACTTATAAGGTACACAAGAACATAACCAAGATCAACAAAAACAGAGAACAAGAAGCACTAAACTACCTTCAAAAGCAGTTCTCAATTGCTCAGCATCTTGAGAAGGAGCAGGAACAGAATCAGAAACCTTAAGAGTCGCCATTTTCTCTTTGTTTCTTTTCAACTCAAAGTGTATGTTGAGAGTCGAAGCCGAGACAAGCTTGACTTATAAAGAGAAAGGCTAAGAGGTTTAGGACACGACGTGGCCTCTCCGTATATACCAAAATATCCCTAAGCAATTATTATTTTTATCTGCCACGTGTGTTCTTACACATTCTGATTTAATATTTCTTTTATATTCGCATCTGCTTAACTTTATTGGTAGATCATGTTTTTTTTTGGGGGGGCAAAATTGCTATAAAATAGTTTATATAGATATTTACGAAAACCTATCATTACTTATGAAAATTGCCACCATAGCCAGCCGTACTTTTAAAAAGAATTTAAAAATTAGGATCGACGACCTATTTCCACACCGCTTATTCCACACAAGAACAGATCCACCTGAAGTTCTACCCTCTATCTACATTTACCTATCACGCAACTTACAACGTATGTCCATCCATTACTTAACTTACAACCTATTTCCATCTAAATATAGGTTTAATCGGTAAACGTCTGATAATGAACCGAACAATTTTACTAAACCGATATTAACCTAATTTAAAACCTATCCACTAATCCAACTTTCCCAAAATCCCCAAATCGAAGATCAAAGGGAACGATCTTCCTCTTCTTCGTCGAAGTAAACTTCTTTTTTACCTGTTTCAAATCCGGAACCAGGAGCTTCCGAATCGAACTATCTCTTCGTCATCATTGACAAATAATGGCATAAGGAAGACGAACTTCCACATATCAGATCAAGTAAAACCGAAAAAACCTTTAAAACTCCAATTTCGATTCGATTCCCACTACCTCGATTTAGACAAAGATCTGCGACGACGAGTGAAACGAGTTACGATTGAGAAAATAGCTAATCCACCTTTTAAACCAGTACTTATAGTGAATCCTTTGACGGAAGCTACGATGATTCTTCGAAGCTTCTCCGAATCATTCACCGATTTCGATTCAGATGAATAGTAAGAAGAAGAGAGATCGAACCGATGGAACTTTTCTGGGTTTAATTTTGGGATTTGATCCGTGATTTCTCATATGGGTTTTCTGGGTTTAATTACTACGATTAAGAACAAAATCAGATTCTGATCAAAATTGTTTGAATCAATACCGAAATTGGGGACTGAACGTTTCTGGGTTTCTTTCGATTCGTGATTTCTCATATGGACTTTCCTTAAAGCAAAGAAATTTCAATCAAATTCGACTTCTTTACTCTGACTCTTTCTACATTTTATTTTCTCTGTGGAGATCGAGAGATTGCCCAATCATATTAATTGGTTTTAGTTTATATTGCAAGTAGTTGAGTTCATGTATTCTTAAGTTCTTTTCTCTTAAACTAATAATTTTAAGGTTGCAAGATTGATCATTGATGCATACACGTCTTTATACACAAAGTACATTACTCGATTTAAATTTGAATATGGAAGAAGAAGAAGATCGTTACTTATGATCTTCGATTTGGAGATTTTGGGGGAAGTTGGGTTAGTGGGTAAGGTTTAAATTAGGTTAATATCGGTTTAGTAAAATTGGTTGGTTCATTATCAGACATTTACCGATTAAACCGATTAAACCCAGATTTAAGTGGAAATAGGTTGTAAGTTACGTAATGGGTGGACGTAGGTTGTAAGTTGCGTGGCAGGTGGATGTAAATAGAGGGTGAAACTTCGGGTGGATATGTTCTTATATGGAACATGCCGTGTGGAAATAGGTCGTTGACCCTAAAAGTTATGTGAAACAAATTTGTCGTAGTAATTATCGATGATGCCTATGACATTAAAGAATTGTATATTTTCATCTTATTGTTATATTAACTTTTCTTTTTCTTTCTATTTTTCTATTTTGTTAAGTTAACTTTTTTTTGTTATGTTAATATTGATAGCCAAGGTATGAAGATATGACAACTAAAATTTGTATATATATATTCTATTACTCATCTTCTACAAAGTAACTTTGTTAAAAAAAAGAAGATATTGTATCTTTATAAGTATTTACGTCTCTGTGTTGAAGAACCAATATGGAGAATCTACTCCAAATTGTTGAATCAGTTATATTTGGTGCTCTCATCATCACATGCATATTTTTTTATGGCTTCGTTTTTGTACCGAACAACATAGACCGGTGGCACAGTCAATGTTAATGCGTAATCACTTTTATTTTCTTAATTTCCATTACAAGAAGAACAATACAAGGCTAACATGCCCAAAAAAAGCCATATGTCCAGTCAGAATAAGAAATTTATTTTGTTCCCAAAAATATCCAACAAATGACCCTGCAAAAGAAGAACAACCAAGAACAAGAAAGTTAGAGACGAGTCACCTAAACTAAAACAAGCTAAACCAAGTGGCCAACAGAGACTCCAAAGAAGAAGTGGATGGTCAGACCCTTGATAGAGGATCGAGTCGTGCTCTAACCAATGTATGAATCTCCTTGATTAACACTGCAGTCAAACGAGTAGTGTTGGTATGTATGCGTAGGTTCCTTTCTCTTCATATCACATACACACAGGCCTGGAAGAGTAACTTGATGATGAGTGAGATTTTCTCATTCCTGGATGCTTGCTGAAGCCATAAAAGACATGGCATGAACTGAGAGGGCGGGTGAACATCTGCTCTAGAAGTGAAGAAACTCCAAACCTCAGAACTGAACTCACACTAAAAAAAGAGATGATCCTTGGTTTCATCCTGAAAGTTACATAGAATACTACAAGATGGAAAGGGAGACTATAACACCCACATCCGATGATAGTGTCGAAGATCATCGAGGATCCTCGAGGACCAACAAGGATGGTCCAAAGATCAGTGTTGGATTGCTAAGGATGATCGAGGATAAGGTTAACTAATCGAAGTAAATCCGAATGATCGAGTAAAAATCAGTCTAGAAGCTGATTTCCGATAATTCTGTGTTGAATGGTCGAGGGAACTACTGTTCGAACCGGATATGTGCGGACAAAAATGGAAATGTTTGGACAAAAATAGAAATAGTCGGACATAATCGGATAACGTTCATACAAAGTGGATAATGACCAAAAGAAATAAGGAATCTTCGGTAGAATTGAATAAGGTTTGGATGGAATCGAATAATTTTTGAGGATCCACGTTGAATAACGTTCAATCCACGTTGACGTCGAGGATTGATGGGCCAACGTCGAGGATTGTTAGACCAACATTGAGGATTAATGGGCCAACGTCGAGGATTGATGGACCAACATTCGGATTCATGGACCATGTGTTAGGATTGAGGCCTAATGGTTTGGCCCAACCAAGGTTCGATAATAAGTGGATTTTTAGGGTAAACCTAACGTTAGTAATAGGGTATTATCGCCCTTTAGTGAGAGACACACAAAGCTGTATATTCACGCAAAAGAAACCCAAAGTGTGATTTTGAGAAGATTCTATCGTGGATCATCGAGAGATTGTGTGAATATACGAGGGATTAACGTTCGTGATCGGGAATCTGCGAGAGACTAATGTTTCAGATCCATGATCTTTGAGCGATTGTCGATAAAAATGAAGGATCTTCGAGATCTGTTGAGGAAAAAAAAGGATCGTCGAGATTCGTAGAGGAAAAATTAAGGATCGTCGATATTTGTCGAGAAAAAGGGAGGATCGTCGAGGTGTGTCGAGGGAAACAATGGATCTGTCAATGATGGTTTGCGGATCTCACAGACGGTGATCGTGATCGAGTGGTATTCGTGATGGTGATCGGTAATCAGATCGATGGTAAAGTTACTGTTGGTGTTTGACAGTTATCGATGGTAATCGAGTGATGTTGATGGTGATTCGGTGATGGATTGAGGATTAATCGATGGTGTTCTTGAGATCGGTGATAGATTGAAGATTAATTGATGGTATTTGTGAGACCTGTGATGGATCATGGGTTAATCGATGGTGGATCAAGGATCGTGATGATTAAGAACAATTGGGGATCGAGGATTGATCCAAGATTGATCGAGGATTGTGGTGCTCAAGGACAAGTGGTGATCGTGTGGT
Organism: Crucihimalaya himalaica; assembly: GCA_004349715.1. NCBI lineage: Eukaryota > Viridiplantae > Streptophyta > Magnoliopsida > Brassicales > Brassicaceae > Crucihimalaya > Crucihimalaya himalaica. The sequence continues at coordinate 633,206 of SMJT01000039.1, read as the reverse complement.
GATTGATGATGATTGAGAAGGATATAGTGGATCTCAAAGATGATCTAGTATTCAGGATCAAAGGCGAAGGTGGTAACGGTGGGTCTTCAAGGGAGTGAAGAACGTGGTTGATGTTTGATATATTATGAATTCTAAACATCTATCTCTTTGTGCTTGGTTATATGTGATGGTTGGTTGAATAACTAAGTACAAAGGGGGATGTATTGTTGGATGATACGATGGTAGCTGACCTAAGGGAGTTATGTTCGGGATCTGTCATGGAAAGCTCGCGGATAGAGGCTTATTTGTGAATGACTGGCAAGGATTCACGTGGATGTACATGGATGAGTGAACATAATCCTACGAGTGGCTAAGGTACGACTAAGGTAAGGTGTTTAACTTAGTCGATTGCTAAGTTTATATAATGCTGCATGAAGGTTAAAGTATGTGGAGTGTTAAAAGAAACAAAAATATTAGTAATTTTGTGTTAATGTTACTCTCGGATTTAGTGTCTGAGGGTCGATGCGGTATATGATACCGGGTAGGGTGTTTCAATTTGGTATCAGAGGATAGTAAGTTCTACGACAGAACGTGAATATCTCAAGGACAAAGCGTAGTTGGTTATAGAATAAAGTCTTGAAAGGGAAAAGACAAGTCTAATTGATTAGACAAGGAAACAATGCTAAGGCCAAACATTTTCAACGCAGAGGATGCTAAGGAAAAGCATTCACTAAGCAGAACTTGCTCAGGAAAAGCATTAACGGTGCAGAAATTGCTAAGTAAAATCAGTTGTAATGTGGAAATTGCTATGGAAAAGCTTTGGTGATATGAAAATGTTAAGGAGGAGCATTGGTGAACGAATTCATGGTACCCAATCCGAGAAAGATTGAGTTAAAATTTACTAGGTAAGGAAACCCAAAGGCAAAAATGAATCAAATTTTGGATGGAAGATCGGTTTTCAGAATTAGAAGTGTGAAACGTTTCGGAGTGAGTTAACAACTTGATCATATCATCAGAAATGTTTGATCAAAGACATTGGAGAATGACTTATAGAAAATTGTTGGTTTGCTAACTCAATCAATCATCGGGTGTGATTGATAAACGTCATTGGAGAATGACTAAGTGTACATCGTTTGTTTTGTTTCCTTGATCAAGTCAGCATAAGCGAATGATCGAAGTTATTGGATAATGGCTAAGGATTGTGGACCTAGTCATCGTTCGGAAGGGACAAACGATGACAAGTGATTTAATGAGAAACTCAAGGTTCTGAGCAGTGGTGAAGTATTGAATCCATTTGGTTAAAGACAAACCAAATGATGGATTTGTGAAGGTGAATGTCTATGGCAATGGAACGTCAAAGTAAAGATGGATTTTCTTAGATGTTTAGAAGGATATCTAACATCCTAGTAAAGGAATTGGTGAGTAGTTTGTGAATGTGTTGTAAAATTCTTTAAGGAAAATGGAAGGTACTTCAAAAGTTTTGCAGAAGTTTCCATAAGGTAATTGATTGCCGAGAAGGAGGTTTGCCATTAATTGTTGTAGCTTAAAGAAGTTTCCAAGGAACAAGTCTGAACAAGAACCAAGTTGTTGTTCGTTGAACGGATTAAAAGAAAAGTGTGTCAAGTGTTAAATCGAAAGGTATGATTTGATAAGTGTTGAATCACGCTAAGTTTTTGGAAGATTGTTGGCGGTAAACCACTAAGGATGTTGTTAACGAATCTGAAGGAGTGGAGTTGGAAAATTTTATAAAGGACAAGTTAATGTGAATGAGAAAGTTTAAGTAGCAAGTTGTCAAGAACTTAAGAAGTTGCGAAGAAATGGTTCAGAAAAGAATCAAAACGGTCTTGGATGAGACCGTGTCCAAAAATTTGTGTAGGTGATAAATATTGCTAGTCAAGGGAGACCGTGGTGAATATTCCACTAACATGGACGTTGGTGATGATCTAGATAAACTGTTTTCCCGAGAAGTGATGCTGGAAAACATACTTCCTTGCAAAAAAATCTGATGCGACCAAGGAAATTCATAAAAAAAAAAACAGATTAAGGTAATGGATTACATGGAAGTGACCTAGTAAAATGTCTAGATAAAAATCTAGCATCCTTGGTAAAGAGTAAGGACAAGGAAGTCTTGAAAGTGAGACTTGGAGTTTCACGAAAAGAATTGGAAATTCCATAAATGAACTGTTGATGTAAAAAGAGTTTTACAAAGTGAAGTGAGGGAGACTTCACAAGAACAAGCAATTCGTCCATGCTGAGTATTGGACACTCACGTTTGGATGATGGAGGATTATTAAGGAAAACAAATCCGTAAGTTCCATGAAGGAAAATGGAAAAATCGTGAGTTTCATGAAAGACAATAAAAATCCAAAGTTATGTTTACATGATGGATAAATGGAAATGAGTAAAGTTGATAAAGCTAAAGGAACAACAAAAAATAAATAATGTAAGACCGTGGTTAAGTCTAAGATGGTATCTTGAAATTTATTCATTAAGTCTTTGGTTACTTCTCATGGTAATGTTTGTACGAAAATATCAGAGTGATTGATCTACGGCTGATCGAACAATCATTTGAGATGGTTAATGTTTGCGCTATAGTAGAATGTTTGGTGATTGTTCGATGTGAACGATTACTATGTGAATCTAAAGGAATGTTCATGACTTGCATTTAGATATGTGAGTTGATCGTTTGGCTGTGTATATATGACTTAGTCTAGCGCCGGTTGTTTGACTTTGGATCTATGACTAAGTATAGCGCTGGTCTTACATGAAATTCTATGTCTTTGATGTTGTGAATGTCTGCTTATCATGGTGTGTAATGTTTATAGCGCATTATCTTGCTGATTGATTTATGGTGTTCGAAAAATCATGCTTGTTGATAATGTAAAGCATGTTTAAGAAGTATCATTGACTAGGTGAATCGGTTGTTGGATTGCGACTTATTGATTATGACCACGGGAACACAAAAAATGAGGAGAAGTTAGTAGATGTTAAGTTTACTTGATAGTAAAAGTTAGTGGATGAACTAAGTGTTGGGACATAAGCGGGATTGTTGGTGCGCTTTGCGAGTTTGAGGCCATATGTGTGAAATCCTTAGGAACTTGTGAGCTGCTAAGGCGGAATGTGAAGCGTCCTTGGAAACTAAGAAAGTTTGCCTAGGCGTGAATATAAGTAAATCTCGCAAACATGTGGTGTTTGCTAAGATGGTAATGTTGGGCCAACATAAACTTGCCTAAGATAACTTGCCTAAGATGGTAATGTTGGAACAAGGTAATTTGCCAAGCATTGTCATGTATGTGTCCTTTGAGAACTAAGAAAAGTTTTCAAGGCATAACGGTGATAAGACCTTGGTTGTGGACTAAGGCAAAACCAAGAATGTATGTAAAGATCGGGAGAGATCCATTAATGTATGTGAGGAGCTTAAGGGATCCGAGAATGTTTGTGAGGATCATGCGTGATCCGAGAATGTTTATGTGGATTGGAGATGTTCCAAGAAGTGTATGTTAAGTTTGGAAGGATCAACGGTGATCTATGGACGTTGGAGGATCAAGGTGTGATCCAAGAAAAAAATTGTAAGGTAAAGTGTGAACCAAAAGTTCTTAGAAAGAACATGATTAAAAGTTAAAGAGTTGTGAGAAGCAATTCACGTTCAGTTTGAAGTCAAGGTAAAAACGCCATTATGCTTAGAAACTTGGGAAGTTGCTAAGGCATGGATCGTTGGCTAACGATGGCGAACGTTGAATGGTACCAATGGATCGCTGGTGAACACTAGATGGTACCAGCGGATTGACGGTGAAGGTAGTCTGACTCGGAAGTGGCCGGACAAGATAATAGTGTGGGAGTTAAAAATTGCCTAATAAATGTTGAGAAGAGTTTTAAGATCTATTCATGGAGTGATCATGATCAGATATTGTTGAATCGTTTCAGAAAAATACTAAGGTCAAGTATTTGTGATCGAGTCTAGGGAAGGTTGCGATCAAGAAAAGTTATGTTCAAATCAATAAAGTGGTAAGCGTTTACCGAAAATCAAAGCGATTCCGGTTAAAAGGACTTGATATATCGATGATAAGGTGTTTCAATGATAAAAGTTGTGGTTAAATTTTGGATGAGTTTGCAAGCAATGGTAAGGAAACCATTTTAAAAGGCAATGGTTAAGCAAGTTCTTGAAAGATTAAGGTATGGAATGGATTCCACTAGTGAATTCGAGGACAAATTCATTCTAAGTGGGAGAGAATTGTAACACCGGTGTCCGATGATTCTGTCAAGGATCATCGAGGATCTTCGAGGACCAACAAGGATGGTCTGAAGATCAGTGTTGGATTACGAAGGATGATCGAGGATAAGGTTAACTAGTTAAAGGAAATCCGAATGATCGAGGAAAAATCAGTCTAGAAGCTGATTTCCGATAATTTTGCGTTAAATAGTCGAAAGACCTAATGTTCGAATCAGATATGTTTGGATATAAATAGATATGTTCGGACAAAAATAGATAATGTTTGGAAAAAAATGGAAATGTTCAGATAGAAATAGAAATGATCGTACATAATCAGATAATGTTCGGACAAAGTAGATAATGTCCAAAGGAAATAAGGAATCTTCGATAGAATTAAATAAGGTTCGGATGGAATCGAATAATTGTCGAGGATCCACGTTGGATAACGTTGGATCTGCGTTTGCATCGAGGATTGATGGGCCAATGTCGAAGATTGATGGGCCTACGTCGAAGATTGTTGGACAAACGTCGAGGATTGATGGACCAACGTTCGGATTCATGGACCATGTGTTAAGATTGAGGCCCAAAGGTTCGGTCCAAGCAAGGTTCAACAATAAGTAGAATCTTAGGGGTTTATTCGAAATCCCAATGTTATAAATATGGTATTGTCGCCCTTTAATGAGAGACATGCAAGAACTCATGCATAATCACGCAAAAGAAACCCTAAATGTGATTTTGAGAAGATTTTATTGTGGATCATCGAGAGATTGTGAGGATCTATGAAGGATTAACGTTCGTGATTAGGAATCTGCGAGAGACTAATTTTTGCAATCGAGGATCTTTGAGTGATGGTCGATGAAAATGAAGGATCGTCGAGATCTGTCAAGGAAAAGGAAGGATCGTTGAGATCTGTCGATGAAAAAGAAAGGATCGTCGAGATTTGTCGAGGAAAAGAAAGGATCGTCGAGGTCTGTCGAGGGAAATAATGGATCTATCGATGATGGTTCACGGATCCTGCGAATGGTGATTGTGATTAAGTGGTATTCGTGATGGTGATCTGTAATCAGATACATGGTGATCGGTGGTATCTCGATGATAAGGTTACTATTGGTGTTCGATAGTGATCGATGTTAATCGAGTGATGTTGATGGTGGTCCGGTGATGGATTGAGGATTAACCGATGGTGTTCGTGATATCGGTGTTAGATTGAGGATTAATTGATGGTATTCGTGAGACCAGTGATGGATCAAGTATTGAGCGATGGTGGATCGAGGATCGTGATGATTAAGAACAATGGGATCAAGGATGGATCCATGATTAATCGAGGATTGTGGTGATCAAGGACAAGTGGTGATCGTGTGTGATTGATGATGATTGTGAAGGATACAGTGGATCTTGAAGATGATCGAGTATTCGGGATCAAAGGCGAAGGTGGCTACGATGGGTCTTCAAGGGAGTGAAGAACGTGGTTGATGTCCGACACGCTATGAATTCCAAACATCTCTCTCTCTCTGTGCTTGGTTAAGTGGGGTAGTTGGTTTAATAACTAATTACAAAAGGGGATGTATGTTGGATGATGTGATTGTAGCTGATCTAAGGGAGTTATGTTCGTGAGCTGTCATGGGAAGATCGCGGATAAAGGATTATTCGTGGATGGCTGGCAAGGATTCACATGGATGTACATGGACGGATAAACAGAATCCTACGAGTGGTTAAGGTACAACTAAGGTAAGGTGTTTAACTTAGTCGATTGTTAAGTTTATAATGTTGCGTGAAGGTTAATGTATGTGGAGTGTTAAAAGAACAAAATATTGGTAATTCCGTGTCTGAGGGTCGATCCGCTACTCTCAGATTTAGTGCCTGAGGGTCGATCCGCTACATGGTACTGGGTTAGGGTGTTTCAGAGACCCCATCTCCTCAACATGTCCCTTGTATGGAGACGATTCCAAGCAACAATCCAACAGATAAAGGCATGCTTAGGGATTTTATCCTTAAACCATACTGATTTGTGCCATGGCAGAGTAGTACCTTGAGGATTTAATGCCAACCAAGTCTTAGATGCTAAGAACCTGTTTGAAGGAGCATGAGGACCTACCTTTCAAAGATAGGAGTCGTTGTGTAAATAGTCAATGAAGGCTTCAGGAGGATGCATGACGCCTTTAAGCATTACCAAAACTTGGTTTCAGCTTCTATTAGTAGAATACCTTCAAATTCTCCCCGAATAACATCTCTTACCACTGCATTAGCAGGTATACCAGCCAGCTGGGGAACTAGGGGACCTGCCAAATCCAAAAGAGCACCCAATCCTATCTAGTCATCATGCCAGAACTTTGTTTTTTCACCAGATCCGATTTCACAGACAAGAAATGGATGTGTTAATGGTCTGAGCTTACAGAGTTTCTTCCAAATCCAACTCCCAACTGTCCCCGGATTCAGATCCCTGCAATTTTTGGTGCCAATCAAGTTGAGTCTCATCCATGACACCCAAAGAAACCCTGCTACTGAAAATAGAAGCCAAATCAGTTTGAGACCAAGTACCTTATTCTAAGTAGTGACCCTTCTCAACCTGAGTCCTCCACATTCCTTTGCTGAAGAAACAATTTCCCAAGAAATCTTAGCTTGCCTGGCTGAGTTTGGTGCCCCCTCCACATGAAAGCATTACACATTCTCTCTATCGTTCGGGTCCCGTTCGAATTCGAATATTACCTGAACCCGAATCCGAAATACCATACATCCAAGATCCGTTCGAATATTTTCTAATAACGGACTCGGATCGTATTCAGGTTTTTCAGTTCGGGTTCGAGTTGAGATAATATGTCAAGCCTACAATTAGTTTTACCCAATACGTTTATTACGAGTACTACATGACCAGATTTTAAATTATTTACTAGCTAATATATTTGAAAAATATGATTTTAAATTTTTAACCGGCGCTGATAAATATCTTACTTGTAATAATTTCAATAATTGCACTAGTATTCGCTAGATTCAAATAAGCTGAACTATAATATTTTGCTAATATCACTTGCGAACGTGATGTCCATTAGAACTTATAGATAGAAGAAAAAATTATTTCTTAAGTCCTACTATGCATAAGAAAATTTCTCCTACGATTTCATTATATACAATACCTTTTACTAAATAAATATAAGATTTTTTAAAAAAAGTTCAGCGATTCTTTTTTGGTAAAAAAATATACAGGTAAATCAAGTATATATTTGTTTAAATGAAAAGAATATATAGTGACTAGTGAGATATTTTCGTCATTTAGTTTATCCACATTAGCTAGCCATAACTAAAGTTATACTAGTAGCGTAAATTAAATGTTTGATCACAAAGTGAATCTGTTCGGGCTAAAATGGTCACTCAGATTCATACAAAATAATTTAATTTAATATGTAAATTCATATGTAAAATTAATTTTTTGCTGGTATCATTTTAATTTTTCGATGTAAAATTTGGTACAAAATATCTAATTTAACTTCAAGTTCATACAACAGTACCAAAAATCAATTTAAATTTAAAGGCTACAAGAATAATTGTAATATATTTTCTTAATTTGTATGCAAAATGTCAAAATGACACTTAAGAGTACATGTAATTTTGTTTATGCGAATCATATTTTATTTTATAGGTTTTTGAACTGATTTTAGAACTGTTTGGACCCATGTTATAAAAATTTGAACAATTTGATTAGTAAAACATAATTTATTTGTGTACATAGATAATATGCGAGCTACATCTCATTTAGAGAGAAACAATTTTATCGACCTACTTTTCTTAACATATTTTCTATATTTTTTTCTGCTTTTCAATTTACACAAAAACACGTGTTTTATACTCTCTCCGATTCATATTAAGTGTCGTTTAAAGTTTTTGCACACTTATTAAAAAACAATTAAATTTTTTATTTTATCCCTCATTAATATATTATATATTTTTTATTGGTCAATATAATAAAATAATAGAGATAAAATTGAAAATCTAACCAAATATTTACATTGAAAATATAAGACAACACTTATTTGAAACAAAATTTTAAGTTTAAAACGACACTTAATATGAATCAGAGGGAGTATTAGCCATCTGTAACTTGACCCTGCTTTCATATATTGATTTTATCAACAACAACTTAGTACTGAGAAAAGGAGAAAATTCTCTAAGATTGGACTCTCCGATAGAAAAACACAATGATCATACTTATGAACATAGAAACCTATAACAATTTTTGGGTTAGTTTTGGTTCTCTCGACTGAACTAATTGTTTGAATTTTAATTTTGATTTGGTAATCCGAGAATTTTAGTTTGGTTTGGAGTCGAAACAATTGGTTTCTAGGGTAATTGTTGTTTTTTAAAGAACTAGTTCATATTCCACCAAATGTAGAGCGGTTTTCACCAATACCCAAATTTAACTGAAAAATTAGAATTTAGCTTACAACCTTTTAGCTGTAAACCCTGCTCTTTTTGGCCCCTTCCCGGCCCGGAAGATTTTCTGGCTTCGACAACTCTATGAAAGATTGCCGGAGTTGATTCTCCTCTGATGCCTCTGGATGGGTACCATGATACTTTCTGCTTTGTTGAGCCCTGCTTTGGACCTTGAAGATGCAAGCTGAAGTACTACTTGACGCAGTTGAACTAACTTAAGTAATACAATAGGAGGTTGAAGATTTCTAGAAGATCAAGGAAGAGTTGATGATAAAGATCAAGTCCTAGAAGCTAGAAGCGCATAAAGAAAAAGGAAATAAACAAAAGAGGATTTAGAAAGTTATCTTAAGAAAGAATAAGATAATTTCCTTTTCAGAGAAAAGGAAATTGATCAATCTTGTTAGTTTAAGATTAGGAAATAGGTCTGTGAAAAAGCTCGACCTGTTTTAGTATATAGGGTGCTCTACCTTTGGAGAAGGTAGCACAACTATTAAGAAGGCATTCTTAGCAATAGAGTTTTTACTTCAAGAGAGAAAAGTAAGGCAAACTCTAAAGGGGCTAAGGTTTTTGATCTTGAGAATTCTCTTATCAAGGGTGTTTGATTTGAGATTACAAGAGAGAGAGAGAGAATAGAAAAGAGTGTGAGGAAAAACCGTTTGTATCACATATTTTCTATTAATCAAAGTTGGTTAAGAAATCGTATGTGTTACATTCTGATATAGTTCCTGTATCAGTTGAGCTCTTGCACTTTCAATTGGTATCAGAGCAGTCACTTGTGAGGATTGCATACAGGTGAGATCTTGTGGAGAAGATGGAAAGCTATCAGGAACTTGTGAACAACACGAAGGTGATACTGGACGATAGTAACTATGGATTCTGGAAATCAAGAATCAAATCTGTAATAAGTGGTATCGACGTCTTTGCATGGAAAGCTGTGTTAGAAAAATGGGAAGAACCCAAAATCAAGGCTGAAGATGGCACACTGAGAAACTCAAACTAGAAACGGATTGGACTGATGAAGAGTTAAGGAAATCAAAGTACAATTCAAGAGCTCTCACAGCCATACACTGCAGTGTTGGAAGAAAACAGTTCGAACTGATTCAAGGATGTGAAACAGCTAAAGAAGCTTGGGACATTCTGCAAACACACTTTGAAGGAACTGCCAAAGTCCAAAGCTCCAGAAAAGACATGCTAGCATCAAAGTTTGAGAATCTGAGAATGGAAGAACATGAGTCAATTTCAGATTTCAGCTCGAAAATAAGCTCACTTGCCCAGGAAGCATTAACCCTCGGAAAGAAATACAAGAATTAAAAACTGGTGAAAAAATTCTTTCGGTGTCTACCATCTAAGTTCATGGCCTACAAAACTGCTCTAACCGTATCCAACAATATGGATGAACTCAGCTTTGGAGATGTGGTAGGAATGCTCCAAGCTCATGAGATGGAATTAGGAGGAACAAAGAAAGGCAAATGATTGGCCTTAACGACCATTGAGAACAAAACAGAGGAAGAAGATCCAGTAATACTCCTTGTAAGAAGATTTGATCGGGCACTAAGGAAAGTAGAGCAAGGACAAGGGCAGAAGAAGTTTAGCTCATTCAAAAAGAACACAGATGACGGAAAAACATTTAAGAAAGCAAACATGCAATGTCATGAATGCAAAGGATATGGGCACTTCATTAGAGAATGTCCGACAATAAAAAGAAGAGAACTTAAATGCACGGGGTTCAAAAGAACATGGCATACTCAAGAAGAATGTGTGAGTGATCAGAACAAAAAATCAATGATAGGCGTCGAAGAAGAATTGGATGAAGAAGAAAGTGAAGAAGAATAGATTCTTAATAACTTCATTGCCTATGTGGGTATCACTGAGTTTATCGATGAAGAAGAAATCACAGATTCAGAATCTGAAGAAAAAGAAGAAGAGGATGCAGATCTTGTTAAAAGCTATAGAGAAGTTCGAGAAGCACTTGTCAGAATCGGACAAGAAAATCAGGATTTAATCAAAGAAAATTTCAGCTAATTAAAGAGAATCAATCGCTTAGAGACGAACTGGAGATGGAAAAGAAGATCAGTCAAGAAAGCGTAATCTTGATGAAAGAAAAATTAATCTTGGCGACGAAATCAGAAGACCTTGAGAAGAAATTACAAGCTGAAAAATCAATTTCTACAAAGTTGCAAGCTGACCTTGACCAACAAACTAGGAAGATTCACATGTTTGTCGGGACTAGGCAATTGGACAAGATTTTGAGTTATGGAAGAACCGAAAAGACAAACAAAGGTCTTGGTTATACAGGAGATGCTTCAAGACAAACCAAGTTTGTATCAGGAGGTCTAAATCAACATAAAAAAGAAAGCCTGAAAGGCCACACAATCAAGAACATGGGTTGTTATTTTTGTGGGAAGAATGGACATATTAGAATGTTCTGTTACAAGTACTGGGAAAGAATCAGAAAACTCAAGTCTCAAGGAAGATTTTTCTGGAATGGCTATCGAAAACAGATTAGGGTTAAGAAAACAGATCTGTATCCAATAACTCAAACAAGTACGTCATAAAGTACATCAGGACTTAGATTTTGATGCAATATGGCACTTTTGACAGAAGACAGTGAAGATACAACTCCATGGTACTTTGATAGCGGATGTTCACGACATATGACAGGAACTCTAAGTAACCTACAAAGCATTAGGAAGATTAAAGGAGGTAAAGTAACCTTTGGTGATGGAGGACATGGAGTTATACAAGGAAAAGGAAGTACAAATCTTCCCAAATTGATGAATGTATATCTGGTTCAAGGACTAAAAGACAATCTAATAAGTGTGAGTCAGTTGTGTGATGAAGGACTGAATGTCTTATTTACAAAAGTCGATTGCCAAGCTATGAATAAAGAAGGAGTAACTGTCTTGAAAGGAAGAAGGTCGGGGAACAATTGTTATATGTGGGAGAACAATTCTAATAGCTGTTTTAGTGCCAAAGATGATCTGAACCTGTGGCATCAACGTCACGGTCACATGAACACAAGAAACCTAACTACTCTTGTCAACAAAGAGCTAGTTCGAGGGGTGCCTAAAATCAAAGGAGATGACAGGATGGTATGTGGACCGTGTAACAAAGGGAAGCAAGTAAAAATCCAACACAAGAAGGTTCAAGATGTTCAAACAAAAGTTGTGTTAGATTTAGTACACATGGACTTGATGGGTCCAATGCAAGTCAAAAGTGTGGCGGGTAAGAAGTATGTTTTTGTACTCGTCGATGATTTCTCAAAGTACACATGGGTGAGATTTATTCGTGAAAAATCAGACACTTTGGAAAGCTTCAGAATCTGGGCACTTCAGTTGATAAATGAAAAAAGAAGCATCAAAAAAATCCGCAGTGATCATGGGGGAGAATTTCAAAACGACTCAATGAAATTTTTTTGTGAAAAACATGGGATATCTCATCAGTTTGCAGCTCCAAGAACACCACAACAAAACGGGGTGGTAGAAAGGAAAAATAGAACACTTCAGGAGATGGCTCGTGCTATGATACATGGAAATCAAGTTTCAATCAGATTTAGGACTGAAACTTTAAACACGGCATGATACATTGTGAATCAAGTCTATATGAGAAAAGGAACTACGAAGACTCCATATGAGCTATGGAAAGGAAAAACTCCAAATCTCAGCTATTTTCATGTCTTTGGGGTGCAAATGTTACATTCTAAACGATAAAGATCATCTTGGAAAAATTGATTCAAGAAGTGATGAAGGGATATTTCTGGGGTATTCAAGAAGTAGTACAACATTCAGAGTCTACAATACACGAACATCATCGGTAGTTGAATCTGCTAATGTAGTATTTGATGACTATACACAGCCCAAATGGAATGAAGAAAGCTTAGAAAGTGAAACAGAGAAACCAGAATCAAGTGAATCAAGAGACAACAATGACTCTGACATAGACGAGAAAGTAACTCAGGAAGTACATCAGAATCATTCTGCTGAAGATATCATTGGGGATGTCAATGATAGAATGAAGACAAGAGGAATCAAGCTGGACTACAAAAAGATGATTAACAACTTTGCAGTCTGGGAAACTATGCACTTTGAATGTTTTGTCTCCACAAATGAACCACGAACTCATATTGAAGCACTTGATGATGATTTTTGGATCATGGCCATGGAAGAAGAACTAGAACAGTTTGTGAGAAGAGATGTATGGGAGTTGGGGCCACGTCCAGAAGGGCAGAATGTTATATGAACCAAATGGATCTTCAAAAACAAGATCGATGAAAATGGAGTTGTTGTACGGAACAAGGCAAGACTAGTAGCTCAAGTTTATTCACAAATTGAAGGGATCGACTTTGAAGAAACATTTGCTCCAGTTGCAAGACTTGAGTCCATCAGATTATTCTTAGGGATGGCTTGCATTCTGAACTTCAAAGTAAATCAAATGGATGTGAAAAGTGCTTTCTTTAATGGTATTTTACAAGAAGAAGTCTACGTTGCACAACCAAAAGGATTTAAAGATTCAGAACATCCAAAATATGTTTATAGATTAAAGAAGACTCTTTATGGTTTAAAGCAAGCTCCAAGAGCATGGTATGAAAGATTGACAAACTTCTTGGTTGAAAAAGGCTATGTTAGAGGAAGTGTTGATAAAACTCTCTTCATTTTGAGACAAGACGAATATACCATGATTGTGCAGATCTATGTGGATGATATAATCTTTGGAAGCACTTCACAAGGATTAGTTGACAAGTTTGTGGAAGGTATGACTCAGGAATTTGAGAGGAGCATGGCTGGTGAATTGAAGTACTTTTTAGGACTGCAAATATCTCAATTTGAAGACGGTATCTTTATTTCTCAAAGTACCTATGCAAAGAATCTGCTGAAGAAATTCAAGATGGATAAGTGCAACGAATCAAAAACTCCTATGAGTACGTCAGTCAAGCTAACTAAAGATGAGAAAGGAAAAGACGTGGATAATAAGACATATAGAGGAATGATTGGGAGTCTCCTGTATCTCAGAGCAAGCAGACCGGATTTGTGTTTGAGTGTAGGGATGTGTGCAAGATATCAAGAAAAGCCCAAACAGTCACATCTTGAAGTAGTCAAAAAAATAATCAAGTATGTCAAGGGAACCGGGAATCTTGGGATATGGTTTTCAAAAGGATCGAATAAGAGATTGGTAGGAAATTGTGATGCAGACTGGGCTGGAAGTGTTAATGATAGAAAAAGTACAAGTGGTGGATGTTTCTTTCTTGGGAACAACTTAATTTCATGGCTGAGCAAAAAACAGAATTCTGTGTCATTATCTACAGCAGAAGCAGAATACATTGCAATGGGTAGTTGTTGTACTCAACTCCTATGGATGAAGCAAATGTCAGCTGATTACGGAATGAACTCAGGCTCTATGATGGTTTACTGTGACAACAAGAGTGCAATTGATATATCAAAAAATCCAGTACAACATTCACGGACAAAGCACATTGATATACGTCATCATTTTATCCGAGAACTTATGGAAGAAAAACAAATTGTGGTAGAGCATGTGGTCACTGAACTTCAACTAGCTGATTTATTCACCAAACCATTGGACTTTAATCGGTTTGTCATCTTGAGGAACTCACTCGGAGTGTGTGAAGTGGCACCCTGATACAGAAGCAGACTAACAAAGCTGGCTAAGCGATCTGATTTGGTATTTAATCATCGGTTTATTACATTTACAAGATGTATTTCAGCTTTAGTTGAATTTGGGCTTTCGGTTTGATTAAACCAAAACGACGATTCAATTAATTTCGAGTACAAGAAAGGGGGAAATTTCAAAGATCCAAATTTTGAAGAAAGGGAGCAAAATCAAAAACACCAAGAACACAGAGGATTTTGAGTCTCAACAATGGTGAACGAAACCAGAAGCGGTCGTATCGGAAGCAGAAAACAGACTCGAAAAACTGCTAGAGATCTTAATCGACCAGTTCTTATAGATGAACCAAGTGAAGAAGAAAGTGAACTGTAAATTGTTCCATACAGTGGAGCCTCTGCAGAAATGGTCGAAGAAGAAGGAGAACTGGGTGAATCCACTCGATGCGACTCGGAAGAAGGAAATTTGGATAACATTGAGAAAAATTTAAGTGATCGTGAAGCTGAAATCAAAAGCCCAAGGGCTGAGGACGAAAAAGTTGCCGAATCTGGAGAAAATCAAGACGTGTTGAAGAAAACTAAGAACAAAGGCAAGAAACAAGTGTCTGATGAAGAGATTGAGTCATTCGACATCTCTGTTCAAGATCAACTCGAACGCAGGAAGTGTCAAAACAAGCAAGTCAGACCTCCTTAAAAGAAACCCAGAACAGAATCAACTCCACTTCAAAAAGGTGCTTTAACATCCAAAATCTGTTCTCGGATCTTCAACTCAGCTGAGACCAAAGACAGGTACTCTTTCTTGGTGATCCGCAACATTATTGAGGAACGGTTGGTTGATCTAGAACAAGAAGATATGTGGGGATATCTGAATATGATTAAGGAGGCAAATCTAGAATCTACTGTCACTAGATTAGCTAGTTATGTTCCTGAAATTGTGAGGGAATTTTATGCAAATCTGCCTGGTACAAAGGGTGAAGATAGTGACAATGGAGTCAAGGTGTTTGTTAGACAATTCTGGTATGAGTTTTTGCCTACAACTATAAACAAATTCCTGGGTATTCAGCCATTAAGAAAGAAAGAACTGATGCTTGATACACAAGCTGACACAGTTAGTCTAGATGTCATTGCGTCTCATATGTGCAAAGGTTGCCGCTGGAACAAGATTAGTTCGACGATCCTGCCTCCTCAGTTTGCAGTCTTACTCTTGATTGCAGCATATAATTGGATTCCTTCAACGCACAAGAATCATATCTCTGAAGATCGAGCTAGACTGATTTACAAACTCACAACAAGGGTTAGATTTGACATTGGCAGAATGATTTATAATCAAGTGATGGGTCTCAGTGTGGTTCAGAAAAAGGATTCTCGCTGGCTTGTATTTCCCAGAATCATTTATGGATTACTTCTGCAGCAAAAGGAACCATGAGTCCTATCTAACGAGAAGCTGATTCCTCCGGTTATGTACAAAAAAGATGCTCGGGTTGGGGAAGCTTTCATCAAGAAAGAAGAAGCCAAGACTAAAGGGACAAAGAAGCTACTAATTAAGAGTATTTCTTCAAAAGACAAGGCGAATTCCTTGGCATCAAAGTCGGACCATTTCATTCAGCTAGGATGAATTCGGTTGCCTACAGATGATACAGGTTCAGAAGCCGTCTTGGAGACCTTGGAGGACACAGCTGCAGCTCTTTAAACCATTACAGATGTTGTTCAACGTCTAATCCAATCTGTGAAGACTGCTAAGGAAGATTCGAGCTCTAATGAGGATACTGAATAATGATGTTTTTAAAGTTGAGTTCTCAAGCAGGGGGAGATATGCACAGTTTCTGGGGGAGTTTGTTTTTTTTAAGGAAGCTTCGAATTTTAAAACTCCGGGAGAGTTTAGATGGATTCATTTTTAACTTTTCGACATTTCTTTTCAAGTTCAAGACTCATGGATGATGTTTGCTATTTCGGATTGAATGTTCTTTTGGATAGTTTTCCGAACATTCGAATCTTTGCAATCTTAAAATTGACAGGTATGCTTGAGAAGCTCAAATTTAAAAAGGGGGAGATTGAAGATGCAAGCTGAAGTACTACTTGACGCAGTTGAACTAACTTAAGAAGTAATACAATAGGAGGTTGAAGATTTCTAGAAGATCAAGGAAGAGTTGATGATAAAGATCAAGTCCTAGAAGCTAGAAGCGCATAAAGAAAAAGGAAATAAACAAAAGAGGATTTAGAAAGTTATCTTAAGAAAGAATAAGATAATTTCCTTTTCAGAGAAAAGGAAATTGATCAATCTTGTTAGTTTAAGATTAGGAAATAGGTCTGTGAAAAAGCTCGACCTGTTTTAGTATATAGGGTGCTCTACCTTTGGAGAAGGTAGCACAACTATTAAGAAGGCATTTTTAGCAATAGAGTTTTTACTTCAAGAGAGAAAAGTAAGGCAAACTCTAAAGGGGCTAAGGTTTTTGATCTTGAGAATTCTCTTATCAAGGGTGTTTGATTTGAGATTACAAGAGAGAGAGAGAGAGAGAGAATAGAAAAGAGTGTGAGGAAAAACCGTTTGTATCACATATTTTTTATTAATCAAAGTTGGTTAAGAAATCGTATGTGTTACATTCTGATATAGTTCCTGTATCAGTTGAGCTCATGCACTTTCAGACCTTACCCACTAATCATCATCTTATCTAGCGAGTTCAATGATTGACGATAGTCTTCGAAAGAGAAGGGGAAGATGTCGGGTAGAGGAAGAAAACTCATCAGTCGATTTAAGATTGAGGGAGATCCGGAGAATCTTATTAGTAATAATTTGCATAGAATCAAAATCCAGAGACTTCTGAGCCAAAATCAAACTCCTCCTTTTCAAAGAGTTCCACCGTCTTTACCTAAACTTCTGGGAGTAAAAAATTCATTCTCACATTTCAGGGTAAGAGGTTAGGCTAGGACAAAAATCAGATGTTATTAACTTTTTGGTGGCTGATCTAAGATTTTCTGCCTTCTGTATTTCCCTTCTCTCTCCGTAGCATCGTAAGGAGGACTCCCTTTCGAGGTCCCCATTCGATTCCTTTTCTAAAAGAACTTTTAACCATTTTAATTGGAATTGGAAAGAAAAAAAATAAGTTAATTTTGGTTTTGATATTATGAACTGAACATAACTGATAACCGAACCGATCCGAACCAAACCAAAAAAATACCTTTTGGTATTTTTGGTATTTTTGGTATTTTTGGTATCTTTCTAATTTTGTTTCGGTCAACCAATAACGAACTAACCCATTCAAACCAAACCGAAAACCAAAGT
The DNA here is from genome assembly GCA_004349715.1 of Crucihimalaya himalaica. NCBI lineage: Eukaryota > Viridiplantae > Streptophyta > Magnoliopsida > Brassicales > Brassicaceae > Crucihimalaya > Crucihimalaya himalaica. The sequence continues at coordinate 615,691 of SMJT01000039.1, read as the reverse complement.
AGGAGGCATGTGCCAAACCATTATAAACACATTTATAAACTTAAAATATATATATTTAAAAAGAAAAAAGATTTGGCCTCGTTGAATGAAGTGATGGAGGAGAGTTCTAAGAAAATGCTGTAGAGATTGACAACATTGTTGGCCGAGATTGCGGATCTGCTTGTAAGCACGATAAAGCCATTTCCACCATCTTCAAGAGCTTCTCTCTAATCTCCACCTCTGGTTCTGGTAAACGTTCATCGGAAATACTTCTCAGTGACAGAATTTTCGCCGGAGACGAAGACAAAGTCAAAACCAAATCTCCCGGATGTTTTCCCTTTATCACTTCGAGTATCAGAACTCCGAAGCTATATACATCGCATTTCTCCGTCACTTTCATCGCGTAAGCTAATTCTGTTGAGAAATTTTCCAGAAACAGTCAATTTCAACTTCGAATTTTGGGATTTCGTAAGCTCGAAATCAAATTAACGGATTACAGTTTCATAATTTCAAAATCGGTTTTAGGAATTTTTCAGTTTCATAAGTTCAAAGTCGAGATTAGTGATTCGATTTCATAAGAAATTCGAATTCGAATTTTGATATTTCGAGTTCATATGCTCAAAATCAAATTTAGTTTCATTTGATATTGATTTTATAGGCGGATCTTACCTGGAGCGACGTAGCCGTAGGTTCCAGCAACGGCGGACCAATTGGAGGAATCCATCTTGAGAAGCTTCGCTGTGCCGAAGTCGGAGATCTTAGCTTTGTAATCATTATCGAGAAGGATGTTGCCGCTGCTAATGTCACGGTGGACGATCGGAGTTGATCGATCATGGTGCATATACGAGAGCGCGTAAGCCACACCTTTCACGATGTTGATCCTTTTGGTCCAATTGAGCCGCTTCGCTTCTTTGTCGTTGGCTAACAATTTGTTCAAACTTCCCTTTTCCATGTACTCGTAGATTAGAAAAGTGTGGCGGCGGTGGGAGCAGAAGCCGAAGAGCTTCACCACGTTGCGGTGACGGATCTCTGTTAACGCTCTTACCTCGTTTAAGAACTCTTGCTTCACCACCGGCTTTGATATCTCTTCGTCCATTGTCTGGTGTAGCTTTTTCACGGCTACTATCGCACCTGGGAGGTTTGCTTTGTAGACTTTGCCGTATCCTCCGATTCCAATCAGGTATTTTGGATCAAATTCTTTGGTTGATTTTATGATCTCTTGGTATTTGACTTTGCCATGATAGCTGAAGATGGACAAATTCTCTCCTGTTTCAGAATCTGAGTTGTTGTTTCCATTGTTTTGTTTTCGTTTCCGAAGGTAGTAGGTAAATGTCCCTGCGCATATAGCGAGAATGACGAGTGCTCCTAGGATCGGCACTAGTATCCACACAACAAGGTTGTCATTCTTCTTTGATTTTTTGAACCCATTTGAAATGATAGGGCATGGTTTCAATTTTTGTTTAGGAGCTTTACTGCATAAGCCTCTGTTTCCCTCCAATGCATCTGCGGTTGCGTTTCGAAACGCTGCGTTCTCTGGAAGTGGACCCTCGAGTTTATTGTTTGATATATCGATGTATGTCAGTTTCATGTCTTCGAAACTTGTTGGAATGAGCCCCGAGAGATTGTTGTGTGAGAGGTCGAGCTTCTCGAGGTTCTCCAGGGAGCTGAGCTGTGATGCGATTTCTCCGTCGAGCTGGTTATGGCTGAGATCAAGATGTGTTAACTGAGTAAGCTTTGTAAGTCCGGGAATGCGTCCAGCAAACTTGTTTCTGCTCAGGTTCATGTCATGAAGCTTATTAAAGGAGTCAAAGCTTTGTGGGATCTGGGAGCTGAGTCTGTTTGAGGATAAGTCAAGAGACTCAAGACTGGTTAAGAAACTTATTCCTGCAGGGACTCTTCCCGATAACTGATTCCCATTAAGCCGTAGCCTTATCAAATTCGTGAGATTTCCAATTGCTTCTGGAATTTCACCAGTGAGGTTGTTGGTAGATAGATCCAGCTCTCCCAGTTGAATCATGTTCCAAATCTCGGGTGGGATAGCACCCGTGAGGTTGTTGTTTGATATGATCAAGGTAACTAGGTTTCGACTCTTCTCCCAGTTGCCTGAAATATCACCGTGGAAGTTGTTGTGGCTGAGATCAATGACATTGAGATCTGGATAAATCCCGAAAGCTTCAGAAATATCTCCGGTGAATTCATTCCCTTTGAATCTTGCTCTGATCAAGCTCTTGCAACCTCTCAAGCTTTTCGGGATAGGACCTTCGAAGTGATTATCATCTAATGTGAGGTTCTGAAGCTTGCCACCTTTGCAAATGGTATCAGGCAAGATACCGGTGAAGTTGTTTGTGTCGAGTTCCAAGACATTCAGCTCTAAAGAGTTTGCAACTCCTGGTGGGAGCAGACCAGAGAGCTTGTTGTCACGGAGGTACAACAATTCCAACTTGGTAAAGTTACCAAAGGAATCAGGAACAGAACCTGTAAGTTTGTTCTGACTTATCTCTAAATCAATCATGGATTTGATGTTGCCTAGTTCCTGGGGAATGACACCAGTTAGTTGATTTAGGTAAAGATGAAGAACGGTTAAGTTCTTGAGATTTCCTAAGGAAGAAGGAATTGAACCGGTAAGGTTATTTTTTTGAAGGCTTAGGGAATCTAGACTGGCCATGTCACCGATCTCAGGGGGGATTTTGCTGGAAAGTTGGTTTTCAAACATGTTGAGAAGAGTTAATTTCTTCAACTTTCCGAAAGTGGAAGGGAGTTGGCCAGTCAGGCTGTTTCTATCCAGGCATAGCTCAACAAGATTGGTTAAGTTTCCAATCTCGGAAGGAAGGGGACCAGAGAGAGAGTTGGAAAAGAGGTACAAGTTAACTAAGTTGGTTAGATTTCCAACGGAAGTGGGTATAGGTCCGGACAAGAAATTGCTAAACAAGGCCATTTCTTGAACTGAAGTTAAGTGACCAATCTCAGATGGAATCAACCCGGTTAACTTGTTTTCGACAAGATGGAGAGTTTCGAGGTTTTGTAAATTGCCAAGCTCGGGTGGGATTTCTCCGATTAAGTGGTTTATGGAAAGGTCTAAATAGATGAGTTTAGAGAGGTTTCTGAATTGAGGAGGGATGGTTCCAGAGAAACGGTTCATGCTGAGATCGATGTAAACAAGGTTTGGGAGGGAAGAAAAAGGGAAATCTTGAAAGTTACCTTCAATAGCGGTGTCAGTGAGGTTTAACCTTTCGATGCTCCCTTGTGGGTTACAAGAAACACCATACCATCTGGTACAGAAGCTAGAATCATTGATCCATGAAGCCAACTTTGATGAGCTTGTCTGGTTCGTGAAAGTAGATTTCCATTTCAGAAGAGCGTTTGCTTCTGAGATGTTTGCAGAAGCTGCGATTGAACAGCTCAAAAGTATGGATATGATCAAAAGAAAACGAATATTATTATGATTCTTGTCTGCCAAACCCATTCTCGCTTTCTCTTGCTCTCTTGGTGTTTGATAAATCGTATCCAAGTTCTGGCTCTTTTATAGTCTTCAGATTCACTTACTTGTTGACTTAGGGTCGTCTCCTTGATATTGAAGGTCCAACCTGTTAAATGGGTTCGAATTATTATGGTACGAAATGAGACATAGAATATTGCTTATGGTTTCTTCGTTGAAAATTCTGTAGGAGGGTGAAGTCTGAAATATTTGTCAACAAGACCGTGACGACTAGGATATGGTAAAACATGAATTCTTGTATCTATTTTCCCACGATTCGCTTGGCTTACGTTTCTTGGCTTATGTTTCACGAAAATAATAGGTAGTCACATTAGAAAGTTTCGTAAATTTTACGTTTACATATACAGTAGTCTCTTCGTAGCAATCTTAATTCAGCCATTTTTTTTAGGATTTTAATTGCTTAAATGGTGTAAGGTTTTAATATTCATGGGTAGAATGATAATGGTGTGTAGGGACTATTATTCAAGAATTAATTCCAAAAAAGCCACAAAAAACATAACTACTTCCTAAAACAGGCACTTTTGTGTTGTGCTTTCCAAAATAGTCACTTTATGTTTTTATAAAAAACATTTTTTTTCGTTTGAGTTTAACTCGTTTGCTTGGGTTCCCTCTTTATAATAGTACTTAGGGTTTAGTATTCTTAATTAGATGATTTGTTTTTTTTTTTTTTTTTGGGTGAAAATTAGATGATTTGTTAATGAAATAGAAGAGTTAAACAAAACATAAAAGTGCCTAAATCGGGAAGCATTACACAAGTGCTTTTTTTGGAATACTCTTTATGAAAAGTGCCTATTTAGGGAATAATCCCATTATTCAATCATGAATTATAATACTGTAGAATCTAAATTCAAGCACAATCCAAGATTCCAAGGTTATTCATTCATTTATTATAAATTATGCATTAAAACCTGGTATTATTAGATACAATATTTTAAAATATGTTATAAAAGTTATAAGGTTTCGGTGTTATTCGATTAAAATTAGAAATATTTCATATTAAATTCTTATGTTATTCAAAACTGAATTTTTTGAAAAACTTTGCATGTTAACTTGCTTCACATATGCAGATATTCCTAATAAAAAATATTATTGATGTTTATTAGAAAGACATTTGAAAATAGAATTTTTGTTCAAAGATATGACGGGTTCACAGATAATGACGGTTTTAGCTAAAAACACGGATCCGTATAATAATTTAGCTATCTATGACATTACGCATAAGTAAAAAAAAAAAATAGTAATGGTTTGATTCTTACTTGCTTATTTCAAATTATGTTTCAATTTAGATTTATTAACACGTAGTGTAAAAAAATTATTATATCTTCATAATTTATTGTGAAACAAACACAAAGTTATAAAATATTACTTAATTTAAGATGGATTACGGAAGGAGTTAAATATTCATCGTATTGGCTTGTAACTCAAAGAGAAGAAAACTTGTTTCCATGCAGTGTTAAGTACTCATAGAACAACTATATCGACAACTTTTTGTTTTCCAGGTGAAGAACTGCATGTAATATTAATGTTTTCGATTTTAAACTTTGATATTTATTTTGAGGAGAATGAAAAATCAAAAAGACACTTTTATTTATAATTTTATAATGGGAAAAGTGTCATAATAGTCCTCAGCTTGTTTAAATCGGTCATTTGAGACATGAACGGGGACTTAGTCAAATCAAAAATGTATTTTTTGGTTGACTTTCATTTAAATCATGAAGTTTAACTTGACCGAGCTAAATAAGGCACGCCGTTAAGTCAGCTGACGGACCAAATTAACGGAGTTACGTCAACGTTAACAAATTCCGTTAAACTATCGTTTTTTAAAAATAAATCATAAATTTTTAGTTGACTGAGTCATATAAGACACATTGTTTTGATTTTTTTTTTTAAAACATAAATCTAAGATTTTAACCCCTCACCTTAGAAACAAAACAGTCACGGTTTAACCACTTGAGTCGTTGTTTTTTATTGGTAATTTTACATAAACACACACACACATACACACACACACACACACATATATATATATATATATATCACCTTATATAAATAAACTAAAAAATATCATTATATAAATATATTAAAATTATCATTTTACACAAACACATTGATAATTTTACACAAACACATATAACCTTATATATATAATGTTAAAACTCAAAACACATATATAAGGTTATACCTTTGAAGATTCTCTTCGTATAAGTATTAAAACTAAAACACATATATAACCTTATATATATATATATGTGTTTTATAACCTTATATATATAACCTTATTGATAATTTTACACAAAACATATATAACCTTATATATGTATATAACTTTATATATTGATAATATTACACAAACATATATATATATATATATTGTTTTTATACTTATACAAAGAGAATCTTCAAAGGTATAACCTTATATATGTGTTTTGAGTTTTAATATTATATACATATATAAGGTTATATGTGTTTTGAGTTTTAATACTATACATATATATAAAGTTATATGTGTTTGTGTAAATTTATCAATGTGTTTGTGCAAAATGATAATTTTAATATATTTATATAATGATATTTTTTTAGTTTTATATTTATATAAGGTTACATAAATGTGTGTTTATGTAAAATTACCAATAAAACACAACAGCTCAAGTGGATAATCCATGACTGTTTTGTCTCATATGTGAGGGGTTCAAATATTAGATTTATGTTTAGAAAAAAATTCAAAACAACGTGCTTTATATGGCTCAGTCAACTCAAAGTTTATGATTAAAAAAAAAAGTTAACTGCAAGTTTATGTTTTATTTAAAAAAACGATAGTTTAACGGAATTTTTTAACGTTGACTTAACTCCGGTAATTTGGTCCATCAGTTAACTTAATATCGTGCCTTATTTGGCTTAATCAACTTAAATTTTATGATTTAAATAAAAGTCAACCAAAAATTACATTTGACTAAGTCCGAGTTCATGTCTCAAATAACCGATTTGAACAAGTTCATGATTATTATAACATTTTCTCATTTTATAATATTTAAGAACTTCACAACAATATCTCATTATAAGTAGTTGATGATTAATAATAAAATACGACAAACTTTGAAAATAAGAAATTAACTATTTAATTTAAGTTTCAAGGATGTCGTTCAGTGAATTCTCGAGCTCTCTTGAAAAATTGAAATTTGTTATTATTGAAGAGCACTCCAATCTCTACTACAATAGGATCTATGGGGTTCGATCTGCTACTAGTGAAGTTATGAACAAAAGCATCTGTAATTCAATATTTTTTTTCTTAACAAAAAGTAATACTTAAAACGACGAGAAAATATTCGAAAACAATGAATAGAATGAGAAAGAACAAAATGAAGTAACATGAAAGTACACTATAGATTTATGAATCAAGCTTTAAACCTTTTCGACAGTGAGTAGAGTAGTCCACTTGTCTTTAAGAATATGCAATCGATCCTTTGGAATTGATATTTGAATGGTAAATTGGAGTTTTAAACGTAAAACTTTATAAATATAAGAAAAAAAATTAATACATATAACATATTTACTTTTGCAAACAACACAATTAACCACTCAAAATTCAAAATATTATTAGTATCTAACCAACTTTAGGTGGTTTATAATATATTCATTAGAAAATTCAATGTTGATGCGAAACATGTCACCGGCGCAGGGAGTACTGTCGTATCCTTGAATAATCGCATTCCATTTGAATACATTATTGTTTGAGTCTCTCTACCTATATTGATACATATCATCAACAAATAGTAATATTATAGTTGACACCAAAAAAATTATAATAATTCACATGTAAGTGTGGTTGTGGTTACAAATGAAGATATATACATACACACATATAAGTGTATAACATTTTCTTGAATTCATGGTAATTTTGGAAATGTTTTCTCTTGGGAAATTATAGTCTTAAATTGGAATACAATTAGGTCTTTGAGGCTAGATAATAAGAAACTTATAAATTGGTATTTTAAAAAATGTATGTACTGAAATGTCAATAAAAAAGGGGAACTTGCTAATATAGCTTAGAAAAAGTGTGTGAGAGTACCAAACTAGCAGAACATGTGGTGAAAAGTGTAAAAAAATAATAATTCCAAGCGTACCCTTAGATCCTTTGAGAACAAAAACGTAAGTACGAAAATGCCATTAAAAAGGGGGAGAAACTTTTGGCGGGAAAATGACATATGTTTTGGGGGGGGGGGGAAATAAGTTTGTCGTCCAAGTGACGACAAATTTGTGTGTTTACGACGACATATTTGTTTTGGCTACAGAGATATGCGATAGAGTTAAGTGACAGAGAAATTTTGGTAGAAAAAATAGCTTAATTTTCTGTGATAGATTTCTTTGGTAGACTTATCATTTAGTGGCAGTAGACTTGGGCCATAGATTGATCTGACAGACTAAGTTGGTAGATTTATTTGACAAAGTAAATCCCTTTGACGATAAAGTTATGCGACAGATTAAGTTATTTAAGTTTTATTGATAGAGTTATCTAGTATACAAATTGGGTAGATATATCTGATAGACTTAACATTACATTGCGGTAGACTTTTGTTTAGCTACGACAAAGTTATTCTACCTCCCAGATTTATTGGCAAAACATAATTACTGAAGTAGCATCACGTGACGACATACTTATTTTTAGTGACGGTAAACTTATCATAAGTCTACGTGTGATGCTAGACGTCTCCAAACTATTTATTTACGTTGCACAATATTTAAACTTATTTGACAGACTTATACTTATTTGAATGCATTAGTTTGGTAGAGATTTTAATACAGTGGTGACAAACTTATTGGAAAAAATCTGGCATAACCATTATTTTCTTCATAAATCTGGCATAACCGTAAAATTAGGAGAAATACAAAAATACCCCGTAGGAAAGCAACAATTTACAATCTGCAACATCTTCTCAATTCACCTATACCTAATTTCCGGCCATCAAACGCCGTTTGAGGAGAGGAAATCAAACTCGAAAAAACATGGAGGATGTAAACACGGAAGATGTAGTTGTAATATGTGGGCTGTGGAGATTTGAGAAGAATCGCTGGGTTTTCGATGTGGACGAGAGGAGAGAGTCTAGGATTATTTCAGCCAGTGCGATCATGAGTTTTGAAGATTTTATTGAAATGGTTTATGAGGATTTCAGTTTTGATTCAGGGGCCTCCGAGGTGCGGCTGAGTTATATGTTACCAATGACCCGGAACTCGAGAAATTTTGACACGCCACCGGTCTTTGTAACCAATGTATGAAAATTCAAATCATATCTCCGGCTACGTAAAGATAAACGTCTCTGTCTTTGTGTTATGGTAGAAGGGGAATTTGAGTCGGAAGTCAGAAAACCCCCTAATGAAGTCGACGAATTGAGAAAGACCTCAGATCCGGAGCCAAAACAACAAAAGAAATACGAGGATTACTACATCCGTAAGGTTTCTGGTAAAAAACCAATCGAAACCAAACCAAATGAAACCAAGCGAATTGTAGGAGAGGAAGAAGCCGAAGACGAAGATGAGCAAAATCTATTTGATTATTGCGATGACACGGATGGAGCAAGGTCAGGGGATGAAGACTACGGATTGCATCCACAATTTGATGAAGAGGACGTTTTAATGGATGAGATTGAGAAGAAAGATGATAATGATAACTTTGAGAAAGGCTTCCGGGTCAATACAGAAGGAACTGAGAGGGACTTAAAAGAATTAGGGTGTTATATAGTCAGATCAAAGAATTTAGAAACTAGTGCGGTCGATTTAGCTGTAGGACAGAGGTTTGAGAACAAAGATGCTTTGGAGCAAAGATTGAAGATGCTTACTATACTGAAAAGTTTTGACTTCAATAACGTTCAAGGCCGGATTTGTATATTGTCAGATGTTGGGTTGGCGGATGTAAGTGGAAAGTAAGGGCTTGAACCGTAGGAGAATCTCCAGCTTTTTATATTTGAATCTATGTACGGGAGCATTCTTGTTCTGTAACAGAACGATCAGGACACTCACGCCAAGGAACGACAGCTATATTGGGACAAATGTACAATGATTTTGTTGGAGGTCTTGGTCCTGGCATTACGCCATATCATGTTCGGGGTGCTCTAAAACTACGGTATGGAATAAAGGTAACAATTTCTTTCATTATTCTCAGTTAATATATATATGTAAATTGTGTGTGCTTATTAGTAAATCGCTTTATTAGTTGGACTACTGGTAGGCTCATCGTACCCTCAAGTGTGCCCAAGAATTAGTAAGGAGAAGTGCGGAAGATGGGCATGGAGAACTACCATCATATTTATATAGGTGAGGAGAGAAAATCCAGGGACTCTTACTAGACTTGAAGTAGATGAGGTAGATAGATTCAAAGCCGTATTCATTGCATTTGGTGCATGTATAACTAGATTTGAGTTTATGCGGAAAGTGGTGGTTGTTGATGGAACCTTTTTGAAAGGGAAATACAAAGGTACACTTCTTCTAGCCAAGTCAAGATGGTAATTTCAATATTTTTCCCTTAGCTTATGCGGTTGTGGACACGGAGAATGATGAGTTGTGGGATTGGTTCTTTAGACAACTAAGCTTTGTGATTCCAGATGACGAAGGGCCCGCAATTTTATGAAATAGACATAAATCAATAGGGAAAGCTATAGGCAATGTATATCCCTTGGCGTCTCGAGGCGTGTGCACTTATCATCTTCACAAAAATATTTTGCTTAGATTTTGAGGTAGTGAAACATTTTGTCTAGTGAAAAAGCGGCTACTGCTTACCGAGTGGCAGATTTTAATGTGTATTTCCAGCAGATTCAGGCAGTGAATCCAGATTTGCTCAGTTATTTGCAACGAGCTGACATTCATATGTGGAGTCGGGCTTAACTTCCGGGTGACCAGTACAACTTCACGACGACCAACAATGCAAAATCAATAAACAGTGTTCTAGAACCAGCGATGAAATACCCCATTGCCTTACTACTAGACGAGATTAGGTTAATGTTGATAGCCTGGTTTGCAAGAAGGCGAAAGAAAGCTGCTTCGATGAACACAACACTTACGAAAGCCGTGGAGGAAATATTAGAGGTACAATACTTATACCCCATATGACAACCAATCTTATTTTATATGGCAATAAGATCATGTCATATGTTTTTTCAGGAGCGAGTTCAAAAAGTAAGGTATCCTGGTGTTACGGAGATAGATACTCATCAATTCGAAGTGAGAAATGGGTCCTCTACATATGTGGTCAATTTAGGAGAAAAGAAGTGTTCTTGTCAAAGGTTTGATTTACAGAAGATACCATGCACACATGCAATAGCCGCTGTAGTTGCTGCAAATGTGTCAGTTATTTCATTGTGCCATGCATACTATCGAAAGGACTACCTCTGTAAAGGGTATGGGAAGTCGATTTTGCCAAAGGATACATCTTGCAAGGTCCCCAAAGCTATTGCAAAGAAGATATGCAAACCTCCGTTCATTAGGAACCCTCCCGAGAGGCCTAAGATGTCAAGAATTAAAGCATCACTTGAGGTCGCAATGTCAAGAAGAAGACCTAGGAAAACACATGCTTGTACGAAATGTCGTAAATCTGGCCACAATCGCCAAACATGTCCTGCAAAATAAAATGTAAATTATACTCGAAACTTACTCTTACTGGTCTTGTTATTTACTAGTGTCCTCGCATCTTCGACTTGCCGTACACATCTTTGAGTACAGTGTACAGAGAGATCGCAGATATAAGTGTATGGTAACCTCAGAGTTAAATTAACTGACTAAAGAAACCTTTACGTTGCCGCAGAGTTAATCCTGCAGACTTGTTGTTATATTCGCACCGCAGATTTATATATTATGTTACCAGATTTATAGTCGCACATATGTGTTCTGGTACCGCAGAGTTGTTTCTCATTACCTGAGATGATTGCATCTGGACCGTCCAATTTAGGTTCGAAACCTAACTTGTCCTCAGGCGCATCTCATCTTTGTCTTATTCAGTATCACACATTTTCGATCTCGATCTTATCGTTTTCAGCATTGTTTCATCTTCGGTTCAGTAGGCATCGATATCAAGCGTTCCCAGGTTGATCTTCTCCTCTTCAACTCCATCTTTTTTTCTTATGCTGGAAAATGGATCAGATTATTGTTGTATGTGGAAAATGACAGCTTCAAAGAAGTAGATGGTTATTTGTAGTTGATTTTAAGCGAGGTTCTCGAATGCTAAAAGCTGAATCAAGTACGCGCTTGGAAGATTTCAATGAAATGGTGTATAAGGATTATTCATTGGATAAGCGAGCTTCTATTGTCCAGTTGAGTTACATCTTGCCGAAAAAGAATTTGCAGAAACTACCTCAAGATACTCCTCCGGTGTATGTTGAGAATTATAGACAATTCCAAGCATTTCTGGGTGAATCAAAAGCGGAAACACTTTGACTCTATGTGGAAGTGAAGGATAAAGCTTATGGTGAATCGAAAGAGGTAATTGACGATTTACCAAAAGATATATTGACAATTTTGTTATTCCAATTAGTAGAAGAAGCAATCGAAAAAGGAGGCAGATGGATGGGCTTCCAAATATAGAACAAAATTTGGATGCAAATGCATTCGACAACATTCGTAGTGGTCGGAAGCTTGAAATAGTTCTTTACAAGAACGGTAAGGAAACAGTTGAAGAGGATGAGGAATACAAATTTGATTATTGTGATGACTCTGACAGAACAAACTCGGGTGATGAGAATTTTCATCGTATGGGATACTGTCTACAAAAGAGGATGAAAACCTAGATGTATCTATTACTGAAGGTAATGGAAATGCTGATTTTGAGAACATAGAATTGACTTCTGAATTTAGCCGTTAAACAATTCTATGAGACGAAAGAGCATCTCGAAGGAAGATTGAAGATGCTATATGTCGTAGAGAAATTTGATTTCGATGTAGTCTCATCAACACCATTCTTGTACTTTTTCAAGTGTTCGGTGAAGGGTTGTACTTGGGAGGTTAGAGCTACACCATAAGGAGATTACCCCAAATTTCATGTACGTAAATATGTCGCTGAACATACATGTTCAGTTACAGAGCGTGCTGCAAGATGCTGAGAAGCAACTCCTGAGATCCTAGGATAGTTATGTAAAGATTTTGTTGGTGGCGTTGGACCATCAGTTTTACCAATGGATGTTTCTGACGCTCTAACTAAACGAGTTAGAATTAAGGTTAGTTACCGTAAATTTATTTTACCAGTTAGCTAATAAAACGGCTGACGTTTTTGTTGTACACGCAGATTAAAATTTGGTTTGTTTTTTTAAATGTTTTTTTTTTAATTTTGTTTTTAATTTTTTCTTTTTTCACTGTTGAGATAGATTGCATATTAGAAGGCATACCGGACATTAAGACATGCACGATATTTGGTTAGAGGCCACACAGAGACTGGATATGAGGAACTACCTGCTTACATATACATGATAACTCAAGCAAATCTCGGAACAATAACGTGTATTGAAGTTGATGGAAATCAAAGATTCAAGTGTATGTTTATGGCGTTTGGTGCAAGCATTACTGGATTTTCATTCCTACGCAAAGTGGTGGTAGTTGATTGTACCTTTTTGCAAGGAAAATACAAAGGAACACTACTCACAACTACGGGTGTAGACGGTAATTTTTAGATGTTTCCTATTGCTTTTGCCGTCGTTGACACTGACGACGATGAATCATGGGAATGGGTCTTCAAGCAACTCAGCCTTGTTATTCGGGATAACGAAGGTCTTGCCATTATATCCGATAGACACCAGTATATTGCTAAAGCGATTTCGGCTGTGTACCCGAAGGCTACTCATGGAATATGCACATATCATTTGTACAAGACTATATTAGTCCGTTTCAAAGGTCGGGATGCCTTTGGGCTAGTGAAAAAGGCAGCGAATGCGTTCAGATAGAGGATTTCCAAACCACATTCCGTAACATTAAAGTGTTAAATCCTGCACTTCAGAGTTATCTCGAGAAATCTGATGTGCGACTGTGGACACGTGTGCATTTTCCAGGAGATAGGTACAACTTCATGACAAGCAACATTGCAGAGGCAATGAATAAGGTCATATCTGAGGCTAGAAGTCTGCCTATTGTACAACTATTGGAAGTTATCAGATACATGATGATTAGACGGTTTTCAGAACGAAAAAGTGCTGCAATGCAGATGAAAATAGCTATCACTCGTGGAGCCGAGAAATTAGTCGAGGTACAGTTACATTATCCCAAGATTCGTTTGCTTCTTCTGCTAGGGCAGATTTGGTTTTGTGCATCAGATATGTCATTGACTACTGTAGACTTAATTCTTTGACACTGAAATAATTATTTCTTTGCCGCCACGTATGTGTTACCTTGTGAACCCCACATTTGTTTTCTTTTGATCGTTTCCTCATTATATTGGATTTGTAGAATCGTGTACAGTATGCTAACGGGCTAGACGTTGAAGATATAGATGGCCACCAGGTTCAAGTGTCAAGCGGGTCATAAGTGCATGTTGTAAATTTGAGAGACAATAGATGTTCATGTCAAAGGTTTGAACTAGAGAAGTTGCCATGTGCTCATGCAGTAGCAGCTGCTGAGAGTAGGAAGGTATCGTCTCTTTCACTGTGTTCTCCATTCTTTCATTCAACCCACTTGTACAACGCCTACTCAAACGCCATCATGCTGAGAGATTTAACAGAACCCATACATTGCGGCGGAGGAGAAGAAAAAGGCTAAGAAAAAGAAGAAGAAAAAGGAAAAGAAACTACACACGTTTGCAATTTGTCACCAAATCGGAAAACATGTCAAAGTAACTGAGGATGTGTTATTCTTACTATACAACAGTACACACAAGTTTAATGTTAACATTTGCTTGTTCCAAAATTTGTAATGTAATAATATGTACTTTTATTAATGTAGTCAATGTTGTAAGACAAAACAATTTAATATGTGGTTCAATGTAATAAAGAAGGGTGTTTCATTTAAAACCGATACAAAACCAACAAAACCAAACCGAGAACATGGGATTAAAACCCAACCCGCATGAAATACCTGATTCCCCCTTCTAACCCACAAAACTCACACCAAAGAACCTTAACCGAGATTTCACAATGTAACTAAGGTCGCATTCTCGAATTCAAGAATAAGTCTACTATTATTTTTGCAATTTCTCTTTCTTTGTCTTATAATAGATATGTACAAGCTCGATGTCGTGCTCTGTGATTTGATTACTCTTTTTCGTGTTGGCTTGGTTTCTTGATGATTCACAGCAATGTCGGATTGTAGGTTAAAATGAGTAATGCGTCTAGAGTATCTAGTGGATCATCAAGTGCTCGTCTTAGAGAAAGAGTTCTAGGTGTACCTAAGAGATGTTGGTGTGGGGAACCCAAGGTGGGGAGAATTAGCAAAACGGAGTCCAATCCTTACCGTAGATATTTACGTTGTGCCTATGTGTGAATCAAATAAGGTGATTCTAACTAATTCTATTGGATGATGTTGCAACAATTATGATTCATGAAGTAGTGGTGTTGACTATGTGTTATAGGTCATGAATGATAACCATATATTCAAATGGGTTGATAAGGCATTGGTGGAGGAGATCGAGACATTGGAAATGAAACACTTATAGCTTCAGCAAGAGTTTGAGAAGATTTCAACAGAGCGTATGGAGTTTCATAATATGGAAATGAATCTCGAGCAAGAGATATTTGATAAGACCATGAAAGCTAAAAACGATATGAAGAAGTTCATGATTCTTGTAGACATTGGTGCTCTCATCATGTTTTATTTCATTAAGCTTGTTGGTTGAATTTTATGGACATTCTTGTATGGTCTGACAATGTGCTTAGGTTGTAAAGTGCACTCATTGTAGTTTCCCCATATCCAAAACATCATGATATATATATCAGGGGTATATACATTGGCGAGCCCTTAAACAATGAAAGTATTATGTGGCGTGACATTTATGAAATAAAAATTTGGGTGTATAAGAAAGCTTCGTTGATATAGGAAATAATTATGTCGCTACCATTCAAATCAAAGTTATGTGCAAATATCTGCCCACCATTTGGCCCATAAAAATCTATGAACTTGGCTCGCACAAATATGTCTGTGTTAAATATATAAATAAATATGTGGCTCTAGGGTAAAAAAAATATGTCGTTTACCCATACTATCAATTAAATGTTCAAATACCTCTCTGTCTGTGAATTTGAACTGCGAGTATGAATATTTAATTTAGAAAAACATTGCGACCTATCAAAATCAAATAACCGACAATATGACATAAATCTATGGGAAGATGAACCGAGATTATGAAGTAATGCGACTTTGAAGCCTGTCCACTCGATACTTCAGCAAGAGTATGAGAAGTTAAAAATAGACCTTATGGACTTTGACAAGATGGAAAGGAAGCTTGAGTAAGTGATTAATGAAGTTCGAATGGAAGCTAAACCGATTTGAAGAAGACGAAAAATCTTCGACTACTGTGAATTTGGTGATTTCTGTAATCATTTGTTTTCCATGTTCAGACTTCGGTATATTATCCTATTAAGTATTCATTTGGATTTAGTTTGTATCCACATATTTTATTTGTGGTCTGACTGATTTAATTTTATGCGTCGTCTGATTTATTTTGTGTTCTGACTGATTTAATTTGTGGTCTGACTTATTTATTTTGTGGTCTGTCTAATTTATTTTGTGGTGTGACTGACTTAATTCTTGCCACATATTTATATATCCACAGATTTAATTTGTGGTCTGACTGATTTAATTCGTGCCACATATGTATATAGCCACAAATTTATTTCATTTAATCTACAATTTAATATCGTCACAGAGAAATAGCGATAATCATAACATACACATTCAGAGTACTTATTCAAAATCGATAACAGTAAACGAAAGACAAACAAAAGTGAACCGATTTGTTTTAAAAAAAGACAAACAAAAGACGAACGAAAGTATTGATTCGAAATAGATATAAATGTCTGAAGAAAAAAGTACAAACTTGAATTCAAAGAACAATCTCATCCTCTAGCATATAAATTCACCATCTGTCTTGCCTTTGAATTGTAGGTAGCCTTATCACTGAGGTAGAGGTTTTGCAATTTCAGGGTTGAAATGTTCCCCTTCACCCAATTCGGGTGTGATCAACATCTGCACGAGGCTCTTCAAAACGTCAATAATGGTACTCCTAGGGCTCCAATATGCAGTTGTTAGCATTTTAAGATCTACGCCTCCTTTCTCCAAAATATTTGGATGATACACTTTCGTGTTGAAGAAAACCTGCAAAACCAATGTTTTAAAATGACACACACAAAAGTATATATCAGACACTAATACAAACCTTTAGGTGTTTAATTGGGTATTGACGCTGGAAATGAATCGTCAGTTTCAAGACTCCTCCTTCGTATGGCGTGTCTGAAGGTCCGATAAGCTTTGCCTCCTAGTGATAGAGATCGTCATCCATGGGTCCTAAGATATTAGGAAAAAAACACTCAGATTTTACTACACAAAACCACTTAAACAAAAGTACCTAGACTATCTAATCTGCATGGTAAAAAAAAAGGATTTTAGATCTGTGAACCGGCTGTAAACACTACAACAAATATGTACATTCTTAGCGTGGAAAATCTGCTATCATATGTCATACATAGTGTTTTATGAACTGCTGTGTCATCCGTAGCTATCGTAGGTGCCTCTCATATGATAGCATTTTTCCGAATGCTACGATAGGTACATATATCATAGCATTTTTTTAACGTTTTTATTTATTTTGTTATAGCATATTCCGTTTTTTGTAAAACAATTATAAAAAGTCATTTTTCGTGCTATGATATGTTCGTCTACAAAAGCAATAATTTTTTGCTATCACATAGTTTGTTAGCACGTTGCTAAATGCTATGATACCCTAATTTATACATTAATTGAATAATTTAACGACTCGTGTTCCGTGCTATAATATATGCTTCTACAATAGCATTTGACAATTGTCATACTTAATTTATTTATAGCGTTTAAATATATTGTAAT
This sequence comes from Crucihimalaya himalaica, assembly GCA_004349715.1. Classification (NCBI taxonomy): domain Eukaryota; kingdom Viridiplantae; phylum Streptophyta; class Magnoliopsida; order Brassicales; family Brassicaceae; genus Crucihimalaya; species Crucihimalaya himalaica. Next base: position 598,197 of record SMJT01000039.1, on the reverse strand, counting down.
ATACTATTTTAGGGCTAAAATATAACGCTATAATATAAGATTATAATTTTTTTTTTTTTGCTATTATATGAGATTTTAGATAGCTATGTATTAGCTCTATTGTCCCATTTCAACCCTGTTATATATTTAGAAATTAAATTATTCATAAAAATAAGTCTGAATCCATTACACCAAACATAACACAAGTCTACAAATTCATCATTCAACAAACATAACACAAGTCTGAATTAAAAACAAAAAAGACAAGTCATAAGTTCATTAGCCTAGTCTTAAACTAATTAAAACTAGCTAACCTGGACCAAGTTTTTTCATTCCCTGCAACAATCAACAATGACTTACATCAGTTTTGCAATAATAGTATCATATGTACAATCTAAGATCAAGCATCACACGAACTACAACACTTACCTCAGTTTCTTTAAATCAAAAGATGACCAATTTATCCATTGGCCATGCAATAGATGAACCAAGTGCATCTCTCATATAATCGATTTCATATGATGACCTCCAAACTGCTGCATCATCTACCTTCACCACATCCACCCAAACTCTAGCTGCATCAGCCCCCAATGTAACAAAGTGGACCTTCTGCTCTGGGTCCACTGAATGCACATGTCCTTCAGCAACAACCCGCTTCTTTCCACTAATATCCATGAATTTGCACTTCTAATTATCCTTGATAATTGGATCAGCTCCATGTTTACGCTGCGAAGTTCAGAATATAAACCATTAATGTGTTTCTAATAATAACCAAAAGCAACTTCATAACTTATCCAATAAAATTACCGGAGATCTTCGCAGAGGTGCCAGACTTTTCGCTGGAGACTTTGTAGTTTTTGATGGAGACTTCTCATCAAGAGATTTTGAAGAGGTTGCTGCATATTTTCTTCCTATTGGTGGAGATGTCTCAGTACGAGTTTTAGAACCTGGTGCTGTTGATTTTCCTCCTGAATTCTGGTCATGAGTTGATGCAGAATTTTTCAGAGGAGATTGCTGTCCTGCTGCGTCTATGGTGTTTTCATAGACAACTTTTTTGGCAGGCCATGCTACAAAATTATTTAAACAGTCTTCAAGGAATGTAAAATCCTTATTAGGCCTCCATATATATGTCTATTGTTGAAACACCACATCCACAAATACTTTAACACCCCTTGGTCTGATTTCCAGTCCATTAACCGTTGCTTTTGGTTCTTTTGTCTGCCAATGTCCTTCAGCAACAACTATATCATCTGAAGACAAATCCAGTAGCTTGCATTTGTTCAAAGCATTTGTTCTTGGGCCGTGTCAAACACATTCATACTCATCACTACATGACCAAGTCATTTTGCTAGATACTATGCCAGTGGATAATAAACTTTACTAGGGGTATAATGTCTTCTGGTTGGAGCCCCTCGTCTAGGTTAAGAAAATTGGGTGCAGGCCATGCAATCATCTGTCCAACGGCTTCTCCAATTGTCATCATGTTAGTGGCAAGTCTCCAAAGGAATGCATCTGATACAGTAGCAATGTCAACCAAGAATTTAAGATCATTATCGCCTAATTTACCGTCATTCACCATCTCATCTGGATCAGAAGAAATGATACGCCCCTCAGCAACGTTTCCCTCTTCACCACCCCAATCAGTCAAGACACACTTGGGTTGTGATCTTTTGTTCACACTCTATAAAATGTTTAATAGAAAAAAAAAAAAAAAAAAAAAAAAAAAAAAAACCAAAACCAAATGGATCTGAGATGAATGATTTACCCTTGCAGCTGAGTTTTCACCAACTTCAGGGTCCAATCTCTATAAAAGCAAAAGAAAACTCAAATCGTTATCTAATAATTCAGCAGCTCCATATATATATATATATATATATAGACTTTTCTAACCAGGTTCTTCATTCTGACTATTTTATTTTGTAACTCATTGACTTTTCTCTGGAGATTTTCTTGATTCTCTTGCATTTCAGCCATACACTTATTCTTCATTTCGAAACAAGCTAATTTAGTCTTAGTCATGTTTCTACCCATTGCCCTCATCCTACCAGGATTATCAGGTCCCAACAGTTGGGTAAGTGTATATTCTCCTTCATTAGTTGCATTTGATGGAGTACCACTAATAACAATCTCATCTGCCTTTTTCTGCAAATCAAAAGAGCCAGAGTCATGTGCTAAAATGTAATTGAAAAACCAACTTGTTGAATAATGAATTTTATGCTCACTCACAATCTTTTCAGCAGGATTCGTATTCACTGGTGTACTATCTCTCTTGGTACGCGACCTGACCCAGACTGATAGTCGTGTCACATCAGATGGGTCTTCACTACCCACTTTCTACAAGAATTAGTATTTTAAAGTTGGAAAATCAGAATAACCATACCAATTATAGTAGGCTTACCATGTCTTCTGCAAGTATAACCATTCCTTTGCAACTACAAGTGTGTGGTATCTATTTGCTTCTTCTTTCCTTGAAGCTTTCACTCAGAGCCTAACAGATTACTGTTAATATATGTAATATACTATTTGATAAATAAACTACTTGTTTCACTGCAATGAATACCTTAAATTATGGGCTAGTTTTGACTTTGACAAATTTTCGCCAATCAAATGGAGAAATATTTTTAGGTCGCAGATTCATCCTCTGTTGGTTATTATCAGCTTCATTAATCGCTGTAACTAGTTTTGATTTTGATGTCCTCCACAAACATGACATCTGCTTAAGCACTGCTTTCCTTTAGTACTCCTCATTTAAATCAAACCTTGCCTGCACTCAATTAAACAAAAAAAACAGTAAAGTTAAACTAGAAACTCGTTAAGTAAATTTAGTAGATGTCAATGAAAATAAAATGTCACCTGGACAGATTTCCAAAGCACAATTTTCAAATCTTTACCGACATTTTTCCAACTATCAAATGTGAAAGGAACGTGTTCCCGTACCAAGGCACCAACATATGATGACAGCTTAACTGACCCATCACCATAAGCTTCTGCCATGGCATTGTAGTGTACTTGTATTTTGGCGTTTGGATCCTTGGCTTTGTCTTTCATCTTTGTTGGTCCTCGTAATTTTCTCTTACGCGTAGGTTCAACCACATGTTCTTCTAAAAATTGTATCTCACCTTCTACCTCTTCTTCATTCGATCCTGGTACCACATGTTCTTCCATCTGCTCTGGAGCTGGTACATGTTGTCGAGCTTCTTCCATCTGCTCTGGAGCTGGTACATGTTGCTGAGCTTCTTCCAACTGCTCTGGATCTGGTATAGGTTGTTGATCTTCTACAGGACCTGCTTCCACAGTACACACATATTCTACCTCTTCATTGACTTGCTTCTCTTTCTTTTGCTTTTTATTTCCTTTAATTTTCTTTCCACGTCCCATTTTAATTCACCTGAAACAAATGACATAAGATAGAGTTAGATCACACAATACAATTAGTTAAGTATATCTCAACAAATAAACAAACAACTAACAAGCACTCAATGACCAAGCAATCATCAGACAGATCAAAGACAACAATTGTATGAAAATGATAAAGTAGCTACATTTCACACATATATGCCTTCACAATCAGTTCGGGCATTTTCAGCTTCATCCATGGCAATCTCCATGTCAACATCTGATGGTAATGGCCCAAAGTCTGTAATTCCTTCTTGAAAATCTTCCTTACTGTAACTTCTTGAAGGACCTTTCATAACAACATACCAACTTGATGACTCATCTTCCCTAGAGTAAAACACGTGCTTTGCTTGAGAGGCTTATATGTATGGATCTCTTGAAAAAGAGACTTGACTATGATTCAAATTAACAAGTGTGAATCTATCTTCCACCTTCACTCCATTACCTAATACTGCCCATTGACACCGGAATAGAGGGACGTAAAAAACATTATAATCCAACAATATAATGTCAGTTACTTTGCCGTAGTATGTTACCAAATCAACCACCTATGAAGTGTCTTTAGCACTAGATCTACAGATTGCTATAGCCTCATAAATAACTCCACTATTCTGACTTTTCCTATCAACTGATCTTGTGTGAAACCGTTGCCCATTTACTATGAAACCAGTGTAAGACCGTGCAGAAATTCGTGGACCATATGCCAACCACTTAAGTGTTTCACTATGTTGGTTTGAATCATGAGGTATCTAGCAAAATAAAAAAACATTTAAATAAACAAGTCAGAAACCTAATGACCAAAACTTACCGTAACAACAAAAAATTAACATAATTAGCCTTTTTTTTAGCCAAGTTGCAAAATTCTGAGTATGCATACTCCATAACATCGAGGCATCACGTCTACATCTTCCATTTGAGTCTTGTAGATATTGCAGGTGCATACTTGTACCAGATTTAAAATGAAAAGGTATCAACATGTTTTTCATAAATAGAAATGGCTAATGAACAAGAAAACTGTGGAACTTACTCAACATAAGGATCCACGACAACCATATTTTGGATGACAGCAAGATGTGTTATTTTCTTCTCCATTTCAGTAAGAGTAATTGAAGTTCCTGCAGATATTGGACGCCCCTCAAGTATGGAGTTGTTCTCGTACTCCATATTTCTATCTAGTTTATCTTGAACATTTTTTTTCTTCTTCAGAAATTCAGAACAAAACTGGATGCATTCTTCAGCAAGATAAGACTCAGCTATACACCCCTCTGGTCTTGCAGGGTTTCTCACAAAGTCTTTCAGAAGTTTCATATACTTGTAAAGTGTGAAGACTGATAGATTAGCAATAGAAACAGAACAATAACAATTCAGTCTAATACAACAAATACAAGTTATACCTTTCAAATGGGTACATCCATCTAAAATGGACTGGTCAACCTAGCCAGGCTTCCCTTCCTAGATGTACCGTCAAGTGCACCATGATATCAAAGAAACTTGGAGGAAAAAATCTTTCAAACATGCAGAGAGTTTAAACAATCTCTGCTTCCATTAACAAAATCTGCTCCCTATCAATAACTCGCTGACACAAATGGTTGAAGAATGTGCATAAGCGTACAATTGCTACCCTAGCCCTTTAGGTAGCAAACCTCTAAGTGCAATCGTAAGAAGTTGTTGCATTAAGACGTGATAATCATGTGATTTTAGACATGTGATCTTACAGTCATCTAGTGATACGCCTCTCGATATGTTTGAAAAATATCCATCTGGTCCTTTGAAGTCAAAAAGTCGCCTACAAAAGGTTTTCTTCTCTGTCTTGGACAAAGACCAAGGTGCTGCTGGAAGGTATGTTCTTTTACCATGGGTGTTAGGGTGCAGATCCTTCCTAATACCAAGCTCATCTAGATCTTTAAGAGCATTCAGACCATCTTTTGATTTCCCACAATGCAACAATGTAGATATGATACTTGCAGCCACATTTCTTTCCACATTCATTACATCTAAGTTATGCCTTACCGGGAGTTCCTAACCAACACATATAGAAAACACAAAACCAAACTTAAACAAAGCTTAAAGGATGAAATCTGAATTAATAAAAGAATCAAATGACAGTAGAAGATACCTCCTAATAAGGTAGCTTGAAAAAGATTGACCTTTTCTTCCATCTTGATAACTCCTCTTCATCTACTTTTACTTCTTCCTCTTCTTCATCCTCTGATTCAATAGATAAATCCTCACTGTCAGAACATAAACCAGTACAATCAATACATTTTCTCTTACGTGCAGATTGTTTGAAATTACCAAAGTCATTTCTGAAATTTTTCAGGTTTTGAGAAATTTCCTGACCAGATAATATTCTTCCCTTTCTCCTATGTTCAGCTTTTCCATCAAACCACGACTTTTTCCCCCTAAAAATATGTGTTGGTGGTAGACCCTTTTGGTGGCACATATAGACATGTTTTCTACTGAACTTTAACCACATACTATCTGTATTTTTACCACATAAAGGACAGTCCATGTTACCCTTTACTTTGCAGCCTGCAAGATTCCCATACGCAGGAAAGTCACTAATCGTCCAAAGCAGCATTGCCTTAAGAGTAAACGTAGATTTACTGAAAGCGTCATATGTTAACTCTCCATTATTCCACAGATGGGTTAGATCCTCTATGAGGGGTTCAAGTAGATATCAATACTATTACCAGGCTGCTGTGGACCAAGAATCAACAATGTAAGCATTATGTTCTCCTTCTTCATGCATAACTCAGGTGGCAAATTATAGTTTACTAGCAAAACAGGCCAACAACTATACCTGGTGTTTTTCATGTTAAAAGGATTAAATCCATATGTGGAAAGTCCTAGCCTCATGTTCCTTTCTTCAGCTGCAAAGGAAGGGTATTTGTCATTCATCTGATCCCATGTGACTAAGTCCACTAGGTGACGAAGTTTTCCATTGCTGCTCTTGTTACTAACATGCCACCTTAAATTCTTAGCCATTTCCTCAGACCTAAACATTCTCTTCAGTCGTGGGATTATCGGAAAGTAGCGTAATACTTTATGTGCGACACCTTTCTTTACTTCACCAGTATGTATGTTAGTCTTCCATTTTGAAGCATTGCATTTCAGACACTTCCCCAACTTCTTGTACTTCTTTCTGAATAGACAGCTGTCATTGACACACTTCTTTCTGAATAGACAGATGTCATTGACACAGGCATGAATCTTCTGGTAACCCATATCAAAGGATTTCAGGAATTTCTTCACGTCATACAGTGATGTGTGTATTACATTATCCTCTGGTAACATCTTCGGCAATGTGTCTAGCTGATCATTGAAGCTCTTGTCAGACCAGCCAATCTGTGTCTTCAGTATGAAAGTGATACAATAGCCGACAACTTGCTATGGTTTACACAACTAGGATATAGTGGTGTTTCAGCATCTGCAAGCTTTGCAAGGAACTCATCTTCTTTTTTGTCCTCACCCTCTGCAAAATCACCCAAGTCAGCCTTACTACCAAACTCTTCATACAAAAAATCAGCAGCTTGATATAACCCATATATCTCAGAATTCCACTGACTTAAGCTGTTTTTTCCTTCAACACCTGAGTTCAATTCTCCATGGTGATACCAATCAGACCGCATCTTATAAGCCTCATCCATTCCCCATCTTACAAGATGATCAACTACTACACTGCCTGAGTGACGATCTATATTACGACAGTCAATGCAAGGACATATAATCATATCAACGTCTCCCAAAGCCGCAGCCACAACCCTTACAAAATTTGACGCCCCTCTCTCATAAGCAGGATCAGCTCTTCATTGCAGAAAATGATATATAGAAAAAAAAAACAAGTAAAGTCTCCAAACCCCTACTGAAACCTAACCTATATTATTGAATCCCTTACCTGCAAAGATGCACCCATGCCTTGTCCACCATTATATGTTCTAACTTTAATTAAAACCTTTAAAACAGTAATTCAAACAAGAAGCACCCAATAAAAGTTATGAAAAGACTGTTCCAAATATGTCAAGAACTCAAGGTCAAACAAATCAACCATATACTATCATCTCAAGTTCAGAAAACTAACACAATACACTATGTCAAACATGTACACTTAAAAAATTATACTCTGCTAAACACTTATCTGAATAAAACAAGATAAAACAACAACAATCACAATAATGTACTATTATAACAATCGTAATTAAACCACAAAACAAAAGAATCACAACCACTCTGAACATGGATAGATGGACTAACCTGTTGTGCGATTAGAACAACATAAAAGCTTCAGTTCCCATATTGTAATCAACAACACTTACAAAACAGAAACGTTATCAGTACATGTTTCAGCAAAACCCATGTTGAAAGTTATGTATCTAGCACATTGAAACAAAGAGATATGGCTTTGGTCTATTATGTCTGAGATATCATTCAATCATAACAAAATTGAATTCCAAGTATGCAAACGAAATCCTGTAATCTATGCAAACGAAATCCAAGTATTAAGAAAAAATTGAATTCCAATATGCAGACGAAATCCTGTAAATCAAAACTATCAATTCCAAAATTGTTCATTCTCAATAACCTTAGCTAAACTAATTTGGGAATTCTTGAACAATCGCAAAGAAAAGAGACATGCAACAACATTAAGAAAATATATCGATGGAAATAAACCCTAAAATCGACACTATCAAAACTACAATCAAACTTGAATTAAACGAAGATCGAAGGAAAAAATGAGAGCAAAGAGGAAAGGAATAAAAGTGTTCGGTAAACATGCCTTCGATTTGAGCTCAAAGTTGGTTTCGATGGTGAATGTCGCTGGGTGTGAGTTGACGAAATCGTGAAAGGCGATGGGGTTAAGGGCTTCAGCGAGTTTCAACGGTGGTGGCGGCGAGTAAACAAGTCACTGGGAGAAGATTCAATTTCTGGGTGTGAGTTGTTTAGTGTTTAGGACTTAGCTTTTTCGAGGGAGAAGTAAAAGAGAGAAGTGAATTATTTCAGTTAAGTTTGGCGGACAAAGTCATTTTTGTTTCCCGCTTATTGATTATTTATCAATGGCGTTTAATAAATGCTATTATAGAGTAATCAAAAATTAAACTCATCTTCGATACAGTTGGGAAAAATGCGCTATGATATTGTGCTATCAATGTAGACTTTTTTTGTAGTGAAAATTAGGATGGGGATTCTGCTTCAACTCTTTCAAGGCCTTCTTGATATGAAACTTAGTGTATGTCATCTCTGCTGTAAGCTAAGATGAAAGTATAGCTTACGAAACTAATACGGAGATTGTCCAGGATGAAAGAACTGGTGGTACAATAGAACAACGTATTTATGATGGTCGATAAGTCGCTTCGGTTCGAGCGAAAAGGCGTTTGGTTTCTAAAGATGATGACAAAATTTGGAACCCAAAAAGTCAAAACCCTTCAAAACTATATTTCCACCCAAACAATAAATCCACGAACATGATAACCCTAACTTTACCCCTTACTTATTATTGTCAACTAAGTTGATTAGATATGATGGGTGACTACTCGGCTGTAGGAAAATCCGAGTTGTTTTTCTTGACCACATATTTTTTATTGCTAACTCAGTTGATTAGATGGGATGGGACTACTCGGCTGGTAGGTTGATGTACATTTATTGTGCTTGTTGCAATAATCCGCTTTGAAAGGCGTGTAAATTCTGCCGACTTAAATCATATAGCGACCGAGTTGTTTTTCTTTACATTAGACTTTTAACTGCTAGATCAGTTGATTAGATAGGATGGGACTACTCGGCTTGTGGGTTGATGTACATTTATTGTGTTTGTTGGGACAATCCGCTTTGAGATGCGTGTAAGTTCTACCGACTTAAATCGTATATATACCGAAATGTTTTTCTTTACCACATACTTTTAACTGCTAGATCAGTTGATTAGATATGATGGGACTACTCCGGCTTGTGGGTTGATGTACATTTACTGTGTTTGTTGGGACAATCCTCTTTGAGAGGCCTGTAAGTTCTACCGACTTAAATCATATATAAACCGAGTTGTTTTTCTTTACCATAGACTTTTTACCCAGTTGTTTGCCTTCACCACAGACCTTTTACTGCAGTTGATTATATATGATATATATTTGGTTGATTTTATGAGCCTCTCTATGAGTGGCTATGATGAATTTGCAATAGCGTATTTCTTAATTCTACCAACTTAAATTATATAGCCACCGAGTTGTTTTTCTTTATCACAAACTTTATCGATGATTAAACATAGTAGATTTCTTACTTTACACAAACCACGATCATAACACAACGTATTACCAAAAAAAACACATCTCGTTGATCTAACACAACTGACTAATAATCCGAACAAAAGACCAAGCAAAGCAACGATGACATATGTCACCCTCCTCCACATGGTTTAAGTTGCAGGTTGGATGAAAGTCAAAGCCGTTGTAGGAAGAGCTGGGAAACACACGTTGGCACTCAACAAAGAAATGTTGACGAATCGATCCTTCTTTTGTAATTAAAGAACAGAATTAACCTCTTAGATTTTAAAATTTGAATAATATATAACTAAATTTGGGTGGTTTAAATGGATTAGGAAACTGAATGTCAGTGCGAAAAATGCCACTGGCGTAGGGGTACCGTCAGGTCCTTGAATTATCACATTCCATTTGAATACATAAGAAAATTGACATAATAAATGTCTTCATAATTATATAATCACTAATAATATATTTTTGATATCTCTGCATATAAGTATTATCTACATAGGTGATAAAAAAAATTAACCATAAATAATATATCATTAATTTTTTAGGAAATTAAAAAAAATTTGTGTATTCATTTAAAAAATGTATATATATATATATATATATATATAATAAACCTCTTTTTTCTTCTCCTAGGGTGTCCACATCAACATTTTGAGGTATCTATGGAACTAATAAAAAACATCCACGTCATCACTCATTACTTTTTTGTTGAATCCAAACTTCTTAATTACTAAAACAAAAAAAATATTAAAATTAAAATTTACTTATACTTTATATTATTGTTTTTAATTTAAAGAAAAAAATAATTTATAAAAACATAACTTAAAATTAAAGTTGGAAAATAGTTTAAATATTAAAAAACGAAATGATAAAAATACAACACAAAATATGAAAAAATATGAATAGAGATTGGATAAATATAGAATGAGATAGTATTATATTAACAATGTGTTAATATTTTTAGGAAAATAATCATATCATATATTTAATGTTACAATAATTGTTTTTAAGAATAAATAATTATTAGAGGTTTTAAAAAAAAATTATAAGAACAAAATCTAAAAGATTTTACTCAAAATAAAAACTAATTCCGTTCTTAAGAAAAATATACATTTAAATTTTGAAAATATATTTGTCAATGTTAAAGTATGAAGAGTTCAATACATATTATTATTTGTAACTATAATAAAAGTAATTAAGAAAAATATATATATTATTTAATATTTTCTAAATTGAAAATGGTGATTTTTTGAAAACAAAAGAATGCCTAAAAAGGAAATACTAAATATTAATCACTGTTTAAAAACTTAACAAAGATTGAAAGAAATGAAGCTGATGTGAAAAAAAAAACTATCTTAAATATGAATTGCTAAAACTAGACCAAAAATTGAGTTTGAATGCAAAACTAGACCCCATATTGAAACAAATGCAAAACTAAACTTTTGGGGTATAGAAATTACATTAACCCCCTTATTTGCAAAAAAAAAAAAAAAAAAAGAAACTGCAATTACAGTTCTAACCTCCGCGCGGCGTAGACTTCTTGAACAAAGTCTCACAGTAGACTTCGTTTGACATCCATGAAGTCTAAACCGTAATTAAACCTTAGATTTAAATTAGGAAAATAATAAAAATATTTTCATTGCAATTTCTTCTAAAGAAAATAAGATTATCTAAAATATGAACTTTATAGATTAAAATTTCTGAAACTTTCATAAATTTTAAGCATGTAAGGTTGATTATGTTCTAAAATACCATAAACAGTCGCAGACTTCGACCATGAAGTCTGGAACCGTAATTAACCATGAAGTCTTTAATTTCTCTTATTATGTTAATTATCTTTCTGAACTTTTAATTTCTTATTATGTTAATTATCTTTAATTTCTCTTATTATGTTAATTATTATTGGAACCTTGATTTTGTAAATCAAATACAAAGTTCGAAAACCGCAAAAATACAATAAGAACTGGTCATACAGAACACCTAGAGACTTCTAAACGTAGACTTCACAAGTAGACTTCACCAAGAGACTTCGTATTCATACAGAACACCCAATTAGAGACTTCTCCAGGAGACTTCCAGCACAGACTTCCTCTACAGGAAGTGGTATAATCATTTGCATACCCATATTTATTCTTCATTGCATATCTAATCATCTTCGGCGTTACTCCATCGATTGTTCCCCATTTGGTAGAGTTCTTAGTAGAAGTTTGTAAGATTTTGTTATCGTAGACTTCTTTGTATAAGTCTGAAGCGACTGTTAATAGTTTTCTAGAACATAATCAACCTTAATATTATGAAAGTTTCTAAAATTTTAATTTATAAAGTTCATATTTGGGATAATCTTATTTTTTTAAAAATAAATTGCATTGAAATTATTTTTTATTATTTTCCTAATTTAAATCTAAGGTTTAATTACTGTTCAGACTTCGTCCATGAAGTCTGGAACCGTAATTAATTGTGATATTTTAATAAAAAATGATAAAAAAATATTTCGATCAAAATTTTTGAAAGATAAATTATTTTAAATCAAATCGAATAGGTTTAAAAATAAAATTTCATAAAACTAAGCCATTTGATGTAAACCATGTGAAGCATATAGGTTAGAGGTTGCCAATGGGTAAGAATCCATGCATATATCTTTACGGTTAGACTAGTTTGATATGTTTTTGATATAAAATGGCGATCCTTCGTATAGTTGTTAGATTTTGAATATATTATACTATTTTGATGTCAAATGTTAGTATTTGTTAACAAAGAGTGAAATAAACATTCGAATTTTAGAGTTTAGGGCTTACAGACTTCTCGAGTTTTGGGTGAAGTCTCACGGTAGACTTCGCATGTGAAGTCTGTAAGATTTTGTTATCGTATGAAATTCAAATAAATCCAAAACAAATTTTAATATTATAAATAAACTTATGTTCTTAAACAGAGATTTAGATAGATAAATTCCCTATCTAGGGACAATTGCCCTGTATCTTGCTATTATATCAAACATCAAGAAGTCGTCTCTCAAATCCTCAACCTCTTCCATCGCTGGGTTGAACAAAATGTCCAATAAGCCTTCTTCAGTTTCCAGCCAAGTGTCATCATCACCACTTATGGGAATTAGATTGGTATTGTTGAGATCAATTACGATATGTTAAACTGTAGTGAATAACACACTTACGCGCGAACGGAATTATCCTCCATAATTTAAGCACTACAATTACCGCACCACCCCTCCTATTCCTAAAGCCATTCCAGAATAAGCGTGTTCATCGGTTGCCACACACTTTAACATATTGTCCCTATTATGATTAATAAAAGGTGGTTGTAAATTACAATAATGTGAGTTTCGTCATGGTATTATTATTGTTTGATTTAAACTTACATGACATCTTTGATGTGAAACACATTCTTTGTAAATGTACGGCCATGTGGACTCTCTTGAAGGGGGCATGTGTTGCAGAGCATGCCCATAATATCAACATCATAAGTGTTCTCCTTTAGTTAAATATAGTTACATGCATATAAATTATGGGTTAAGAAATTTGTATGCATACCTATAGCAACGTTCGTTTTGGTTTTGATGTCACGTATTTGGGTCAAACTTAAAAAATCCAAGTAGTACTTGTCGTTCAAAGGATCGATTTTTATGATTCCAGTCTTTGCAGACAGGATTGTAAGTTTGAAGCGAGAGTTTGTTGAACGGAACGCTGCGAATCCTGGCTGTACTACAACTTTCTGTATTTCAATCCAGTGCCCTTCATACTTCTCCAATCCAGAGAACGTTGGCACATTTACTGGAGTAATCACCAACTCCATCTTAGTTCCCTGCATAAAAAAAAAGCATCACCAAAGTATTGTATTGTCAGATCCATGTGGTTGCATGTCTGCATGTAAGTGAATATATCTTACCGCTTCATCTACTTATACGTAGGACCAGTAGGGACCTTCATTGAGAACGGAGTAAGAGTAGGCGCGGAGAATCTTGACTTTAAAACACCAATCTGTTTTGCTTCCATTGTCTCTTTCATTTGCTTCGGCTAAAAGGGGTTTTTCTTGTTGTGATTTTTGTGTTGCTGAGATAAAAGCACTGAAGAAATGAATTCCTCTATGGAGGTGGAATGATTAATAGATGGGAAACTGAAAAGATTAATAGATGGGAAACTGAAGAGACGGATGTATCTTATCTCAAGGACGTGACTTTAAAAAAAAAAAAAAATTTCCAGCGTTTCTGGTTCTTTAATGTTTTGTTTTAAGGGTTACAGACTTCTTCAGTAATGTCTGTATAGACTTCATTAGCAGACTTCACACGCAGACTTCACCGAGAGATTTCTTTGGCGAAGTCTGCAACCGACTTCCTCTGTAAGTCACCGATTTATCTAATTTCGAAAAATTTTGAAAATTCCGAAAAATACAATATACGAAGTCTGAAATAAAAAAAAAATTTTGGGGGAAAAAATCTGCATGCTCACTTCACGGCAGATAATCTATATACAACTTCACCAAAATTAAATTTTATGCAATCTTTGAATTTCTTACCAATTTCTTTTAGGTTCTGTGGCCGATGAAATATTCCATTAGGAGGGTATGCTATTTGGCCCTATTGGCACTCCTTATGAGGGAGGGATTTTCAAAGTGACTGTTCATTATCCGCCACAGTACCCGATGAAACCCCACACGTAAGTTTTGATCATATTACAGTTACACTAATAGAACTTAGGGAACGCACGCCTGTTTAATAGTTAGTAAAACGCATAGGGAAAAGTAATAGAATATGTCCTTTTCATGTAATTGGAAACTCCTTAAATATCGTGACGGTTTGGGTAATGTAGGTTGGTTTCTACACCGCGATCTACCACCCTACTGTGGATCGCGGGAGTATCTACTTGAAGATGGTCCTACCTGATCACTGGAGGCCCGACTACAACATAACCGCAATATTTGAGGCTCTTGTGAAGATGTTGACTGAGCCAAAGTTGGGGGAAGGAGATAAGTTTGTGAATTTCATTGCTCAAGTCTACATAACCGTTTGGGCCCGTTTCAATGAGAAGGCACGAGAAATATCTGAAACTTTTGCCGGAGGATCAAATAGCACCTGTTCCTTTGGATTTCTATGAAACAGAGGGGGAGTTTATGTAAATTATATCTTCAAACCATTAGTTTATTTATTTTAATTTCTTTTGATATAGATTGGAACTTTATTTCTCTTATTATGTTAATTATCGTTCGGAACCTTTAATTTTATTATGTTAATTATCCTTAATTTCTCTTATATAAGTAAAGAAGTTTTAGACTTCATCTTCGTAAAAATACAAAAAGAACCGGTCATACAATTAAAACCGCAATACTCGATAAATTAAAACCGCAAAAATACAAAAAGTTTTAGACAACAAAAATATAAAAAGCATAATTATATAAGTGAAAAAGGTTTAGACTTCATCTTTGTACATAACCCTAGTTTCAGACTTCAATGGAAGACTTCATCTATAGACTTCCACATGAGACTTCATCTGTGTCCTGAACATCTAGTTATAGACTTCTACGAGAGACTTCAAGTACAAACTTCTTCTGGAGACTTCATATGCATCCTGAACTCCTCGTTAAAGACTTCTATGGGAGACTTCAAGAGCAGACTTCTACTTTCTTTCAACCTTGAAACTCTACGTAACATAAAAAAAGATAGAGTCCCCTTAAAAATAGAGTCCCATTGGAAACAGAGTCCCCTTAAAAACAGAGTCCCCTCAAAACAAAGATTTTAACTTACACAGTTAGCGCGAGTATGTCCAGATTGCCTGCATTTTGAACAACTATATTGTTTGTGAGCCTTCTGCGGTTTTGGCGTAGTCTTTCTTGCGATTTCAAGCCACGTTTGCCACCTTGACTTCTTCTGCCTTCCAGGAGGACGCCCGATGAGTGGAGGGAAAACCTTGGCAAACTCGGGCTCTTTAATATCGACGATTTTGGGGAAAATGTTGCTTGCATACGTCGAATACAAATATTCCTTTGTTTATGACGGGCATACGAAGGCGGCAACATCTATTTTAAGCTCAGGAGCAGCAGCAATAGCATGCGAAAAAGGTATTTTCTCAACATCATACACTCCACATCCACATGTTCGATGTTGAAAATCAACGATACAATCTCTATGTCCTCCCGTCACGTGAAATCGCCAATCGTCTATGCATCCCTTGCTTTGTTTTGTTGTGAGACTCATAGCGTCTTCTCGCCTTTTAAAAAATCATCTTCCTAGCTTCTCTCGTATGAATTCCAACAGAAAGGGTATGGGAAATCCTCGAGCTGGCTTAAGTGCGGAGTTTATCGATTCAGCAATGTTGCTCGTTTGTATGTTGTATTGTTCTCCTGGAAAGTGAACCCGGGCCCATAGTTTCAAACCTGCGTTCTCCAAGTACGCTGCAAGCTTGGGCTACGTCTCACGTAAGGCGTCTATGTATCTGCTTTAATCATAATGCGTATATGCATACGCAGCCCCTCTCACCAAGTACATAAAATGCTTTCCTTTGTACTTCGTGATTATGTTATTCTGTTAGTGATAATAACATATCCCTCTTGTTGCCCATGGCATAACAGTTTCAATGGCATTCTTAATCGAGGCGTGCATGTCGGATACTATGACCAAAGGAAATTGATCGGAGACACATCCACTCAACTTGGTGAAAAACCATTGCCATGATTCATCATTTTCAGAGTCTACAATAGCAAAAGCTAACGGGAATATTTGAAAATTCACGTCCTGGCTGCAAGCCACTAGCATAACTCCGCCATACTTCCCCGGTAGATGACACCCATCCACCACCATAACTCTTCTCAGAAACTGAAAACCGGTAATAGAGGATCCAAGAGCCATAAACAGATATTTGAATCTGTTTTGATCATCAACCACAAGATCAGTGACGGTTCTAGGATTGGCTAGCCCGATGCGATAGAGATAAGACGGCAGCTGCTCATATCCATCTTCCGCTGTTCTCCTCACCAATTGTTGTGCAAATATTAAAGGTCTATAGGAAGTGGTATAATTCATCTGCATACCATATTTATTTTTCATTGCAGATCTAATCATTTTCGACGTTACTCCATCGATTGTTCCCCATTCATCATTAGCAATATATCTTGGAGCATGACGTTTACGCAGAAAAATTCGGTCCGCCACATTGCAAGTATGATCTATTTTGTACAAGGTAACCCAAAACCTTTTTGGTTCGTTTTTCACAGCCGCTCTAATCCTCCAATTGCATCCTTTCACATCACAAATGGCTACAAACAACTTTGGTGTAGACGTATGCACTTTGAACATGAATTTTGACATTATAGCCGTCAACCCCAGCTCGGATACAAGCGCATCCTTTGTAGGAAAACTCCCAGTCATATAGATACCGTCTGACCATGTCATGTTGGATCTTGGACCTTCACCAACAAAGCCACGTTCCGCAACAAGATACGTATTATCATCATCATCATTTTCACTACCATCCTCATCCTTAACTTTCCCATATATAGTATAATCCTCAAGGTATTCGTCTTTAACCTCACCAGCATGAGATTCTTCCGCATCATCATCATCACCATCGTCGTTGACGTTAACCTCACCACCATCAGATATATCCATATCTTCGTCTTCAAACTCTTCTACATCCTCAAGGTCTTCGTCAACACTTTCACCAGCAACCTCATTGCCACTAGCCATACCAAAACGACTCGAGACGCAAAGGCGTACAACATGCGTTTTACATAACTCAACCAAGGACCGCACTTGTCTATCATTTGAGACATGCATAGGTGGTGTAGGACAATCCGTGTCCGTTAGTTGCAACATTGAATTCGGCAACGAGTAAGTTAACTCAACGAAGTCGTTCTTGTCCAGCTCATAGTCTGATAGTGCCATCTCAATGAGTTCACAGTGTGTACAAGAATCACTCAAGAAAAACATTCTCCCTCCTTTGGGATTATCCACCTCAAAATGCCACTTATAGTCTCTCATCACCCATTCTCCATAGACAGCAGGTACTTGAACCATTTTCTGAAAAACATTTGAAACAACACAAATGCAAACTGTTAGTTTGTTTGACAGTAGACTTCAAAGGTGAAGTCTTGAAAAATAATTATCAGAAATTCATAAAATCGATTTAAGATAGAATATAAGACATTGAGATGTGAAATTCATACATAAACAACAACAATAACTAATACACATGTAAAACAATTAAAATCTCGAAAATGCAAATTATATATGATACAAATCCATTTTTTAAAAAGATAGTGCAAGGGACTTCTCGAACGAAGTCAACGCACATACATCCTCTGTGAAGTCTAAAGTTTATAACCTAAACACCTAATAAGTTAAGAAAAAATATTTAAAAATAATTATGCGATTAAAATAGTTCAAATTTCTAAAACATCAAAAGCCATACGTAACACACATGTTAGGAAAAGAAAAAAAAAAAAAATAAAAAAAAGAAAAAAATAAAATTTTACTGAAATTATCATTAGAGACTTCACAGGCGAAGTCTCTTAGTAGACTTCTTCGATGAAGTCTGCTTTGATATCTGAAGCAAACTTCGCCCGTGAAGTCTGAAGCACGGGTCTAATTTTGCAATTGACCAGATTTTGACTTTTTGAGCAGACTTCACAGGCGAAGTCTGCTACACAAAGAGACTTTGTCAGAGAAGTCTATACCAGTTTGGGGTCTAGTTTTGCAATTGACCACAGTTTTGACTTTTTTAGTAGACTTCATCTAGGAAGTCTTTTCGATAATAGACTTCATTTAGGAAGTCTATTACGTAATTAGACTTCCTCGATGAAGTCTTTTTGCCTTCACAGACTTCTTCGGCGAAGTCTACCCATAAAGTAGGGTATAGTTTTGCAATTGACCAGAGTTTGACTTTAACATGAGATTTCGTCTGAGAAGTCTATGTAGAAAAAGGGTTACTTTTGCAATTAACCAAAAAAAATTATTTTTTAAATTCCAGAGTTACCGATGGTTGTAGACTTCATACGAGAAGTCTACCAATAGTCAATGTTTCGGAATTTCGGTCAAATGCAAAACTCCCCTTTTTCACGTAGACTTCTCAGATGAAGTCTCGATTAAAAGTCTTCGTTCCGGTCAATTGCAAAACCAACCGCCTTTTTTCGCAGACTTCACAGTAGAAGTCTTTGTAAAAAGTCAGACTTAACTGTCAATTGCAAAATTATACCTCTTGTAAGCAGACTTCAACGGTGAAGTCTTAACACCGTTTTTTGTTTTCAAAGGAGAACTTCAGACTTCATCGTGGTTCAATCGTGAAGTATGAGACCCAAAAAGTCAATTGCAAAACTAACCCCCAGTTGACTATTGAGACTTCACCCATGAAGTCTGCCTTCTGGAAAATCGGAGAAAATGAAGCAAAAATTACCAAGATTCGGTTTGAGCTTGTGTTTAGCTTCTTAAACGGCCAAGAACTGATCACGCCACCAATACCCAAACAACACAAGAGTTATTATGCTCGAATCTTAGTAAATCACAAGATATATGAATGGTAAATATTGAAAACGATATTATAGAGTTAAATGGTTGAAATGAGAGAGGAGATCGACAAAAATGGAGCTTTTAACTCAGTTTTAGAGCATTATCATCACTTAATTCGGTTGTTTGAAGCATTGTGAGCTCAATTTTGTTTGGTAAGGGTAGTTGGGAACTATTGAAGACGATGCCATTTTCGTTATTACGTGAGAATCTTTGGGTTATTGTTTTTCAAACCCAGCTACCAGACTTCACAGGAGAAGTCTGCGCTAGCTCTTTTTGTGAAAAAGAAGATGGGAAAGGTATTTTAAGGCATTTTGAAAAGAAAAAGAAGAAGGGTCTAGTTTTGGAATTGACTTCAAATAAGGGTCTAGTTTAGCAAAAAGTCCCAAATAAAAATAAAATAATCTAATTAAATAATGAAAATTCTATAATAATAATATTTGAGAATGCTATTTGGAAAGCAATAAAAAAGGCAGGTTGTGGTACAGATGGAAACAAATCTGATAAAAGATGATTCAAGGTAGTATGGTGAAGACAAATGTAGATGAAACATAGCAGTGGTCAAAAGTTTCTCCGTCTAAAGTAAAAAAAAATCCAACAAGGAAATCTGTTATACAAAACAGCACAAAGAGCCAATTGGCTCTGCATCAAAATTTGCAGTCCTAAGTCTGTGAGGAAGAAGAAGAAATCATTGAGGAGGACAACACAAATGAAAATGTGCTCGAAAACACTGTCATGATGGCTGATTCCGAAATTTAACAGAGTAAGAAAGAGATATGAAAGATGTGAAAGGCGATAAAGGGATATGATAGAAAGGACAACATCCATTGTCGCTTGATGCGAAAAAAAAAAAGGCGGGCACTTCGGAAATTTTAATTTCAGTAACTCATGATTCAACCCAAATATAGTTGTAGTGAAAGTTGTAATAAAAAGTGTTTGAAATATTTCACTAAACTTTGGAAAGATAATGCACGTAAATAAAATAAAATATTTTAAAATTTGAATGATTACATTTATACTCAAAAAAATTTATATTGATAAAAGTTTTAAATTAAAATCATGCACGTGCACTAGGTCAATAATCTAGTAATAGCTAGTGCGCAAAATGTATCAGATTTCATGAGCCCACTGGCTATAAAAAAAACAGTATATCCAAAAGAAAAAAGGAATAAAGTAATTACGTTACTTTGAGGACTAATAATATATTTTAAAATGTCAAGAAAAAAATGGAAAATAATATAGAAGATAAGTAAACAAGTAAAAAGATGAGTACTAAGACAGAAAATTTCTAAAATTTAAGTTTTAAAAAAATATCAAGATCAAACTGGAATCTCATAAAAGAATTATTCAATAATTAATAAGTCATAATTTTAGTTATTCATTAATAGTCTTAACCCAAATTTTGTGTTTTTTCATTATATTTGGTAAAGGATTTTTTTGCACTAAACTTAAAAAAAAAATGTTTTGTAAACTAGGAAATCAAACTAGGACCATAATCAACTACAAAACTGAGAACACACATGTACGCCCTTCTCAACAGTATTGGTGTGATTATAAATTTGTAGTCATGTACAAATTATAAATTTGTAGTCCTCGGTGCCTACTTTTGCATATATAAAAAGATCTCATTTCTCAAATTTTCATCTGAAAGTCACCGCAAAACATCTCAAGTATCTCATTTCCTCATCTCAAAATCACCATAATACATCTCACATTATTGTTTCGCATAATTTCTTTCACGAGAAAATCACAACAACATATCAAAATCTTGTCATCTCTTATGTCAAAAAAAAAAAAAAATCTTGTCATCTCCAGCTAAAACACCATAGGGCTTTGAGCTATGGATCTTCAAGCCAAAACAACGATAATCTCGACAAAAATAATTTCCGTTCTTATTTCTGATATGGTCGCTATCATTTTGGACCGTGTGCAAATCAACATGCGAATACATGCTATAGTTGTGAGAACCTTGGAGACATTGCTAAAATTTGCCCGAATGACGAACATACGATGGTAAGGCTTATTCCGAAGGTGACTTGTTATACTTGTGAAAGTGAAAAACCAGCGAAAAATGTTAGAAGCTGATTATCGAGACGCAACTCGAAAAAATATATTCTAGATGAATGGATGAGCAATGCTAAAGTGTTGTTACACTAACTTAGAATTTGTGATCAAAGAATTTGTGATAAAGGGATCTCAGTAGAAATGAAATAATCTGGTTCTTACAAAATTACATAGAGAAGATCAGAAAATTTTAACATTCAAAAAGCATAATGTGTCAAAGATCTTATACTTCTCAACACGTTTAAACCGCAACATTGGGCGACGCTGGATACTCTTCATACCCTGTGATTCCTGTAATCCTAATCCTCGTATTTGGCTGCAATATCAAGTCAGAAATCACAATGTAAATGTCGTTATTTAAAGTTTTTCCGGATTCATCAGCCATTGAAATTGATAGCAGTCTGTGATTGTAACACTACATAGTTCGATTTCAAGGAAGATGACTTTAAGCAACAGAAAGCAGATTTATCAACAATGGAATTACCTGTCGGTGACCAATATTTCTACGGTACTTCTTCTTAGGCTTGTACTTGAAGACTACCACTTTATCATTGAAACCCTGCAACAACAAAAGACATTCCGGTTATTCCATTCTAGAGGCAATAACATAGTCGAAATAGAAAAGCACCAATTAGAAATTTAAGAAACCGTTTGTGTTGATTTACCTGATTTTCCACTACAGCATGTACAGTGGCATTGGTCACAACCGGTTTGCCGATGTAAGTGTGCGTCTTTGTGCCAACAAGCAACACTTTGTTGAGAACAATCTGCACAAGAAAACAACCAAAGATGAAAACTTCAGAATCACCAAAAAGCAACAAAGAACAGCTAAACAATGTTATAACATAGACAAAAAAATAGAACTTCTACACAAGCCACAAAGTTTACCCAATCTTCCATGGTTACACCATCTTTTGTATAGATATATAAATTCATTTCATAGAAATTTACAAAGAAAAACCCATCGCAAAGAAGAACTCAAATCACTAAAAGGAATGCGCATATTACCTGATCATCGACATTTGCATCTTTCAGCCTCTGCGTGTAGAGATACCTCCCTGGAAACACTATGTATTGGCGTCCACCAACCTATCCAACCCAAGAGAACAACACTAAATTCAATCAGATACAGCAAACGAGAGAAGCAAAACTCATAACAAAACAGTCTGAATCTTGAGAGTATATCCCACAAGAACACAGTCTCTCATAATCAAACTCTAAATCAACCAAAATGAATTCAACGCAAAAAAACTCATCAAATCAACCAAAACTAGTTGCAAATGCAGCTCTCACTAAGAAGTCATCATTCATTAGGACACAAAACACAGTCTCTCATTATCAAAACTCTAAATTCATTCATATCAAATTCATCAAATCAACCAAACCTAGTTAAAATCAAAATTGAGAATTTGTTCTTTCGTTTGATTCTAAAAGCTCACCATAACAACAGCAAAAATCTCTTCTCGTTTAGGTTTATCCTCAGTAACCTCCGAAACATCAGAAACCACCACAGCTTCGATATCGGTAGTCTCTGGTTCAGCTTCAACGACTGATTCAGCGAATTTAGGAGCGACGGGGAATGCGGCTCGAGAAGTCGACGCAGTGGAAGGAGAAAGAAACCCAGACACAGGTTTAGCCAAATTTAGCGAAGGATTAGAGAGAGAACACATAGTAGTGCTCGAACGGCGTGAAGTGACACTGCAATGAGCCGCGAAAGTAGAGCACAGAGAGAGCGTGGCTGAAGAAGACGCCATTGTTTTCGCCTGAGAGAGAGCTCTAAGCTCAAAACTTTGGAGCTCGACGGAGAATAAATCGCAGTGTTATCCTATCCACTTTAACTCTTAAATTGCCAATATACCCCTTTTCTTCAATTTCGTATCATTTCGATTTTTCGGTTTAGTTAAGTTCAGTTTTTGGTTTTTTCGATTTTGTAATATATATCCCAGTTTTGGTTAACCCGGTTTTTCAGTTCGATTACACAAAATTTGATTTCAATTGAAATTTGGTTTGGGCCTGTATGAGAATTTTTCTACAGTTTGGATTAGAGGTGGGCTTTTTGGTTTAGGTTCGGGTTGGGTTCGTTCGGTTTTAGTAAAACTCTAGCCAAACTCAACCGAAGTTAGTTTGGATTGGTTTGTGTTTGGATCGGTTCATGTTTTTTCTCGGTTCACAAAAAAAACTAATTAATGTAGCATATAAACACAAACAAAATTCATTTGATAATATATAGAAACTAACTCAATCTAATTTTATACTAATTAATTAATTTGAAATAAAAATAAATAATCAAATGTGGCAAATGCACTGTGGGTAGTTGATTACTATTATTATTGATTAATTAATTAAATAAACATATTGGGTTATCCGAACTGAACCGAACCGTTCATGTTGAGAAGAAAGATATCGGAACGGTTTTAGTGGTAGTTTTAGTTTGATTTAGGTCGGTTTGAATTTGGTTGGTTTGGTTCGATTTAGTTCAGTTCGGTAAAAATTCCCGCCCCTAGACTTTGGATTATAACAAAAAGTTCGGTTTTCGAATTGATGTAATCCGGATTTGGTTCGATTCGGTTTCTTTTTGCAGTTCTAATTTTATTTCTTTGGAATTAAAGAAAAAAGTTTATGTGACGGAAAATAACCCATTAACAAAAATTTAGAAAGTTGCTCAATGCTCATATACAAAAAATATCAAGTAAAGCAATTAAGAAACCAGAATTTTTTGTTTCTGTAGTCATAGTTTCAAAATATATATGAAAGAAATAAGAAAACTGGAATTAAGGATGGATGATAGGGTTAGTCATCAGATTTTTGACCATCAACTCCAAAAGCATCAGCTATGTTGAAGTTCAAGTTTTTCATCATGGTTCTGCTTCTCCCAACTTCATCTCCTTTCCTCATCATTGCTGTAAACTCTGAGAAATCGATCTTCCCGTCCTACCAAATTCAAAAGCTCGGTTATAATACAGTTATTGAAGGAGGAGGAAAACAAAGAGAAGAAGAAGAAGAGTGGTTACATTGTCAAGATCAATCTCCTTGATCATGTCATCCAGAGGTGTATCACATAGACCAAACTCTGTGCAAGCTGACTGAAGCTCATCGATGGTGATATAACCGCTCCCGTCCTTGTCAAAGTATGAAAATGCAGCCACCAGATTCTCCTCTCTCTCCATCTTGTTCATGTGTAATGTTGCTGCTAGGAATTCTCCATAGTCTATTGTACCACTGTTGTCGATATCAGCCTGTGACCATAACACACAGAGGATGTTAAAACAAAACGAAATTTTGAAAAAGAGAGGATTTTTTTGGAATATTATTGATACCGCGTCCATAAGAGACTTGATTTCCGATTCCATCAGTTCAGATCCGACTCTCTTCAAACCCGCTTTGAGCTCTTCAAAAGTAATCGTTCCGCTGTTGTCTGTGTCTATCATTTTGAACAGTTCCTTTAGACCTCCAATTTCTTCCTCTGAAAGTCTCTCAGCAATTACCTGTGGGAAAAAAATCACTTGTGTTCAGAGAAATCAACAAATAGATTGGCCATAAAGAAAAGGTGTATGTATATTACTCGAATTCATACCCGTAACGCCATTTTCTTAATCTTGTTCATTTGAGAAAACTGCTTTAGTCGAGATAAGACTGCTGGATCAAGAGGCTTGTCTGGTGCTGCTTGTTCATCGACAATCCATGGGTGACCTATAACATTCAGAGAAAACTTACCACTCATTACTTACCACAAAACAATATAGAGCAATTGATATCAAATGAACAACCAAAAATAAACATACACAAGGCTTCATGGGCCGAAATGCGTTTCTTGGGGCTCCTTTCAAGCATTTTGTAGATCAAATCTTTAGCACCTTCTGAGATACTAGGCCACGGGTCAGATTTGAAATCTAACTTTCCTTGTAATATCTGTCTAAAGATTCCAGACTCGGTTTCTGCAAGCCCCAAGAGAAAAGAATGCATCATGCCAACAAAAATCAAAACTTGTAAGTACAAAAGACTGTACTTTTTAGTAGACTAACCTGCCCAGAAGGGAGGAACACCACTGAGTAAGATGTAGAGGATAACACCGGCACTCCACACATCTATTTCAGGTCCATAACATTTCTTTAGGACCTCTGGTGCAACATAGTATGGACTTCCAACTACGTCATATAAATATTGTCCTGAAGAGCAAACAAAAACCAATTAGGAGATGGACCGGCATTGGCTATACCAATCTGATTTTTTGAAGCATTCACAGATCTAAGACAGACACAAATGCAGAATCATTCCAGTCAAAGCATGAAGTTTCAGAGACTCAATGAAGAACCTCTCTACAAGTTCCCTCTAAAAAAGAAACAATGCCTAAGCAGCAGAATTTGAATTCAACCAAACAGATCATCAAACCTACACATAAACCTTATTTCGATTTTCAATTCATATAAAACACAACAAACCTGTTTCTATCAAGAAATCAAACAAATGAAAGATTAATCAAGTGCAGAATAATTCCAGTCCACACAATCGAGACTCCTTAATGAAGAACAAATATAGAAAGCAAGTTTCCTTATAGATATTGTCCTGAAGAGTAAACAAAAACCAATTAGGAGATGAACCAACGGCATCGGCCATATGATCTGCTTTTCAAGATTGATCCCAATCAACGCATAAAGTTTCCTTCAACAAGGAAACAATGCTCAAAAAGCAAAATTTGCATTCAACGCGACAAATACACAGATACCAAAACCAGTTTCAATCAAGAAACCACACAAACATGAAAGATATGATCGATTCCAAGACAAAATCGAACCTGGCTTATAGAAGACAGACAAACCAAAATCTGTAGCCTTAAGCTTAGCATCTTCTTTGGGGCTATCAAACAAGAAATTCTCAGGTTTGAGATCTCTATGCATAACACCAAGAGAATGGCAAGCCTCAACAACACCAAGAATCGTCTTAATAAGCTTCACAGCCTCACGCTCACTAAAATGCCCTTTAGAAACAATCCGATCAAAAAGCTCACCACCTTCACAAACCTCCATAACAATATGAACAAAAACCGAATCTTCATAAGTCCCCTTGATCCGAACAACATTAGGATGTTCAGAGAGATGATGCATGATCTGAATCTCACGCCATACATCTTCGTAATCCTCGCGACACACGAGCTTTCGTTTGGGTATCGATTTGCAGGCGTAATTCGCCGATGTTGATTTCTCCGTGCAGAGATAGGTTGTTCCGAATTGGCCTTGGCCTAGCTTTTTGCCGAGGAGGTAGTGATCTCTCAATCGAGGTGTTTGATATGGAAGAACACTGTTTGAAGGACGTCTAGGGTTTGGTTTCGACTCCATTTTTTTTTCTCGATCTCGATTTCAAGATTTGTGAGGAAGACGAAGAAGATGAAGATAACGGACTTTTTCTTTGTCAAATCGCTCCCTCTTCTCCATTTTTCGACTCTCTCTCTCTCTCTCTTTATATCATTTTAATCACATTGTTGTTTATTTTTTAAATTTTACTTTTGTTAAATTGTTTTATACTGTATGACATTTAGTGACATTGTTATAATTATAGATTTCATAAAACCATGCTTATTTTTTATTTCTAATTTATTTATTTGTTCATTTTATATAACACTTGTGGTGTTGCTATAATTTTAGAAACAATAATCTAACGTATATACAAAGTTGTATATTCATATCTTTTATATTCCAAGTGTTGCGTAATTTGGATGTGCAAATGGCCCTATACTAATTGCACTAAAGCGATTTCCCCCCAACTATTACGCTCATCAGTGTACAACTTAAACACTTAAATTTTTTGCAATACTTCCCAATCTTTAATTTTATGTATAATTAACCTTATCTAATTAAATCAAAAACGACGTTTGCTTAACCAATAATCGCGTTTAGTGCATTTAGGTAATTGTCTGCATAAATCTCTCTATACTTACTCAGTAAAGTGATTTCCACCCCCAACTATTACACTCTTCAATGTACAACCTAAACACTTAAATAAATCAAAAACGACGTTTGCTTAACCAATAATCGCGTTTAGTGCATTTAGGTAATTGTCTGCATAAATCTCTCTATACTTACTCAGTAAAGTGATTTCCACCCCCAACTATTACACTCTTCAATGTACAACCTAAACACTTAAATTCTTTGCGATACTCCCCAATCTTTAACTTTCTATATAATTAGTCCTATCTAATTAAATTAAAAACGAAGTTTGATTAACTAATAATCGCGTTTAGTGTTATGAAGACATTCTTGTTAAAAAAAGAGAGTTTCAGGAGAAGAGATCGAGATTTCGTTAGGGAAGAGATTCAGGTCGATTTGAGGCAACTCAAAGAAGGTCGAAGCAAATACGAGGAAGTTGATATGTTGAATTTTTGTCGTCTTTTGTTACATGTTTTGAATCTATTTTTGAGACTAAATTGCATCTTTGTTGTAATTTTTGAGTCTTCTTGGTTGTTTGCATTGTTTAGTTTAGTAACAAAAACCCAAAAACATATATTGCTTAAATTAAGTAGATTCTTGTATTCTTGGTGTGTTATTTTTTCACTCTACGTGGATTCGATCCTAAAGTGCTACAACGACATATCATTCGATTGTGGTATTGTACACGTTAGGTTCATTGATGTGTTAATCAGAAGTCGAAGCAACTCCGAGAAGGTCAAAGGTTGAGGCTTGAAGGTTCGCATGTTTAAGGGTTCAGTTGAAACCTTTTTTTTAACTAGAATGTCTTCCTAATAATCTAAATGTGGTTTAACAATAAACGCCATTATTGGTTAGTCAAACGTCGTTTTTGATTTAATTAGATATGGTTAATTATATAGAAAGTTAAAGATTGGGGAGTATCGCAAAGAATTTAAGTGTTTAGGTTGCATATTGAAGAGTGTAATAGTAGGGGGTGGAAATCGCTTTACTGCAGTAAGTATAGAGGGATTTATGCAGCCAATAACCTAAATGCACTAAACGCGATTATTGGTTAAGCAAACGTCGTTTTTGATTTAATTAGATAGGGTTAATTATACAGAAAATTAAAGATTGGGGAGCATTGCGAAGAATTTAAGTGTTTAGGTTGTATAGTGATGAGCGTAATAGTTGGGAGGGAAATCGCTTTAGTGCAATAAATACAGGAGCATTTATACCATCAGCCCTTTTCATGTAAATATATGAGTTAATTAGGTTAGATATTTTTTAGGTATTGCTATAAGTTTAGAAACACTAAGTTAATTGTTTATATAAGTTGTATATTAATATTTTCCATAGACATATTTTTTTGGTGGAATGTAGGATATGTAGATAGACTCATTACTCATAGACACTGAAAAACATTAGTGTTGTGTTTGTGTAATTGTTTTGTTCATGTAAATATATGAGTTGATTAGGTTTGAAATATATATATATATATATATATATATTTATTTATTTATTTTTCTTTTTTGCAAAACTAGTGGTGCCATCAAATTGTAAATGATTAGATTTTTTTTGGGTTACCATCTGTATGAGTTTTCTATAAATAATATAATATCATATAAAATAGCGTAGTATCAAATGAAATAATAATAACATAATGGTTTATCAAAACTCGTTCTATTTAATTCAATTTGGGGCAGCCCAACGTAAAATAAAAATAATAATAATTAATAACCAAATAGAGGTATGCAACTATGCAACCAAAAGAAAATAATACTAACATAATGTTTGCAGGCGGAAAAACAAATAATATTTACCTAGAACCAAACCATGAAAATAGAAAATTCAATTATCCATTATTATTGATTGGCATAAGCTCGTCTGACAAATATTATTAATTATTAATTGATTGATTGGTGTAGAGGCTGCTGGGTTTGGGTCGTACAAAGAAAAGACTGACTGGTGGATAATGGACAACACGTTTACATGACTTGGACCCACTTTATCTGCACGTCTCATTCCTAAGTTTGCATTCATTATGGAGACTTATTTATGATTCAGTAGTGATCAAAAGAAAAAAAATTATAATTTTTATTCATCTTTTTGTCATATAAAAAGAATTATGATTCAGTATCCAGTTGTATTAAATTTATAAAGTATTTGCACGTAACCATTTCTATGTAATTCAGAATAAGCAAAAGTCAAAAGTTATTTGCACATAATAGCCTTTGAATCCAACCAAACCATACATGCGCATTGTACGGTTCAGTTCCCTTCTCGCCCGCTTCCGTAAAAACTACTAATTATATTAGTTAGCTCTTTTAAATCGAAAATGATTTCTAATATAATAAAATATTAGATTGTTAAAGGGATTTTAATGTTAACGAAGGTTTTGAAATGATCATTACCCATTATAATTAATGCTAAAACATTATCTTTTTTTTTGAATTGGGTGACATATACGTACATGAAGGGTTATAAAGAGAGAAAGTAAACAAGCAAACAAAGGAACAAGCAAACAAAGGAATCGATCGAAGAAGGTGCTGAAGAGTATGAATCTTGCTGGGTATCAATGATAGCGTTTGAAGGATTTATTTGGTAATATATCAAATGATTTTATATTTTCTTAGTACAATTTTTCACACATTAGGCTATGTATAAAAGTTCATATATTTGTTGGGAGAAACATTAACTTCAGTTTATGCGTTTTTGTTTGTTTGATTGCAATAAGTGAAAAGAATATATGGTTTCTATTAATTGTAAAGTGTTCGGTTGGAAATTTGATTTGCATTTAAAATTATAAATGTTGATAGGTATTTCTAACATTAAATGTGTTTGTCACAAATTAATTATGCAGGTGTTTAATGAATGGAAATGTACATAAACAGAAGAATGAGAATTTGTGGTCGATAAAAGAAAGTTTGGTAGGTGTCTACTATTGAAACAAAACATGACGTACACGGAGCTTTCGTGTACGTTATGTGAGTTGTTCAGCTTAATGATAACATAGTTTACTCCAAAATTAAGTTATTGGATGCCTGGAAAGATGTCGATGATGGTAAAACATAAACGTCCTCCTGTTTATATTGGCAACTAAATGGGTTTGGATACATTCCTTTTTATTCGTAGTGGTGAACCAAGTGTAAACATTTTTGTGTCATTTAGTCTAACGGTTGATAAGGGTGTGAATAATGTGTGCATAATGGAGGACCAAGGTGATGAAACCAATAATGGGTCATGGATTGAAAACGCAACGAAAACCATAAAAGAGGTGTCAAATGTAGATGAACATAATGAAGTCATATATGATGAAAAAAAGGAGAATGAGAACAATGAGGCTGATGAGGATGAAGAGGTTAATGTGGATGAAGAGGATGAAAAGGACGATGACGTCAATGGAGATGAGGGAGATAGCGCCAAGTCAAGTAGAGGGAGTAATTTGGAACAAACTATTAGCAGTAGCAAAGGAGAAGATGAAGATTATGATTACAACAAGTGGACCGATTTTGTGGTCAGGGAATATGGGATAGGACATGACGAGGAGGAAAGTGAATTTAAACGTCTTTGGGACCACATGGGGATTTAGGTCGTCTACTGAAACGTGTACAAAGAGTAATGCCGGTGTACGAGAGAATAGTAAGATATGTACGTACACGTAGAATGGTGATATGTGTACGTACACCAACGATTTTGTACATGAGGAATTACCGGTAGGTGAATATATGACATACACGAATACAGATGGAGAAAACGTAGGTGCCTTGGTTGGCGACAAGTTGGAAAATAGATGCTCACAGATGAAATTTTTTTTTTGAATCTGAGGTCGATGTTATAACATTGAAAGAGTCATACAAAGTGTATAATATGTTACATGCATTGGTAAGTGGTGAAGAGGAGATACTCGGAAATTATGTTTTTTCGCTGTTTGATGATTTAACCAATGTCCGACTCCGAGGTGATGAGACAGAAGGAGAAATAAGTATGACATGAGAGACATTGTATGTTGGGAGTATGTTCAAAAATATGAAGAAGTTGCAAATGACGATATCTTTTCATGCAATCAATCATTGTTATTGCTTTAAGCAAGTCCGATCATGTAGTAGAAGACTTGAATTGGTATGCGTAGACAAAAATTGCCTTGGCATTTGACTGCACATGTGGTAAGGCGATCGTAGACGTTCCGGATCAGATAATATGTCTCAATTCATACTTGCGACGTGAACATGTGAAATAATTACTGGAAATATGCAAATTATAAAATTATCGGCGAGGCAATGAAGAATATATATAATAGTACGCAAGACGGTCCTAGAGCTTTTGAGGTTCCAGATTTGATCTTAAATGACTTCAATGTTCGCATATCATATTCAACTGCTTGGAGAGATGGAGAATTGGCCGTAAAAAATACTAGGGGACACTATAAGAAAAGCTATCGGTTTTTACCAATTTATTTGTATCTCCTTCGTAGAGTAAATCCAGGTACAATATATTACCTCCATTCAACTCATGAACCTAATGGTACACAATGTTTTATGTATGTCTTTGTATCCCTCGACGCATCTATTAAAGATCTGAAATATATGAGAAACGTTGTGGTTGTTGATGCAACGCAACTCGTAGGTCAATACAAGGGTTGTCTTCTCATTGCATGTGCACAAGATGGTAACTTTCAAATCTTTCCCATAGCGTTCGGGGTTGTAGATGGCAAGAAAAATGCTTTATGGATTTGGTTTTTCGAAAATTATTAGAGATTGTTCCAGATAATAAAGAGCTAATGATTATCTCTGACATACATTGTTTGATATATAGAGGCGTGCACGCAGTATACCAGAGGGCACATCATGGAGCTTGTATAGTATATTTGGAGTGTAACTTAACCGCCCTATTTAGCAGGTTTGGAGTATATGGATTGTTTATTAGTGCTGCAAAAGCATATAGTATGAGAGATTTATTAAAATATTTCAAGGAAATAAGGAGTAGGAGTGAATGATGTGCTCAATATTCAGAGGGAATTGGCCTCAAACATTGGAAAAGAGCATACTATAAGGGGGAAAAATAAAATATCATGTCCAACAACATTTTGGAGTCTATGAATGGTGTCATCTCGATAGCAAAAACATACCCTTTTGTCTACATGCTCAAGTTTATGAGGAAGGTGATAATGCAATAGTTTGCAGAAAGGAGGAAAAAAGCGGCTAAGTGTAAGTGGTTACACCTGCAGTTGATCAACATTTTCTACAAGATTTTCCTGAGTTTGGAAATTACTCGGTCCTGATGTCTGGACCGTGGAGTTATCAAGTTACAAGTAAGTTAGGAGAGCATTTTCATGTCGTACTCAACAGGTGTGTACGTGTCTAATGTATATGAAGTTACGAATTACATGTGAACACGCCCTAGCAGCTGCAATTTCCTTTGGCATAAATCTCAAAGTGTTGTTGTCGTGTGGTATAACCTTTCACCTTTTGTAGAATCTTATCAAGAATCCATTCTACCTATCGAAGATCCAACAGAGGTTGATATCCCACATACCATATCCGAATTGGTGCTGATCCCTCCCCATTGTAGATGATCACCAGGGACACCAACCGCTAAACGAATATCATCAATTGGAGAGCAAAGGGTCATTTTTGATAAATTAAAATATCACGATTAATTAATTTTAAAGATTTGGAAGTTGATGCCCATTTCCCCTTATGTTTCTTCACAATTTTAGAGGAAAAGGAAGAAAGGTCTGATTTCCAATAGGTGCTCAAGATGTAGAGCTACAAGTAATAACAAGAAGACTTGCAAAATTCCAATATAATTATAGGATGTCATAACATTTTATCGTAGATGGAGTGTACGGTTATTTTTTTAAAGTATGTTCATGTACGTACATTAGGTTTTGGTACGATAAAGGTATTGTACGTACACAAACATTTTTTGTTTAATTAAGGTCGAGTGCTTAAGATATTTATTGGTTCAAGTACTGGCTTGTACTTCAATTGCTTGCTATAAATTATGATCGTCTACGTACAATGTTTGTTATAAATTATGATCGTCTACGTACAATGGTCTGGGGTCATATTTATATTGTTTGCACTACAAGAAAACATTACAAGAAACAGGCGATTTGCTATGTTTATTGGTTCAAGTACTGGATTTATGTTTCTTCACTACAAGAAAACAGGTGATTTGCTACAGAAATTTGCGAGGCAAAACATCCCTAGCAAATTTGCGAGAAATTTGCAACGTTATTTTGCGAGGAAAGATTCACCGCAAAATCGCGAGTGCGTTGCGAGGAATTCGCGAGGGAGAACAAACTCCTCGCAAATCCCTCACAAATTTGCGAGGCATTTGCAAGGAAAATATCCATTGAAAATTTGCAATGAATATTGTGAGGGACTGTCGAGTTAGGTAAGCACGTTTTCTATGAAAGTAACCACTTGGGATATACAAGAAAATACCTCGCAACAACATAGAAATTCACTTGCAAATATTCTTTCTCCCTAACAAATCCCTCGCAAATTTTAAAGGCCTAGCAAATTTCTCACAATTTTCTCAAGCAAATCCATCGCAATATTTTTATTTGGCCTATAAATAGGAAAGGAAGGAGAAGCGGAAATCATACACACTCACGTTATAATCATTTTTAAAAAAAAACTTCAAAAATAAGAGAAAAGAAACAATATTTGTTAAAAAAGTCCGGGCGCGGGGAACACGAAATATATACAATGCGACGATGCATGTACAATCATATTGATCTGGAGAGTAGTGATGTGACGAAAGAGTTTTTTGATGGGTTACCCGTATTCATGTACCAAACAACAAACGAATCATTTGCTCGTGCACACGGTAAAATATTCTTCCCATGTCGTAAGTGCCTAAACGAAAAAGTATTTGAATTAAAATCTTGTGAAGAAGTATCTATATAATAGAGGATTTATGCCAAAATAGAGTTGTAGCGATAATGCAGAAAGCAGTATGAATTATGGTATTGATCAACCTAGTTATACTAATTATAATCATGAATCTGATTAGTTTTGTTATGGGTATAACACATGAAAATAGATTTCATGATATAGTTACAGATGCATTTCATGAAACTACTGCTGCATTTGTTGATAATATTAGTGAAGAACCCAACGTAGATGCACAATGGTTTTATAATATGTTAGATGCTGCAAATCAACCCACCTACGAGGGATGTAGAGACGGGCAGTCTAAGTTATCATTGGCATCTAGGATGATGACAATTAAAGCTGATAATAACTTAAGTGAAAGTTGCATGGATTCATGGGTTGAACTAACTAAAGAGTATTTTCCACCTGATAATTGTTGAGAATTACCATGAAATACAAAGGTTGGTTGCAAGTATTGGGTTACCATCAGAATGAATTGATGTGTGCATTGAGTATTGTATGCTTTTCTGGAAAGATGATGTTAAACTAGAGCAATGCTGTTTTTGCGGGAAGCCAAGATATCAACTTACAAGTGGAAGGACGCGAGTGTCGTACAAACATATGTGGTACTTGCCGATTAATGATAGATTAAAATGCTTATACTAATCAAAAAAGACAGCAGCAACAATGAGATGTCATGCACAACATGGCACTACGACTAGCGAAGTTACACACCCATCCGATGCAAACGTGTGGAAACAGTACTTTCAGATGGTATTTTCTGATTTTGCTAACGTTTGTGGGAATGTGTATCTTGGCTTATGTACATATGGATTTAGTCCATTTGGAATTTTTGGTGAGCAATATTCTCAATGGCCTATAATCCTGACACCATATAATCTTCCGCCAGATATGTGTATGCAGAGCGAATTTTTGTTCTTGATTATTCTAGTGTCGGCACCTAAGCATCTGAAGCGCTCACTTGATATTTGTTTTGCAACCTCTGATCCATGAGTTGAAGCAGTAGTGGTATACATGTGTTCATACGTTTGACTGCTCACAACAAAGAAATTTCAATATATGTGCAGTGCTAATGTGGACCATTAGTGACTTCTCGGTATATGGAATGATATCGGGGTGGACCACGCATAGAAGATTATCATGTCCATATTTTCCGGATAGGTCTGATGCTATTCAACTAAAGTATGGACGAAAATCATGTTGGTTTGACTGTCATCGTCATTTTTTCCACTACATCATCTGTATCCGAAAAACAAGAAGTGGTTTAGAAAAGAAAAAAAATAGTCCTTGTTCCCCCTCCGATTTATATTTCTAGGAATGATTTGTTTGAAAAAATCAATTATTACGGTGCTCAGAAACCATTAAACGTGGGGGTAATTGGCATACCCCAGAAATATGCCAGATGGATATACCATTTCTCACAATTGGCACAAAACGAGTATCTTCTGGGAACTTCCATATTAGAAAGATCACATTTTGCAGCATATCCTTGATGTGATGCACATCGAGAAAAAAAATTTCGATAATATCATGAATATAGTTTTGAATGTGCAGGAGAAAACTAAAGATAATATGAAATCAACGTTGAACTTGGCTGAAATATGTTCAAGAAATAAGTTACATCGAACAAGTTCTCAAGGGACCACATCAGTTGTTCCCAAGAGAGAACACACAAAATCGCCTCCAACGCCAACTAGTTAGTACCAGCCACCCAATTTGACGCATCCTCCACCAACCAATCCAAAGGCTCCTTCCCCATCGTCACGTCTCAACGATCTGACATTGGAAGAGTTGCTCGTTAGTCCCAGTCATGCACATTTAAAGAAGCTAGATCCTAATCTTCCTCCTGGAACTCTATGGTAATAAACATGTGGCTTTTGTTTAAGTTTTAATTACATAGCAGATTTCAAAGAACCTCATGTGAATTGTATACTTTTTTTAGGTTTGACGAGGATCCATCTGTTGCAGCTACTGTCCGCTCAATATTTGAATCAGATTTCAAAGAACCTCATGCAAATTGGACGCAAACACCAGAGCCAGTGGTTAAGCGTTGGTTTTAAACTTTCGTGGTAAATTATCTCAATTTTTATGTGTTTCACTTTCAAAAATTGTTTTTCCAATTCTTCTTGTTGTTTTTTTTTGTAGAAAACATATAATTGTGATCCTTCAATAAATAGGAGAGTTCGAATGGAGTTTGAATCCAAGTTGAAGGACCGTATGGCTGATCAAGTAAGTCAGTGGAAGGCAAAGTGGAAGAAGAACAGAGACGAGACAAAGCCTCGGTGGATTGATCCCGAAGAATGGGCTGGACTTGTTCGGAATTAGCGTGATCCGAGATAAAAAATCAAGAGTATCAAGAGTCGGAATACCCGATATCATGATCCAGAAGGCCACATAATCTATAAACACCGTCCTGGCTAGACTACTTTTAAAGCACGTGCCAGAAAACATGTAAGTCTATCAAAGGTTCTTTAGCTTATTAGTTAATTACTTACTTCATGTTCTATCAAAAACTTGTTAATTGACAAATACAAATCTGTTTTAGTATAAGAAAACAGGTGAGACGATTCTGGATTTCCTTGTAGTCCTAGAAGAGACTCATCGAAAACCCGATGTGTCTTTCATCAATGGATTGTCAGAGGTCGTCTACAACGAAGTGTCGTCGAAGATACAAGAGCAAACTTAACTTAGTGAGGGGGATAATTTGGTGAGTAGTGCTTCAGGCGGGTTGTCTATCTGTGTAAAGAACAAAATATTATCAAGGTAACTTTCTAATTTCATTTCTAATGTATTGAATACAGTTTTATGTTGGTAACCAAACTCTATGATGAAAATCTAATATCGTACCTTAAGTTCATCTAAAATAGAGATATAGTTTTAATAAATCATATGACCCATCTATATATGCTCATATGTATTGTTGTTTCTTTTTGTATGAAGCCATGTATGTTCATGTGTGTTGTTGTCTTTCTATGAATTTATTTCAAGTTGCTCCCAAGAAGAAAGGAAGGATTAATGGAGTTGGTTCTTTTCAGCATGAAGCATCATCTGCCTCAGCTCCTTACAGTCCATTAACTCCTCGTGAAGATCCGGTTGTGCTTTCTCAAAAGCTTGCTGCTGCTAAAAATTTTATTGCAACTTGGTGAGTCAAATACATCAAAATTTGGACAAGATGCTTAGCTATAACGCCTACTTTGAGTACCTTGCCGAAAAAGATCCCAATTTTGTCGTGATGTTTAGGGCCGGAAACCATACCACAACCTCAGCTGAGACCAGCAACAATACATGCAACAAGACAGCGACCGAGCCTGGAACCAGAAACGAGACAGCAACCGAGACAAGAACCAGAACCGAGTCATCCTAAACGTTTTAATTATTAGCATTTTGTATTAAAACAATTTTTTTGGAATTACAATTTAAATCCAAAATTATAAATTAAATTTTCTATTTCCAAGTTCTAATTAATTTTATTAAAACTAAAAATAACGATTATTCTAACTTTTATTGTAAAAATCTTCATTGTTTGTTCAGGCATGCGACGAAAAAATAAGGCTAGCAAAGTCATTGCAAATTTTTGCGAGGGATTTACTACTTCTCAAATTGTTAGTGATTTTCTAGTACTGTCTTCCCTCGCAAACTTGCGACCGATTCAATCTCTCGCAAATTTTGCGACGTTTTAAAATTTGCGAGACACATATTGCGAGGAAGTGTAGGGCCTTGCAAATCTCTCGCTTTAGCTGTTTTGCGAGGACTCGCTAGGAACTATTCTCTCGCAAATAGCTTGATTTCATGTAGTGTTGTTTAGGGGTTGTGTATGATAAATATAACATATGTACGTATTTTTGATGTGTACTAAAAATGGGACGCATATAGAGAAACGTCAAATGTAGCACAGAAAACAAACATATTAAAACAACACCCGCTTACATAGCATCAAAAATAAGAGTTACATATAATAGAAATGGAACATAACGTCGAACATAATACTGAGGCCATGCCTCAACTTTTACACGAAACTCTTTACAAAATCAAATCTTTTGGATGATCCAAAAAAATGAATCACACATGGTTCCTCCTTCACCACTTTTGAGTTCCTCATTCCAGTCATATTAAATCAATGATCAAGTGGAGCACACTTACAACGGTACTGTTTCTGGTGATCGATTTGAGCCTCCTTCTCGAGAACCAGTGGAGGAAGTTGGTAAGGCCACGATGTTGGAAATTTTACGTTATGGATTTTTCTTCCTAATCCTCAATTAAAAATCTCTACTCGGACTGTTAAGCTCATTGAGAAAACGGTCTCCAAGAGTCCTTATGGAAAACATTTCTAATAGTTGAAATCCCTTGATCCACATCACCTTCTCGAAAAAACAACGCAAGACCTCTCATAAAAATTGCAGAAGCATTATTTTGTTGAAAACAAATATCTTGAACCTCTGTAGTTGATGAGCGTAGTTCCAGGAGGGATTACGCATGAGGAAACAATCGACTGATCTTAAGTAAACAGAATCCTAAAATATTTCCCAAAATTCTCTGCAACTCGCTGACGCCATTACCATATCACATAAAAAATTTTAGGCAAGAACAAGAGAATAGTGGTGAGAAGATGTTGAGGAATATCTACGATGCTTGCAGAAGAAGATGTGGAAAAACATGGTTTCTTCGTCATTGTTGAAGAGAAGCTTTCCTTTTATCATTAAAAATTGTTTCATTTGATGTAGAGAATAGTTGTAATTAAATACACCACCCAGAATCGGAAAGGTCGCCACCTTTATTACCCACCCAGAACCCAAAACGTCATCACCTTTAGTGCCCACTCAGAATGCAATGTACGATTATTGTTTGAGAAGTATGTTCGTGTACGTACAATATTTTTGGTACGATCAAGATCGTGTACGTACACAATAAGAAGAGTTGCAAAAATCCAGTCTAAGACATGATATTAGTAATTTTTTTTGGAAAACTACAAACATATTATTCGTGTATGGTATGTTTATGTTAGTATGTACTTTGTTAGTCTTATGATTGTGTACGTTGCTTGGCATAAGTTTGTGTACGTCCATTCGATAGTCACTATTGTATCTTTAAAATTAATTATAGTACAACGTACAATTATGACTTCAAACCGTGTACGTACACTCGACATACACAATAGTCCGTGTAAAATTTTTGTCGCGCACGCTTATATTAGTCATAAATTCATGCCTACGTACACTCGTTCTCTCCGATATCATAATACTTGGATCTAAATATAGAAATAAAACATAATAATTATAACATTTAGTCATAGAGAATAGGTAAAATCATGCTTAATCCGAGAGTCCTAGCATAGTAGTTCAGAAAAAGATGCACATCTCATGTGCATACCAGTAGAAAAAGCAACACTTGCAACAATTAATGAACGTGCAACGGCTAACACATAGTGGAGGTTGTACAAATCTCCAAGCTCCTACCCAAAGATGAGATCCACTAAAGTGTAGCTGGGTAATATGAAACATCACGCGATCAGCTACATCGACAACTACGTTTGAATTAGGAACCATTTCCCAGAACATCTCATTGGCAATCCACGAAGCAGCAGTGTGACTTGTACACGTGAGGAACAAAACATATGCAAAGTTGGCGAAATTGTAATGTGGAGATATAGTTGCATGCAATCGAATACTTTGTTCAACGGTGGGAAAGTTTCTCCCTAGCCTTACGCCTTCAAGGTAGGTTGCAAAGATGTTTCCCGCTTAAGAAGCAGTTCAAGCTAAAGCATAAATGATTGAACATGTAGGAAGTGAGGCCAAGTAAGAAAATCATCTAGATGAACATATTAGATGTCGAGGCCATTCAACAAAACCCTTAACGTGGGTATTGAATTTTGACTAACAGAAATGTAGTTTACCAATAAGGTCGTAGAGTTTGGTAAGTTGATAGGGAGAAAAATTTCAGATGGAGGGTTTGGTGAAATATTTATGGTTTTAATGACAATCTATAGTGTGCATGAGGTTTGAGGATAGAGAAAGAAGAAGTAAAATAATTAGTTTTTATAGAGGTTGTGGTAGTTTTAGGGGTCAAAATACAATGTATTCAATGCAACCATCACTCAATTTATTAGTGTGAAGACAGTGTGAAGTAATAGTCATATCAAGTAAATGATGTAGTTGGAGAGATATTAAATAGTTCAAAAGATGGTTACACTTAACTCCCGTAAACATTTTTATATTTAGATATTTGATATTTTAATATATTAATGTTGATGTGTCAATGACCATAACGTCCAATTTATTTATATTATTTGCAAATTTTTACTCCCTCTGTTTCATTTTAAATGTAGTTTAAGAATTTTTTTTTTGTTGCAAAATAAGTGTTGTTCTCATTTCCCAAGATAAAAATTGCCACTATTTTATTTTTTTACCCTTATATTATCTAATTAATGTTAGTCAAAAGATTTGGAAAAAATTGAAATAAATAATAGAAAATGAGGTTATTAA
This sequence comes from Crucihimalaya himalaica, assembly GCA_004349715.1. Taxonomy (NCBI): domain Eukaryota; kingdom Viridiplantae; phylum Streptophyta; class Magnoliopsida; order Brassicales; family Brassicaceae; genus Crucihimalaya; species Crucihimalaya himalaica. The sequence continues at coordinate 557,715 of SMJT01000039.1, read as the reverse complement.
AAGTATTTTATTTGATAACTTAATTAGTGTGCAAAATCCTTAAACTACATATAAAATGAAACAGAGGGAGTAACATTTATTATAATGAGTAACTTATCCCGGCTGCATATTGATGCCTAACTATTTTCTAAATTATTAAATATTTTTTACTTTAAGTTAATGTTGTATTTGGATACTGACAATGACAAATAATGAAAACTTACAAGTATCGACCATCGATATGAGAGCGTGTACGTAATTCCCAGTCATACGCGTGACTGTGTACTAATTTACAATGGAAACTATTAGTTACAACACGTTCATGATTGTGTACTAATTTTTGCTAACAATTCATCAGGGAGATCCAGAGTAGACATGATTCTTATGACGTATGACATATGCGTAGTAATTATCTACCCTTATTAAGCAAACTTGTAGATGTGGTTGGAGAAAATATAGTTGAGATTAATATTCTATTGAATAAGTTTTTGATGGGATAGTAAGTGGTGTCAAATCATTACAATTGATGAACGTTTTGTTCGGTGAGCTGGTTGCAGACTTAGTAAAATTATGAGAAACCATACTTTCTTGTACGTCCATAAAGCTTTTCATGTAAGTACAGTTCCATTTTAACCACATCCAAAAACAATTTCGGGAAAAAATATTTAATTAACTTTCACAAAACAAAATTCAACTAACCAGAACATCCTTGTTAATACCTAAACGTGTACATATATGCATAAAACATATACATTAAAGAATACGTACATCATAAGGGAGTCTCTGGAAGAGTGAGAGAAGGTACTAGCGTGTACTTCATTTGTTTTTTGGTACAATTAAATTCTTGTACGTACAATAGTTTTTATTAGATCGTCTATGTACAATGGTTTGGGAAACGTTATATGGAAAACAAAAGTATTTATACTGTTTGGTTAGGGGTTGTGTACTATAAATAAGACATATGTATGTACTTTTGATGTGTACTAAAAATGGGACACATATAGGAAAACTTTGAATATAAGATAGAAAACAAACATACTACAAAGAGAACCGCTTACATAGTTAGAGCATCACAAGTAAGAGTTACATATAACAGAAAGAGAACATTACATTAAAACATTGAACACTAAGGCAATTGACTCAATCGGCATGCACACAACACCATAGGTAGCATGTGTTGCAGCAATTCTCATTCGGAGCTTAGGTGAAACGACAGGTGATAGCTCATGGAGGAGGTTTAATGTCGCGACAGTTGGGGAAGTCAAAAGACCTACTGTACTTGTTACTATAAGATGGGGATATCTCGATATCTCTGTGATTAGCTCCACACCCATGTCTCGGGCCTCCTCAGAATCAAATGGGTAATGGTGTCATGTGAACAAATGCAGATATATAGTTGTCATCTTGCTATTAACGCTACAGATGGATAAAATGGCAAAAGCAAATGTTGCGGGTGCATGGGCGAGAGCGTTCTTCTATAACATCTTGATAGCTCCTTTGATATCTCCTCCTTCTGTAACGAGTCTGAGTCTTTTGTAATATAGAGCCATGGGATTTCCTGCATCAATGCATCGCTCGAAAAACCTCTTGTGCCGACCGGGTGCATCAATGTCCGCTCGATCAAATCTGCCTACATGGATGTTGATATATCATGGTTTTTACCCGTTTTTAGCCATGATATAAGTCATTTTTGTTGAGTCTTTTCTCTAGTTTTAGAATCTTTCAGGTTCTTTTCAAGTTATAGGCGCTATGGAGCTAATTGAAGGATTTGAGAAGCTTTTGAGGCAATCTGGAGTTGGAGCCGTTCGCGAACAAGTTCAGCATTGATCGACACTGAGAAGCATCGATCGACACCTTCAGTTTGGGAGTCCCACGACCAAAAGACCAAGCATCGATCGATACCACTTAAAGCATCGATCGATACCACTTATGGCATCGGTCGATGCCCGTGATCAGAACGCGTAACAAATCCGAGATTCGTTCAGAAGCTTTCCTTATTTGTCGAGATAGATTCCAAAACGTTTTAGAACTATATAATTAGGTTTTAGAGCCTCCTTAGAGGGGACCTTGTGATTTTTCTGGAGAAAGAGTTCTTCTGCAACTGAGTTTTAGAGAAGAATTCTTGAACCTCTTTGTATTTCTACTATATTTGATTTTTATATTATGATATCTATTTTATTCATCGTGTTTGTTGCATTCACCATGTCTGAGTAGATCCCCTGTTAGGATTAGGGTCACTTAAGGGTATTTGATGAATTGTTAGATCTGAATTGAATGTTAGGGAATAATCTATAGAGCTTTTCACCTAGACTTGGGTTTAATGCTGATTTTAGACTCGCGAACTAAAATCTGACTTTAGGTTGTTGATTGGCACGGAAGTGTGATTGATTTGCCTGATCTAGTGTTTGGTGAGCAAAAGCCCTATTCGCAAAGGAATTTGGTATAGGGATTTTGTGAACAATTGAACTTGAACTTTAATGCTTGATTAAATTCTATGAATTTGCAAAGGAATTTGGAATTCTAGGTTTAGGCATAGATAATTTTCGCAACGACAGTTGGTTTACTTTACATCTGTGATTCAAGTTTGAAAGCGGAGCTTAATTTATTCCTGATAATCGATTTGATTTGATAATTCTGATTTGCCTGCAAGTTTCCCTAAGCCTAGCGTCTTCCTCTATTGATTTTATATCCTTGATTTACTTGCTTTTGTCATTTCTTAATTCCATCTATTCTGCTTAGCTTAGTTCTTATTTCCGAATCTATTGAGTGTCATCTTGAGTCTTTGTGGTTCGACTCCTAAATTACTATAGCGACTGCAAGAAGCTGGAAACCCACAGCAAGAAGCTGGAAACCCAGATTGAGGTTCGACGCCCTATACACTGATCTGAATGGCAAGATTGAGGCTCTGGACATCCACAGCAAGAAGCTGGAAACCCAGATTGCTCAGACAGCTGAGACTGTGAAGAGACAGGATGGTTTCTTACCTGGTAAGACAGTGAATCTGAGGGAACATGTTCATGCTATCACATTGAGAAGTGGTAGAGAGGTTGCTCCAAGGCAGAAGACATCCTATTCGCCTCGGAAACTCATCGATCTTGCTGGAGACGACGATGAAGATGATCAGTTTGCTGGAAATTTGCCAGCATCGATCGATACTACCCCTGTATCGATCGATGCTCCTCCTCGACCACGACCACATGTTCAGATTTCCACAGAAACGGTTGAAAACCCGCCAGCATCGATCGATGCTACACCAGTATCGATCGATACTCTCCCTAAGGTCGACCAGAACCAGAAGCATACAACAGGTCATGTCGGCAGAGTGTATGTACCGAAGGTTCCTTTCCCTCGACCTCCTGCTAAGTCAAAGAAGGAAACGGAAGAGGCTAGATGCAGAGCGATGCTAGAAAAGATAGTCGTCGAACTCCTGTTTGTCGATGCTCTAAAGACTGCACCAGCTTTCAGACAATATATCAAGAGGATGGTTTCGAGTAATGTGAATCTTGAGGAAGGAGTGTTGAGAGTCACCCATGAGTGCAGTGCGATTCATCTCAACAAGATCCCAGAGAAATTGCCAGACCCTGGTAGTTTTGTCCTAGAATGCACAATCTTCACAGAGAGGTTTGAACGTTCTCTTTGCGATCTTGGTTCAAGCGTGAACCTTATGCCATATTCTGTAGCTAAGAGGATGGGGATGACAGACTTCACACCGACAAGGATCTCCTTGATCCTCGCTGATCGATCAGTCCGGTTCGTCGAAGGTTCGACCATTGGGAGCTGTTTAGTTCCGACTGATTTCATCGTTCTTGAGTACGATGCTGAACCGCAGGATCCTTTGATATTGGGCCGACCGTTCTTAGCTACAGCTGGAGCCCTAATCGATTGCAAGAATGGGCGGATATCTCTCAACATAGGTGATTTGGTCATGACATTTAAAATGGAGAAGTTGATGAAGAAACCAACCATCGATGGTCAGACTTTCTTCGTTGACTCATTTAGTGACCTATCAGATGAGTACTTCCAGAGATTGCATCCTGAGAACCCCTTGGAGAGAGCTTTGGTTTGCTCGGTTGAGACAGAGACAGTCCCCACTGAGGTTGCTGCTGCTTATGCGACGATACTTGACAGCCAAGCTGAAGCATCGATCGATACCACAGGAGGTATCGATCGATGCCCACCCCTCCGACCAGAAGAGCTGCTAGTCTCTCGCACCAAATCCAATTCTCCGCCTGATTGGAGTGAAGCAAAAGCTCCTATGCTTGATCTTAAGCCACTCCCAGCTAGCCTAAGGTACGTATTCCTTGGCCCTAACTCTACCTACCCTGTGATTGTAAATTCTTCTTTGAACAACGCAGAGGTCGCCTTACTGCTGAGCAAGCTGCGCAAGTATCGCAAAGCTCTCGGCTATTCTCTTGATGATATTTCAGGTATCTCACTGGATCTGTGCATGCATCGGATTCATCTTGAGGACGAGTCGAAGGCTTCAATAGAGCATCAGAGGCGACTCAACCCAAATCTGAAAGAGGTGGTCAAGAAAGAGATCTTGAAACTGCTGGAAGCAGGAGTTATCTATGCCATTTCTGGCAGCAGTTGGGTCAGTCCGGTTCACGTTGTTCCTAAGAAGGGAGGCTTCACAGTGGTTAAGAATGAGAAAGATGAGCTGGTTCCGATGAGAACAATCACTGGGCATCGCATGTGCATCGACTACAGGAAGCTGAACGCCACGACAAGGAAAGATCACTTCCCGTTGCCCTTCATTGATCAGATGCTGGAGAGACTGGCTAGTCATCCTTACTATTGCTTCTTGGATGGCTACTCAGGCTTCTTTCAGATCCCGATACACCCAGATGATCAAGAGAAGACGACTTTCACTTGTCCCTATGGCACATTTGCCTATAGGAGAATGCCATTTGGGTTATGCAATGCTATAGCTACATTTCAGAGATGCATGATGTCCATCTTTTCAGATATGATCGAGGAGTTCATGGAGGTATTTATGGATGACTTTTCTGTCTATGGGCCTTCATTTAAGGGTTGTCTGGATAATTTGTGCAAGGTACTTCAGCGTTGTGAAGAGAAGCATCTGGTTCTGAATTGGGAGAAGTGCCACTTTATGGTCCAGGATGGCATTGTTCTGGGACATAAGGTCTCTAAAGCTGGGATTGAGGTTGATAAGGCGAAGATTCAGGTTATGACAAGCCTCCTGCCGCCTACATCAGTGAAGGACATTCGGAGTTTTCTTGGCCATGCTGGTTTCTATCGCCGGTTCATTTAGGATTTCTCCAAGCTAGCACGCCCGCTTACTGTTCTGCTATGCAAAGATGTTGCATTTGATTTTACACCAGAATCCCTTGCTGCATTTGAGATGATCAAGAAGGCATTGGTTTCAGCTCCTATTGTGCAACCACCAGATTGGAGTCTACCTTTTGAGATCATGTGTGATGCAAGTGACTATGCAGTTGGATCTGTTTTGGGACAGAGGAAAGATAAGAAGCTTCATGTGATCTATTATGCCAGCAGAACGCTGGATGATGCCCAAAGGAACTACAGCACCACTGAGAAGGAGTTGCTCGCTGTTGTATTCTCCTTTGAGAAATTTCGGTCCTATCTAATAGGAAGCAAGGTGATTGTGCACACTGATCATGCTGCTCTTCGATATCTGCTGCAGAATAAGGATATGAAGCCTCGATTGTGTCGATGGGTTTTGCTACTCCAGGGCTTTGACATAGAAATCAGGGATAAGAAAGGGGTAGAGAACGGCGTTGCAGATCATCTCTCGCGCATGAGGATCAGTGAGGAGGTCCCCATTGATGATTCCTTGCCAGAGGAGACGATGTACCTCGTCGAGACTGGATCTGCTTCAATCCTGTCGATGAAGACGACGAGAATCGATCGATACCATGGGAGTATCGATCGATACCCTCACACATTGTTACCTTCAGTTCACGATTCCAGCATCGATCGATACCCTTACTGTATCGATCGATACCAGAAGTTTTCCATCACCGATTCTTCTACAGATCACTCTGGATTTGAGGAATCTTTGGCGATCACTTCCCCTGCTGAACCGTGGTATGCCGACATCGCCAACTACCTGGCTGCTGATCTAGAACCAAAGCATCTCAAGAAGTATGTGAAGAAGAAGTTCATGAGAGATGTCAGACGTTACTTCTGGGATGAGCCTTATTTGTACAAGCACTGTTCTGATGGGATTTACAGAAGGTGTGTAGCTGAGTGTGAAGTGACCGAGATCCTTTTTCACTGTCATGGTTCTGAATATGCTGGGCACTTTGCTACATTCAAGACGGTCTCTAAGGTTCTGCAAGCCGGTTTCTGGTGGCCTACGATGTTTAAGGATGCTCACTCTTTCATCTCTTCTTGCGATGTATGTCAGAGACGAGGTAAGATCAGCAGCGCATGAGATGACCACAGAACTTCATCCTGGAGGTTAAGTTTGATTGCGATCTGGAGGTACTTGGATTTCATGGACCTCATTCGCCCCCATCGCGACAAACAAACCGTATACAAATCTTGGTCCGCAGTTGACTATGTGCTCTTAAGTGCGGTGGAGCAGGCAGCATTGGCTAAAGTGCCTACACCAACGATTCTGCCGTAGGTCGCTTAAGCTGTTTAAGACTATGCATCTTCCACGATTGGATAACAGCCGAGTGTGTCATCAGGTGATGGAGGTTTACTCACTTCATCACAAGAGAGTCTTGATGAAGCTGCTGAGAAATACTATGGTGTATCACCACCCATGCGTGGTGCCACTGTCCATATATCATCCTCACGGGACTAGTAGGACAGAGTAAGAAAGGTTTGCACAACAAGACGATGGGGAATAAGCAGAGATGCCGTGTGAGAAGACAGTGTGATGGTGGCTTACAGAGACGATTGGGCGTTGAAATTAGATGACGCTCTTTGGCTTACGAGAACAGCGATTCAAGACGCCAATTCAGAGACAACACATTCCAGTTTGCAGTGTGATGGAAAGGCAAGGCATCTTCCTCGTGAGATGAAGCAGCAAAGAGCAGCTGGGCTACAATATGTAATATTTCGACATCAAGCTCTGCAGACAGGCGATGGTATCAGCTTGAAATGAGTGTGGATGAGATCAGTACGACTCAGCCTTATGAGCGAATCTAGAGCGTGTACAAGGAGAGGACTAAAGCTGTAATGTCATGACAGAAGATCCTTCCCGGAACTTTTGAACCAAATGACCAGGTTACACTGGTCTAGTACAATCTCTCGTTTGACAATTGTTCCTGGGTAATATGGTTCGCGATTGGTTTGTCAGGTGCATCTTCACATTCTAAGGAAGGTCCGTCCTTCATGAGTCTGTGTATTGGCTGAGCCTGGAAGGCAGGGTCACTGTAGATGGACAAAGGGTGAACGACTATTCGGCGAAAGCCCCATATCCAGGCATGGACACATGTGTGGCTCTCGCTGAGACACGCCGCTGCGTGACTTGGTCCTGTTCATAGCGTTGTAATGACGTTAAACAAGCGCTTGGGTGGGAGGATACCCACTGGTGATCTGTACATAGTCGTTCTTTGATTTTAGTTTCGTTTTGTTTTTGGTTTTTAGTGTCGTGTTTTGCACGTGGAACCGGGTTACCAGACGAAGCGGAGATCGACGATACCCCAGGTATCATCGATACCTATTGGTCGAGAGAGGAGTTGTACCATATGCCGGATGCATCGATCGATGCCCGCCCTTCGGAATCGAATGAGATGTATCTTGTCTAAGAAAAGCCCTCGGGTTTTATCACTTAGACATCCCTCATCGTTCGACGCCGCCGTCCCCTTCTCCCACTCTCACCTCTTTGTCAATTTTTCATCAAATTCTTCGATTTCAAAGTCTATTTCATTCAGATTTTCGACCACATTGTCATTTTCTCATTCAATCCTTCGATCTACCAGGTAATGCACTCGATTTCACCCTTTTTGATGTGTTGGCAGAATCGATTTGGGGTTTCCTTTGTTGTGAAGCCTTGAGTCTGTTTCTTGTCAAAAATAGCTATAGGTGAATGAAATTGCCACATTAGGATGAGATTGGATAGAATAGGTATGGAGTAGACTTAGGAATTCAGATTTAAGGTGATAGATTGGAATTTTTCCGTGATCTGTGGATTGAAGCTCGCGATTGTGCCTTGAGCATCGATCGATACCCCTTAGTATCGACCGATGCCCGACCTGTTTGGTTTTTGATGAGTCGTTTGTCAGGATTGTGCGCTTATACTTGCAGCATCGATCGATACCCCTTGGTATCGATCGATGCCTGCACTCAATGCACGTAGGAGCTGCTCTAACTTGATTTCATTATAAATTTTTGCAGATGGCTCCTCGCAAGAGAACCCGACAGGATGATGCTTCTAGTTCCAACCCTCCACGCAGCAGCTATGATCTCCAGGACGAGGTGGAGGCCTTCCATGAATCACAGTGGCACGCTGGAGTCATTTCAGCCATTCTTACTGGCGATCGCTACCGGGTCCTGAAGGGAGGGTTCACTGAGAGCACAAGCCGTCAGAGTTTCATCGACGCTCACATCAGCAACCTGAGGCCTGTACCACGACGTTCACCATCTCCTTCTGCTCCTGTGCCTGATTCTAGGCCTCCCTGGCCTAAACTCGAGGGGAAGCGGATCATTCTGCGACGCAATTGGGAAGGTCTCCCCAAGGATGAGACAGAGAGTGAGGCCTGCATTTACAGGCCCATAGCTGAGGAGTGGGACGAGTATGACACTATGTTCTACAACGAGTGGCTTCGCGTCGTCATCCTACCTACTCGTTTCATTGATCCACACACCATGCGTCGATTGGGCATCGATGTTGATCTTTCTGCCATGCTAGAGAAGATTGGATTGGGCACTCTTTACTCCAGGCAGTATGACCTCTACCCAGACCTCGTGCGTCAGTTCCTCGCCACAGCTAGGGTCTATTACAGAGATGAGGTCCATCGCACTGCTTCAAAGGGCACGTTGACTTTCCTGATCAGAGGAGTTCGTTACAGACTGCCTATTCCTGACCTTTGCGGTATCTACAGGTTCGATCCCTCTCCTCAGCAGATTGCTCTCCCTTCCCAGTTTCAGGATCTGCAGATCTTTTGGCGACACATTGGTCTTGGCGCCTACAGCTCCAAGACCTCCACTCAGATTGACATCCGCCATCCGAGTCTGCGCTGCATTGCCAGGATTATCAGCTCCACCTTATTCTGCAAGATGGAGCCGAACAAGCTGAGGATCTCAGAGCTGATGCTTTTGTTCAAGGCAGTTGGTGATATCATTCCTGAGGATAGGTTTGAGTGGCCCGAGATGAACCTCGCGGTCAACATTGGCGCTCTCTTTGCTCACCACTTGGTCTCTCTGAAGACCAAGCCCTTCACTGGCCGCAACTACGCCACAGCGCGTAATCAGAGTCAGTTGGCAGCTTTCTCACCCCTATCTTCGAGCACTTTGGCATCTCCACTGCAGCATGCTCGATAGTGACTACTCGTTATCTCATGGATGAGCAGCATATGCAGCATATGCGTTGGTTGAAGGCCACTCGCCGCTGGTGCTTGCCTACTACAGATGGAGAGCTCTTTGTGCAGCTCCCCAACCGTTCTCTCACCACCATTGGCACTCACCCCTCTCGACTGCACTTCGATCCAGACCCGAGTCTGCTTTCGGTCGCTCCTTCTGTTCGTGTCCGCGGCACCACGCCAGCTTCAGTCCGCTCCTGTCGCTGCATCCGAGACACCAGCCGCTGACTCTGCTGGGAGTCAGCCTCGCCGTTCACAGCGCCGCCAGACATCTGCTCCTGCTCCTTCATTTCCTCCACCACCAGAGCTACCCATGGAGACAGCTACCTTTCAGAGGTACGTGGTGGAGAGTCTTCAGAGCATCTGGTCTGCCGTTTCTCGTTGTCGGTGCATGTCCTCCACAGACGCCGATCCTTCTGCTGCTGGCCCTTCGACGCGCTACCCCGTCCGAGTCAGATTCTGATGAGGATTCAGACTAGTCTTTGTTCCTTGGTTTCACACTTTCCCTTTCTTTTCTTTTCCTTTGTTTTGTTTTCTTTTATGAACTTATCTAATCTCCTTGTCAGAACTTGTTTGAACTTATGGCTATATATCATTCTGTTGCTTCTAACTGTGTTCTCTGATCTGACAGTTACTTCAGCTAACTTTTAGCTTCAGTAGACACTATCTCGAGTTTCAGAATTCAGACACAGACCTTCAGCATCGATCGATACTCCTCAGTATCGATCGATGCCCATCACCTTTCCACGGTATTGTCAACCTTACCCACAGCCAATTTGTTCTTGCGCTTTATTTGCTTCCTCTAGGCTAGATAACACTGGGGACAGTGTTGTTTAAGTCTGAGGGAGGTGATTACTGACATTGTGTTTGTTTTTCTTTAGAGTCAGTCCAGTCTTGAGTCTTTTTGAGTCAAATTTTTGTTTTATTGAGTCAAACTTGTTGGAGATTATGAACCTTTGCTTGATGACAGTGTCCTGACTTTGTTTTTGAGTGACCATTGTCACAGATCCAGCCCTAAGATCGACTAATGAAAAATCCAAAGGCTAACCAGTTAACCAGGAAACACCCATGTCTCCAGCAAATTTCTTCTGAATCCTGAGCCAAATTTTGCACTTCACTCCTGAAGTGGTTTTCATTGAACTTGATTCATCATGCATATCTGGCAAAGGAACTCATGCGTTAAATAATAATGGTAGACCTCTCCCCTGATACATAATGGTGCATAAAAGATGAGATGATTTCCGCCGAGTAGAGGGCTAGGGACATTCCCTGTGATCCCATTATTCTACTTGGATAAGGATTGATCACACAAAAGTCTGAAGCGAGGGTAGGAACATTTCCCGAGACCCCATTATTCGCCTAAGGCTTTTGACACTTTGAGAAGGAGAAACCGGGGATTAGGTGGCTATCCCATCAATACTCGCGTCTCGAACCTTTATTTGTGTATGCGAAGCTTAAGTTGAAATCAGAAGCATAAAAAGAGAATAAGTCTGGGGGAGAGGAATCGATACCAAAGTGTGAAATCTGAGTGTTTCCTTAGTCATGATATCGCATGAGGAAGAATCTAGAAGGTTCTTGAATATCAACATTAGTGATGAAACGGCAATGAAGGATTCAGTATGATTGATGCTTGGGATAATGAGTGGATAATGGGAAACTGCAACAGCCTAAGGAGAAGTACATGGTGGTCCGATCTGAGACTGTTTAGGTGACAACTGGGAGCTTGGAAAATGGTCATACTTTGTCTCAAGAAAAAGGTGAGTCTCCATGTTTTCAAACCTCTTTCTCTGTTTGGTTTTCTGTTTGCTTGAGGGCAAGCAAAGACTAAGTCTGGGGGAGTTGATATATCATGGTTTTTACCCGTTTTTAGCCATGATATAAGTCCTTTTTGTTGAGTCTTTTCTCTAGTTTTAGAATCTTTCAGGTTCTTTTCAAGTTATAGGCGCTATGGAGCTAATGAAGGATTTGAGAAGCTTTTGAGGCAATCTGGAGTTGGAGCCGTTCGCGAACAAGTTCAGCATCGATCGACACTGAGAAGCATCGATCGACACCTTCAGTTTGGAGCTCCCACGACCAAAAGACCAAGCATCGATCGATACCCACTTATGGCATCGGTCGATGCCCGTGATCAGAACGCGTAACAAATCCGAGATTCTTTCAGAAGCTTTCCTTATTTGTCGAGATAGATTCCAAAACGTTTTAGAACTATATAATTAGGTTTTAGGAGCCTCCTTAGAGGGGACCTTGTGATTTTTCTGGAGAAAGAGTTCTCTCTGCAACTGAGTTTTAGAGAATAATTTTGAACCTCTTTGTATTTCTACTCTATTTGATTTTTATATTATGATATCTATTTTATTCATCGTGTTTGTTGCATTCACCATGTCTGAGTAGATCCCCTGTTAGGATTAGGGTCACTTAAGGGTATTTGTTGAATTGTTAGATCTGAATTGAATGTTAGGGAATAATCTATAGAGTTTTTCACCTAGACTTGGGTTAATGCTGATTTTAGCTCGCGAACTAAAATCTGACTTTAGGTTGTTGATTGACACGGAAGTGTGATTGATTTGCCTGATCTAGTGTTTGGTGAGCAAAAGCCCTATTCGCAAAGGAATTTGGTTTAGGGATTTTGTGAACAATTGAACTTGAACTTTAATGCTTGCTTAAATTCTATGAATTTGCAAAGGAATTTGGAATTCTAGGTTTAGGCATAGATAGTTTTCGCAACGACAGTTGGTTTACTTTACATCTGTGATTCAAGTTTGAAAGCGAGCTTAATTTATTCCTGATAATCGATTTGATTTGATAATTCTGATTTGCCTGCAAGTTTCCCTAAGCCTAGCGTCTTCCTCTATTGATTATATCCTTGATTTACTTGCTTTTGTCATTTCTTAATTCCATCTATTCTGCTTAGCTTAGTTCTTATTTCCGAATCTATTGAGTGTCATCTTGAGTCTTGTGGTTCGACCCCTAAATTACTTTACGGAATCCAAAAAAGATTGTGTATTCTGGATTTGTATTCAAAGCAACATGTATTAAGTCATTCAAACATTGTAAACTTGTAAATTGTCCACCAAAAAAAATAACTGAAACTATAGCTTACTGGTATATCATGGTTTTTACCCGTTTTTAGCCATGATATAGGTCTTGTTTCCAAATTCCTTCTAGTGTTTTTGTAGTCTTTTTGAGTCTTCTCAGGTTTTGGCACGTTTGGAGCATAATTGGAGTTATTGGAGAATTCTGGAGCTTTTTGGCATCCGTTGAAGAATTTCCCACCGTTGGATTGAGCTCAAATTTGGATACAAGGCAGATCAATGGATTAGCTTTCATTTGGAAGTGGTTTGAGGCCATTCTAACGGTGCGATAAAAATTTATGCCAGGTTTGTGTGAAGACAGTCCAGTCTGACGAGCACAGAAGTCCTGGTATCGATCGACACCAACCCAGTATCGATCGACACCGACTACAGGAAAAGAAAACACGTGATTTTACAAGTTTGAAGAGTCAGCTACTTGGCCAGAAGATTCTATTATTTACAATTAAGCCCATAACGTGTTTTAACATTATATATAGGGTTTTTAGCCACTTTGAGAGAGAGCTTTTATCATTATTCTGAATACTTAGAAGAGACTGGATTTTATTCATTATTCGGGTTTGAGAGAGGGAGGAGAAGTCAAACTCTGTTCCTGGAGAGAAGATTTTGAACCCTTGTTACTCTTTACTCTACTCTTTTATGCAATCTATTTTATTCATGATGTTTGCTTCATTCACCATGTCTGAGTAGATTCCTTGTTAGGTTTAAGGGTTATTAAAAGGTGTTTGATGAATTGTTAGGTTGATATGAATTGATAGGAGAAAATCAATAGAGTTCTTCATCTAGACTTGTGATTACTGCTTATTCTAGCTTCATGACCTAGAATCTGATCTTAGGTTGTTTGATTGGCACGAAAGTGTGATTGATTGCCTGAACTAGTGTTAGATGAGCAAAAGACCTATTCGCAAAGAAATTTGGTTTAGGATTTTGTGAACAATTGAACCTGATCATTAATGCTTGTTTGAATTCATAGGATTTGCAAAGAAATTTGGAATTCTAGGTTTAGACATAGATAATCTTCGCAGCGACGGTTGGTTGATTTTACATTTGTATTTCAACTTCAAGAACAGTGCTTATTATCCTCCTGACATTCTATTTGATCTGCAATTCTGATTTACCGGAGAATTTTCCTAGGCTTAGCGCTTTTCCTCCATTGATTTTACAACCCTTCTTTAATCGTTTACTATTGCTGTTTTTAATTACATTTATTTTACTTAGCTTAATTCAAATTCTATATTCTATTGAATGATTTCTTGAGTCTTTGTGGTTCGACCCCTACTATACTGCAGCTACTGCTTTAGTACTCTTAAGGTATTATATTTGAGCATATCACTTACACTTTCTCTCCTTGTAGTAGTTGCATGAACTTGACATACTTTTCTTCGTCAACCTTCTCCATCGGGTTATTATCAAGAGCTTCGGCCTTTACCATGATTTTGTCTAGTGGATCCGATTCTTGCTCGGTCAAAGTCATTGATGTTTCTATTATGTCATCATTGCTCCTCGGTTGATCACCAAAAATGATCACTTTCTGCCTAACTTTTCTCTCGTATGTCTTTTGGGGAACTTCTTTGTCCGCCATTTGATCCTCATGTGTACATGACATATATATTAGGTACACAATGTCAAACATGTACACATATATATGTCGATCATAAGATACTAACATGGATTACCGAGAGATGCCTTACTGAGATTCTCCTGTGTACGAGAGATATACATTAGGTAAACAGTCTCAAATATGTACACCAAAATGTCAATCATAAGATACGTACATCGACTGAAGGTTCAGATGCAGTAATGTTTACCACATCCTTCTTAGAGATTTTATCACTGACACCTGCCTTGCTGTGATCCTCTTGTGTACGAGAGTTATACATTAGGTACATAATCTCAAATACGTACACCAACAAATGTCAATCATAACATACGTACATGGATTGGAGATGCGGCTACTATTATGTTTCCCACATCCTTCTTTGGAATTTGATAAACGACTGATGCCTTATAATGACCCTCCTATGTACGAGAGATGTATATTAGGTACACAGTCTCAAATACGTACACAAAAAAATGTCTATAATAAGAAACGTACATCGATTAGAGGTTTTGATGCTGGTAAGTAAGCATCCCTCTCTTCTTCCTCTATTGGTTTGCCTACTCCCTGAGTAAATGTACGTACACGAATATATTCATATATGAATATCATAATACCTATGCACGTAGTTCATAATTATGTACATATATATGCATAATAGTTTTATATTGCTTATGTCTATTATGTTTTCATCCTCACTCGCCGCAACGTCTTGTGATGTCTTTAGTTGGTGTAAAACCTACAAGGAAAACCATTTCTGTCCAAAATTTGGTTTACAAATACATTAAAGGCTTCTTTACATGAAACTTACTTTGGCGATCGAAGTAGTGTGGGATGAGGATTCTGAACGGTTGTTATTTCACACGTAGCATGAAGCTTTACATCATCTCCAGAATTAACCTGTTTTTTTTTTTTATCACAAATACCAACAATTTAGTAAACATAAATGGTACAAGAGCTGGCTTAGCTACAGAGTCTGCTGAGACATTATTTAGGTGTGGAATAAAAGTGAAAAAATAGTAGAATAACACTTAAAGAAATCTCTAATGTCCTCTAAAACTCTATAGATGTCGTTATGTGTGCCATCGGAATTCAAAAGTTGAATCAACTAAAAAAAGTCAGAGAAGAGTTGAACATCATCTAGCTGCTGGTCATTGAGATTCAATAATGTCTCTCGCAGGGCCCAAGCTTCAATAGCTAATGCTGAAGCCACATATTGTTTAGTCGTCGATGTCGAAAACTCAAAGGAAGACCAACTAGATTGGATGATGCATGCTAAACCACATCGTCGTGAAGCCTCATGGCAAGCTGCATCCACAAAACAAGAATAGTGATATTGTTCTTGTGCCGGATTGCTAGAAAAAACGTCATGTCGTGGTCTCTTTAAAGATCCCTACGCCAAAATCCAAGTCTTTGCTTCTGTAATGGATTTGGATACCAATTCCCTGGGAGTAAATAACGTCTGTTCAAACACCAAATTGTTTCTTGCAGTCCAAAATTTTCAGCAAACCCGTGGAAATAGAGAAGTTATAACTCTGGTTGGAGGTAAGTTGGTCATCAATCCCCCTTATGATACAAACTCTAAAATAGAGTCCGCTACATCAAGATGATAATATCGTATAGGAGCTGCAGACCAAAATTCCATCGCAAACGACACTCTATATACATATGTAGTGTTCATTCAGGTTCTCCACATCATTGACATGAAGCATTGTCAGACACTCTTCTTCGTACCAGATTTTCTCCTACTGGTAGAGAGTTCTTTGTCATTTTCCAAAGAAGTTGTCAAGTTTTAGCTCTCCAAATACGGCCCTGCCAATCAAACTCTATTTTAGCTTCATGAACATTCACCATCGACCTCATTCCATATCCAGATCTTGTGGTATAACAACCGTTCTTCACCGAAAGCCAAACTAAAGCGTCTGATCGTTTATAATTGGTGGAAGGAAGTGATCTGATTGTGTCACCATAGTGAGAAAGTAGAAGCCTAATTTTCCTCTCATTCCACTGGTTAGTAGTAGGATCCTTCAACTGACTATCTAGCAAGTCAGTCCTGTGTAGTGGAGGAGGGCCGATGGGACACAAAGGAAAATTTGTAGATAACCACGGTCCTTCCAAACCTTTATTCTTGATCCATCTCCTACACGCCATTCTAGACCTAATTTTAGAACTTTTCGGACAACAAGAATGCTTCTCGAACCATGTGAAAGAATTTGAAGTAGCAATAAAAGAGGAATCATTACAGTATTTCCCGAGTAATACTCTAGCAAACAAAGAATGAGAAGCTTGAATCAGTCTCCAGCCCTGGTTTAGCAAGCAAAGCATCATTAAAAGCCTCGAAATCACAAAAACCTAGTCCTCCAGCGTTCTTGGGAATAGTGAGTTTATCCTAAGCAACCCAGCTCATCATTCGCACAGCCGACTTATCGTCCCACTAAAAACGCGTAAGAAGGGATTGTAGTTGTTTACAAATAGAAAGCGGGAGCTTAAAACATGTTATGGAGTGAGTAGTTATTGAGGAGAGAATAGACTTAAGCAACACTTTGGAGACAAAAATCATGTGGTCCAAGATTGAGATCGTTGTTGCACCTTATCTACAATGGCTACAAAAAATATATTATTCTTTCTTCGCCTGAAATTCTCTAGTAAGCCTAAGTATTTTCCAGTACCTCCTTCCGTAGTGATGCCAAGAAGACTCATAACTTTTTTCTTTTGGCTTCTAGATATTTTAGAGGAAAATGAAATGGAAGACTTTTGGAGATTAATGCAATGAGCCAAGACATCCTCATATTGCTTGAGGAGCGACACTAGTGCTTTACAATTCGACTGATTTGTTTTACAAAAATCATTGTATCATCCAGAAAAAGAAGATGGTTAACTCGAGGACCATGCATTGAAACCCGAATACCAGGTAGGTTACCTTCTTGTTGTGCTTGCAAACAGAGACCTGACAACACCTCCGTAGTAAGGATAAACAGGTAAGGCGAAAGAGTATCCCCTTGTATTAAACCTCTTGATATAATTACTTGACCTTGCGGGAACCATTGATGATGAAGGAGTATGAAACAGAGCTGACACATTCCATAATCCAGTTAATCCATACATGATGAAAACTCAACGTAGTAAGCACTGCCTTTAGAAACCCCCATTCAATGCTATCATAGGCCTTACTCATGTCTGTTTTGACCACCATTGATCCAAACTCTTGCTTTAGAAGTTTGAAGATAGTGGAGCGTTTCATGAGTGATAAGAACATTGTTTGCAATCGCTCGTTGTTGCGCATAAATTTTTACTCCAAATATAAATATCCCAAGTGTACAATACACCGCTATAGTACTTAGGGATCGATCCACAAAGACCAAAACAACTACACTTTGGATTATAATAACTAAAATATTGCTAGAGAAATTAAATAGGATTTTGTATGTTTTCTAACAACTTTATATGGACAGGGATAGAACCTTAAAGCAATTCTAACAAGTAATATGCATGCATAAGAGAAAGCATTATAAACCATCCTAGAATTCAATCATAATCATTAGCTACCCTATTTCCTTAGTGGTAACTAGTATGCAAACAATCCTAATAGAAATGTCACTTTACCATCACAATCTAAGCAAGCGTTAAGTACGAGATTGATCGGTTCACAAAGCTCCCTAGCAATGTCACTTGTCTAGTAATACTTTTCTCACCTAGGCTACAATCCAACATTCCATTGCACAGTCACGTGTCGAGAAACGTCTAATGGCATACTCAGCGGTCAGTCTAGAATAAGCATTAAAATCAACCTAGGCAAATGATCTAAACATCATTCTCATATCATGCAAAGTTACACACTTAAAACTACCTAAAAAGAAATCTAAAACCTAACAGAAAATCATATCTAACAAGGTAGAGATAGAGTAGCATGAATATAAAGAACTCATAGACATACTACTAATCTACTAGATCTACTACTAAACTAAAGACAAAACTCTTAAAAGAAACATAAAACTAGAAGAAGAGTATTTACAGTGAGTTTATTGCTCAATGGTTTGGTGTTTTACAACTGAGGGTTGAGCCCCCTTTATATAATGTTTAAGGAGTAGAGAAAAATGTTAAACTTCGAAAAGCGAGAAAATGGAAACTTGACAAATCTTCGCCAACCGATCGGTGCAGAGGCACAACCGATCGGTCCACGAGACTTCTTCCACCGATCGGTCCTTGTCTTTACTGATCGGTATGCGGCTCCAAGCTCTTCTTCTTTTGGTCCATCTTGAAGCCCGTTTGATTTTCTGGAAGCCCGTTTATTCCTCTGGAAGTCTACCACTACAAGAAAACAGGGTATTTGCGTCGTTTTTTTCCGTCGCTAAAAAGCGTCGGCGTAGCAACGTTTTTGCGACGAATATTAAAATCGTCGCTAAATCGTCGCTAATTTGTTTTAATTCGTTGCAAAGTCGTTGCAAATTTTGCGACGATTTAGCAAGACCATATAAAATATTCGCAAAATCGTTGCAAATTTGCGACGATTTAGCAACGTATTTATTCGTTGCAAAATAGCAACGATTTACGACGATTTTAAGTAGTTAAAAAACCCGTTTTTAGGTTGTTGTACTGGTTTTTTGCGACGGAAAAAAGTGTTGCAATTTCGTATGTAAATCGACGCTAAAACGTCACAAATTTTTAATGTTGCAAATTCGTTGCAATAGAAAGTGGTGTAATCCTTGCAAAATCGTTGCAAAATCCTTGCAAATTTCTATAAAATTGTCTATATAAAGCCTCCTTCTTTCACTTATTTTCGATAAGAAAAAAAAAACAACAAATCACAAAAAAAAAAACACATAAAACAGTAAAAAAAACTTTTATTTTGAAGGATGTCTAGTGGAGGTGATATATACGAACTCCGAAGATGGATGTATATGCATAAAGATTCTGAAGGAGTGGTGACGAACGAATTCGTGGAAGGTCTTCAAATATTCATGTATCAGGCGAGAAATATGCCGACGACCATAGAAACCGGTATGATGTATTGTCCTTGTCGGAAGTGTAAAAATAAATCATATATTAATACTGAGATGGTGGAAAAGCATGTCTATAATAGAGGGTTTATGCTGCAGTATTTTATTTGGTTTCAACATGGAGAGGGTTATGGTCAGTGTTATAATTATGAAATGGGTAGTAGTAGTAATTATGTAGATGTGGATGATGAACCTAATATTTTGCAAGATCATGAGGATTATCATCAATACGGTAGTCAACAGAATGTGGGTGGAGATCAGAATAGGTTTCATGACATGGTTATAGATGCATTCCATGAGACAATAACATCATTAACGGAAAATAATGATTATGAGGAACCGAACATAGATGCAAAACAGTTTTATGATATGTTAGACGCTGCAAATCAACCAATCTACAAATCAACCAATTTAGGATGTAGAGACGGGTTGTCTAAGTTATCATTGGCATCTAGGTTGATGAACATTAAAACTGATCATAACTTATCTGAGATTTGCATGGATAGCGTGGCAGAGGTCTTCAAAGAGTATTTGCCAGAAGATAATCATTCTGCAGAGTCTTACTATGAAATCCAGAAATTGGTCTACAGTCTAGGGTTACCATCGGAGATGATTGATGTTTGCATTGATAATTGTATGATTTTTTGGAAAGGGAAATGATGCATAAGTGCATGAATGTAGAATTTTGCCAAAAGCCGAGATACAAACCGCAAGGTACTGGCGAAATAAGGTACCGTACCAAAGTATGAGGTAGCCTCCAATAACAGATAGACTGAAACGTATTATACAATCAGAAAGGACAGCTGCATCGATGAGACGGCATGCAGAACATTCATCCACAAATGGGGAGATAACTCATCCGTCTGATGCAAAAGCTTGGAAACACTTTCAGACGGTACACTTATCTTTTGCTAGAAATATCGGAATGTGTATCCTGGTCTTTGCACTGCTGGATTTAGTCCATTTGGTATGTCTGGAAGGCAATACTCTTTGTGGTCAGTATATTTTAACGCCTTACAACCTTCCCCCAGATATGTGCATGGAAAGAGAATTTCTATTCTTGAGTATTTTAGTACCTGGTCCTAAACATCCAAAGCGTCGCTTGATGTTTTCTTGCAGCCACTAATATATGAGTTGAAGCAATTGCGGTATACAGGTGTTCGTACATATGATTCTCAAGGGAAAAGAATTTTACGATGCGCAGTGCTTATGTGGACCATAAGTGACTTTCGAGCTTATGGAATGCTATCGGTTGGACTACGCAGGAAGGTTGTCATGTCCGTATTGTCTTATAATCGTACGGATGCGTTTCAATTGAAATATGGACGGAAAACAAGTTGGTTTGATTGTCACCCAGCCGTTTCTCCCAATCAACCATCCTTACAGAGAGAAACAAGAAGTTGTTCAGGAAGAACAAACTTGTACGTGCCCCACCACACCCGTATATACATAGTGAGAAGAAATTCTGTATTTTGCGCAAAATTTATCATTACGGTGCCCAAGAAACAGCTTATCGGGGGGGGGGGGACTCGCACATTGCAGCTAACATGCCTGACGGATTGGCGATCATCATAATTGGCATAAGAAAAGCATATTCTGGGAACTTCCTTATTGGAAAGATCATATTTTGAGACATAACCTTGATGTGATGCATATCGAGAAAAACTTTTTCGAGAACATAATGCACACAGCTCTGAACGTGCAAGGAAGAACTAAAGACAACATAAGTCTAGACAGGACTTGCCTGATATTTGTTCAAGAGAGTGATTTGCACCTTACAAACAATGGGAAAGCCCCTATTCCGACATATCGGTTTGTCTGCAAATGCAAAGGCAGCGTTGTTCGATTGGGCAACATAGCCGTCAAACTTTCCTGATGGGTACGTTTCAAAACTATCTAAATGCGTTGAGCAAGGTCAAAAGTTTTCAAGTATGAAAAGTCATGATTGTCATGTGTTTATGCAAACGACTACTACCTTTCGCATTTGCGGAGCTTCTACCCAAAAATGTACATGAATCAATTGCTGGTAATTACAATTAATTTTAAATTAATTTTATTTTAATTTTATTTTATTTATTTAAGGTTTGATAGAAATTTTAGTTGACTAATTATTAATTTATCATGGTTACAGGAATATGAGCGTTTTTTAGAGATTTATGTACACGAACTCTTACAGAGGATGAAATTCAACATCTGGATGACAACATTGCAATATTGTTGTGCAACTTAGAGAATATATTTCCTCCGTCATTTTTTGATGTTATGGAACATCTCCCTATCCATCTCCCTTATGAAGCTGCACTAGGAGACCTGTTCAGTTTTGTTGGATGTATCATTTTGAACGTTTCATGGGACATTTAAAAGGAAGGCTAAAACCTTGCAAAGGTTGAAGGCTCAATAGTTGCTGGGAGTTTCACTGAAGAAACATCACACTTCTCTTCATACTAATTTGCACATACGGTTCGAACACGCAAAAGAGCAACAAGGCGGTACGATGACGGTGGTGTTTGCACCAACTTACGCCGTTAGAGGGAGTACCAGATATCTTTTCACCTATAGGTCGACTTAGTGGAAGATTGCAGGAAGTCTGGTGGACGAATGATAAAGATCGTCATAGCGCACATACGTATATTCTCACAAACTACGAATTTGTGAGACCATTTGAAAGGTAGACGTTATACAGATATAATATATTAGCTAGTACTGATTTATTTATTTTAAAAAGTTTTTTAAATTTTTATCTCAGCTTATTCAAGTGTCAAGTAGAAGAAGCTAATCCTGATATAACGTCAGATCAATTTGAAAAGCTTAAAGATCGCGATTTTGCCCCATGGTTAAAGGCACAAGTACGTATATATATATGATTTATTTATATATATAAAAAATTTAGACATGGAAGTATCGATGTTTGGTTGGATTCAATATAACGACATGATTTACATTATCTGTAGGTGGAATATGATGATACATTATATCCAATTTGGTTTCGAGAGTTGATTCAAGGCCCGGTTGGAAAGATCACGACTGCACCTATGTATTTTACTCGAGGATATGTGTTTCATACACAAGAACACGGGAGCCATAGATCAACCGCTAATTATGGGATTTTTGTGAAGGGTGACTTAGACTTTTATGGGATATTGACAGACATAATTGAAGTTGAATACCCAGGAACAATCAACTTAAAATGCACATTATTCAAATGTGATTGGTTTGATCCCGTTGTTGGTGTAGGTGTTCGCTTAAACAAATTTGGCGTAGTCGATGTCAATGCATCACAGCGATACCGGAAGTTTGAACCTTTCATACTTGGATCACAGGCAGAACAATTCAGCTTTATTCCATATCCTCGAGTTCGAGAAACAGGGATACGATGGTTATCAGCTATTAAAGTTTATCCTAGAGGTCGTATTGTTGGTCTTAATGGTGAATCGCCAATGCAACAAGAATTTTGCAGAGATATGTCAATGCCAAATCAAACTACTGATGACAGACATAATTGACAGTTCTTTTTATGGGATATTTACAGACATAATTGAAGTTGAATACCCAGGAACAATCAACTTAAAATGCACATTATTCAAATGTAATTGGTTTTGATCCCGTTGTTGGTGTAGGTGTTCGCTTAAACAAATTTGGCGTAGTCGATGTCAATGCATCACAGCGATACCGGAAGTTTGAACCTTTCATACTTGGATCACAGGCAGAACAAATCAGCTTTATTCCATATCCTCGAGTTCAAGAAACAGGAATACGATGGTTATCAGCTATTAAAGTTTATCCTAGAGGTCGTATTGTTGGTCTTAATGGTGAATCACCAATGCAACAAGAATTTTGCGGAGATATGTCAACGCCAGATCAAACTACTGATGACATCTTACTTATCGATCCGCATAATTTTCAAGTTGAAGATTTAGTTGATGACAACATTACTGAAGACGAAGATGGTAATGAGTTTGATGAAAGTGATGAAGCTACCGATGAAGACTCTTCAGATGAAAATGTCTAATTTTTTTTTCATCAACTCGAGATGTATTATTATTAAATATTATTTGTACTTTAAATATTTTTGTGAAAACTTATTTTATTTCTTGAAATGAAGTTTCTTAAGTTTATAAAAGTTTTACAGTGTAATAGCAAAATTATTCAGAATTTTTAACAAACTTTAACAAAAACTTTAACAAATATGTAATAGCAAACTTTAACATAAATTTTTAACAAAAACATATTTTTAATAGCAAAAACTTTGCAACGAAATAGCAACGAATCGTCGTTAATTCATTACGATTTCGTGGCAAACTCTGAAAATATTAAATATTATTTACGATTTGCGACAATTTAGCGAGGAATCGACGCTAAATCGTCGCAACTCTCGTATTGAGGTTTCAAAAAATTGTCCAATAGTGGATCATCGCTAAATCGTCGCAATATTGGTGCAGAAAATTGAGTTTCAAAAAATTTAAAATTATTTTCGGAAAACGGTCAAAATAAAGGCGTCAATTTTGCGACGATCCACTATTGGTCAAAATTTCGCCTGCAAAATAGCAACTAATTTGCGTCAATTTTGCGACGGACACAAAATCTATATATACAACGCCAAACTTTTTCCCACTTCGCTCATTCCTCTCATTCCCTCTCTCTCATTCACTCACTCTCAATCCCTCTTTCACTCTCAATCCTCCAATTTAAATGTATGTTTTGTAATTTTAAACATTTAAACATTTATTATTTTAGGATAGAAATATATGTAGTTTAGGATTAGAATATTAGTATCGGATTGGAATATTAGTATAGGATTGGAATATTTAGAATAGGATTAGAATGTTTATATTTGGTTTGAAATATTATTTATTGAATATTAGAATAAGATTGGAATATTTAGAGTAGGATTGAATTGTTTAAATTTTGATTTTGCATAATTTTATTATATTTGACTAATTAATTAATGTTATATTAATGTTATATTTTATTATATTAATTAATGTTTTAAATTGTTTTTTTTAGATGAGTAGACGACATAATCTCCCACATTATGCGGATTTTGTGGGATCACGAGCGGGCCGTCTTCATCTCCGGGTGCATCTCGTCTAGGATCTTCTACGTCCGCTAGCGTACGGGCGCCTTCACAGATGTCACCGCCACCTCCACCACCTCCGGCA
Organism: Crucihimalaya himalaica; assembly: GCA_004349715.1. NCBI lineage: Eukaryota > Viridiplantae > Streptophyta > Magnoliopsida > Brassicales > Brassicaceae > Crucihimalaya > Crucihimalaya himalaica. Next base: position 533,373 of record SMJT01000039.1, on the reverse strand, counting down.
TCACCACCACCACCAGTTGATGTACCAGTTCCTACACCACCTAACCATGACACACTTATCGCTCGGGTCAACAGCCTTCTACGACAACCGGGACATAGTGATCTTGATCGATTGGATAAAAATCGACCTCCTAACACATTTTGGTAATTTAATAATTATTTAAAATAATTTTAATAATTTTATAATATATTTTTATTAATAATTTTTTTTATATGCAGGTTTACCGTAGATAATCGTGTTAATAGGAGCGTCGCAGATTGCATCAAGAATTACTTCGTCGAGCCGCATGCCAATTGGTCTCAGGCGCCTCGGTATATCAAAGATATTTGGTTCGAGATGTTTGTGGTAAAAGTTTTAATTTATTTTTCTCGTATTTTAAATTTTAAATTTATTTAACTATGATATTTTATTTAATTTGTTAATTTTTTTTCGTAGCAAAAATGGCATTGGGATGAAGGTATAACCGGAGACGTTCTCCGAGCTTTTGAGGCAAAGGCATTGAAACGCCTTGCTGGGACGGTTTCCAACTGGAAGAAGGAGTGGAAGAATAAGGGCGATGACGCAATGCCACGAAGTATGGATCCTACTGTTTGGCGCGGTTCGGTTAAGTATTGGGAAGATCCTCATTCGCAGTCAGTAGCCGCTGGATGTTCTAAGGCACGAAACTTTGATCATGACGGTTACGTACCACCTAAGCACACTGCGGGCCAGACGTCGTTTGCCGCAAAACGAATAACATTGGTAATATTTAATTATCAAATTATAGTAATTATAATTGGTAAAAATTTTATTTGTTTATCTAATATTTTTTGTATTTTCTAATTAGGCTAATGGAGGTCAGCTACCTCCTATTGTGCAAGTCATGGTCGAGACCCACAAGAAGAAGGATGGCACATTTGTAGACTCGCGGTCCAAGAAGGTCTACAACGATGTGAATGCCAGGGTTCTTGAGCGTCAGACCCAGCTGACCCAGACATCTCCAGGCGGTAATTCCGTCCAATCTTGTGATTTAACCGTCGACGAGATGGATACCATTTATAAAGAGGTATGTCTATTTTTTTTAAAAAAATTATTGTTTACTTTAATATAAAATTGTTAATTACTAGTTTTATTTTTTTTATTTCCGGTTGCTCCGAAGAAGAAGAACCGGGTTTTCGGAGTTGGTTCCATAGAAGATGTTCTGGCGGCATGTTCTTCATCATCTAGGACTCGTGTTTATGACGATCCTGCTATCTTGCGGACTAAGTTATCCCTCGCGAACAGCGAAATAGAAGCTATGCGACGACGACAAGAAGCGACAGAACGTGAGCTCTCAGGGTTAGATCAGCTCTTCGAGATCATCACAGTTGACAACCCGGTCTTAGCAGAGGCGTTACGCAACAGACGACATGCCCAGCCACCACCTCCGAATGAGGACCACCCGACGGAATTGCAACGGGCTGCAGCGGAAGCGGCCAATGCGGATCTACCGGCGTTCGACCTCGGAAACGACGCTGATATTTAGTTTTTTTTTTTTTTGTAATCTTAAAACATATTTTAATATTGATAAAAAATATTTTTATTTAAATTTTTAATTTTCAATTTTCATTTTTTTATTAATTATTGATTATTAATTATCAAAAATTTAATAAAAAACAAAATTATTTAAAAATCGTTGTAAAATCGTTGCTAAAACAAAAACGATGCTAATTCGTTGCTAAAGTATTCGATGCAAAATCGTCGCTATTTTTGCGTCGAATTAGCATCGAATAAAACCCAATCGTTGCAAAATCGTCGCTATTTTTTGCGTCGATATAGTGACGTTTTCACATCGAAATTATAGCGACGATTTAGCGGCGAGAGTATGACGATGCAAATTTTGCAACGATTTAGCGACGTTTAAGGTTTTTCAGAAAATGGTGGTGTTTTCGTCGCTAAATCGTCGCTAATTTTGCGTCAATTTAGCGACGTCGTTTTGCGTCGATTTTGCGACGATTCCGGTGGCGACGCAAATTTGCGTCGATTTTTCGACGATTTCTATTTTGCGTCACGCTGTTTGCGACGTTTTAGATTTTGTCGCAAAGTTGACGCAAACGCCGTTTTGCAACGATTTAGCGACGATTATGGACGTTGCAAAACGTCTGTTTTCTTGTATTGTACTTAATCTTCTAGAAGCCCATTTTAGCTCTAAATCCCTTCTCTTTGGTCTTCAATCCCATTTCCCAATAAAACACAAAAAAGACTCAAAACTATCTTGTTTTCGGTTAAAAGACGCAAGAATAGTTACAAGAGGACATAAATAAATCAGTAAAAAATAGGGGTTAACAAATTCCCCCAGACTTGAATCTTTGCTTGTTTTCAAGTAAAAAACTATAAAAACTCGAGCCTAGAGAAATTGTTAGAGGGATAGGAGTTAGAAATACTTACAAAGGGTCTTCTTTCCGTGAACTACATCAAAACTTGCCAGAGCAAAATCTACTTTAAGTACTTAACCATGAACTTTTCAATATCCCATACTCTGAATCCTGAGATCTCAAAGAACTCTCGAAGTCAAAGAACTTAGCCTTGTAACATGCACGCATTCACCGAGGGGATATCAAACATGTTAGGGTCTTGGTAAAGAAAGCATTTAGGCTGACTCAAGTGTTTATGATTTTATCCTAAAAGTCTAGGATGATAATCGTTATGCATAATCACAGTGAGACACGAACCAATTGATGCATACAAAACCTTCCTTTCACTAAGACTAACTCATTTTTCTTAAAACCTGACAAAATCCCAGAAAAAACACTAATTTTTTTTTGATTCTTTTACAATAAAAATCTGACTTTTCCGGTTCCTAGTTCCCTTTTTTTTAAAAAAAAAACAGAGAACGGTGGAACCGGTTCTGTCATTACAAACTTAAGCATCAAAACAATTTTCTAACGTTTTCTAGCGTTTTCTAACAAGTCCTAAAAATCTGTCAACAATACTAAATTATACGAAGTCTTTTTTAATCGCCCCAAAATCTTATGTCTAACATCCCTAATCCTAGTGAAAGGTTAGCTATGTCGGTCTGTATACACCATAGTTTATGCACATGAATGCACATATGGCAATGATTAGAAGAATGCATGGGGTTTGAACAGAAAGGGGTTTTTAGGATATAAGGTATGGTATGATTCTAGTTATTCGAAGATCAAAGAGAGTGGTAAAAACAGGGCAGCTCCGCATATCTATCAATAGCATGATTACCAAGTACCTAAGTGACATATACTAAATATATGTTCAATGTTCACTAGATAAGGCTAAGCTCAAATCGTTCAAGTTTCAAAGGGATAGGGACTTCTCTGAATATTGTGTCTGCTCATTATCGTTTTAAACTTATGCTCTGCTTCTGACGTAATCCTCAATAAGTCGTTGGAAAATCATCCCCAAGTCAGTTCCTGAAAAAGCTCATTGTCCCCTAAAATTACTGAAAATGACTCGATTATAAATGAAAATTTTCACCAAATATAACAGATAAATGGTACATCCGTACCCTTCCCCAGACTTAAATTACACCGCCTCATTGTAAAATAGAATGAAGGAAGGCAGGTGAAAAATTTCAAGAAAAAGATCCTAGAAAGAGAAAGAAAAATACATAGGATAAGGGGTTTCAGATGGAACGAAAACCGATCGGTGCAAAAGCTGCAACCTATCATTTACTAACCTACCCAGAACTAGTTGATCAAACACATAAATCGATCAGTTGTCGTAATCAAGGCTCACTCATCTGAGCCGTCTTGGGAGCTAGGTTATGCGAGGTTGATTTTTAGGAAAGTATCTTATGGTTTAACTTCCTTGATAACATATGGTCCTGCCCATCGTGATCAAAGTTTTCCAAGAAAAAGCTCAAGGGGGGAATTGAAGAGTAATACTTTATCGTTAACGACAAATTCCATTCGAACAATCTTCTTCTCAGGTCACGCCTTCGTCCGCTCTTTGTAAAGGCGCCTTTTTCCTGTTGTCTTGAAGTTGAAATTCATTTTTCATGTGTCCAATGTTAATTGTACTCTAGTTCGACGGGGAGGTGAAAAGACTTCCCATATACCAAGTTGAACGGGGTTGTGCCAATGGGAGTCCTATTAGCCGTTCGGTATGCCCACAAAGCGTCATCCAGCTTGAGAGACTAGTCTTTCCACGTTGAGTTTACTGTTTTACCAGTATGCTTTTAATATCACGGTTGGATATCTCCTCTTGTCCATTCGTCTGGGTGTGGTATGGCGGGGAAACTTTGTGACAAATTCCGTGTTTTTTCAACAAGTGTTTGAGGAGCTTATTCACAAAGTGAGATCCTCTATAACTAATGACTACTCGAGGTACACCGAATCAAAGGAAAATGATGCTCTTGAATAGCTTGATCACGACTCTTGAATCGTTTGTTGGAGTGGCCACAGCTTCCACCCATTTGGACACATAATCAACTACTAGTAAGAAGTATTGGTGACCTCATGATTTAGGGAACGGTCCCATGAAATTAATGGCCCAACAATCAAAAACTTCAATCTCCAAAATGTAGTTTAACGGCATCTCATTCCCTCGCCTGATGTTTCACAATGTAAAACATATTCATGGGAGTCCCGGAATAATGTTAGAAACAAGAATTCTGCTTAGAGGACTTTCATAGCCGTTTTAAAGAAAGAGAAATGTCCACCGTAATTCAAACCGTGACAATGAAAGAGTATCGCGGGGACTTCGCTACGTGACACACATCTTTGGTAGAGATTGTTAGAGAATCTTTTGTAGAGATAGGGTTCATCCCCAAAGTAGCGCACGACATCTCGCAAGAATTTCTTCTTTGTGTATCCAGTGAAGTTGGGAGGTTCAATTTCAGCGCAGAGATAATTTGCAAAGTCTGCATACCAAGGAAGTATGTCAGCAACTTTTACTTCCAACCTTTTGTCCAGAGGTCTGTCTACTGAGATGTTACAGAAATTTTCTTCAGGGAGCCTGTCATCAATGGAGATGTCCTATGTGATCTTTATTCGTGAAAGATGATTTGCGACTCCATTCTCTATCCCCTTTTTATCACTTATCTCCAAATTAAACTCTTGTAATAGAAGAATCCATCGTAGCAGAAGTGGTTTGGCGTCCTTCTTGGACATCAAGTATTGAATGTCAGCATGATCAGTGTGTACAATTACCTTAGATCCCACCTAGTATGACCAAAACTTCTCAAACGCGAAAATGACAGCTAAGAGTTCCTTTTCTGTCGTGGCATATTTTGCTTGAGTTTCATCTAAAGTTCGGCTAGCATAGTAGATGAGATGAATCTTCTTGTACTTCTTTTTCTCTAAGATAGCTCCGACGGCGAAATCGCTTGCATCACACATTACTTCAAAGGGAAGTGCCCAATTTGGAGGTCGAAAAATGGGAGCTGTTACGAGGGCTCGTTTAAGTGTGGTGAAAGCATCATGGCATTCATCGTCAAAGTAAAATGCCACTTCTTTGCGCAAGAGGCGCGTCAGGGGTCTAACGATCTTGCAAAAATCTTTTATGAATCTTTTGTAGAACCCAACATGTCCTAGGAAGCTGCAAATGTCCTTCACCTTCTTGGCAGTTGTAAGCTCGTCATAAACTCTATTTTTTCCTTATCAACTTTGATTCCTTCCTCTGATATCCAGTGGATGAGCACTATCTCGTTAGTTACCATGAAGTGGCATTTTTCCCAGTTTAATTCGAGGTTAGAGTCGACACACCATGGCGAGATCTTGCTCAGATTTGCCAGACATGAGTCAAATGAGGAACCATATACCGAGAAGTCATCCATGAAAACTTCCGTGATGTCTTCTATCATGTCTGTGAAGATAGACATCATACATCTCTGGAATGTGGCAGAAACGTTGCTTAAGCCGAACGACATTCTACGATAGGCAAAACTTCCATAGGGACAAGTGAATGTAGTCTTTTCCTGATCTTCTAGGTGAATGGGAATCTGCAAGAACCCATAATATCCATCCAAAAAACAATAATAAGGATGTTTAGCTAGTCGTTCTAACATATGGTCGATAAAAGGCAGAGGGAAGTGGTCCTTACTGGTGGCTGCATTCAGTCATCTGTAGTCAATGCACATCTGGTGTCCAGTCACCGTCGTTATAGGAATGAGTTCGTTCTTCTCGTTTGTGATTACTGTAACTCTCCCTTTTTTTAGCAAAACGTGTATAGGACTTACCCATTTGCTGTCACAGATCGGGTAGATAACTCTGGTAGCTAGGAGTTTTAATATCTCTTTCTTCACTACTATTTTTAAGTTGGGGTTAAGTCTCCTTTGAATTTCTATGGATGGTTTCGATGCTTCCTCCATGTGTATGCGATGAGTGCATAATTCTGGTGAGATTTCGATAATATCATCAAGACTGTTTCCCATATATTTCTTGAATTTTCTCAGTTCGTGCAGTAAAAGCGTGGTTTTCTTGCTGCTCAAATTAGAATTGACATGATATGTGGAATTTGAGCCAAGATATGCATGCTTCAATCCTTCTTGATGTGATCCTAGATAGGATCTAGTCCCTGAACGTCTCCAAGAGGCTGTGCCAACATCAGCAAGTCGAAAGTGGATGCGGAAGTGAAGAAATATTGATTTATGAACTTGAAACGAATGATCTCGAGAACTTGTGTGGAATGAGGGATACTTCTAAAGGATGGTGGAAGATCCTTGGACTATCAGCTTGCTCGGTATGAATGATGAAGACCAGACATGTTGAGCAAGAGGTGGAACGAAGTGAAACTTCTAAAGGGGTGTGAAGAAACCCTTAGACTTTCGGCTCTTGAAGGAAATGGGAATCGATCCAGATTTCGGATTCAAGAGATGATCAAACGAGATTAAGAAGAGATGATTGATATTAAAATGTTTGATGCTCTAGAAAAGGAGATACAAGAGAGTACATATAGAATCCAGGAGGTGCATAGGAGTAGACAAATACTCCTAGGAAACCTCCAAAACAAGTTACGAGAAAACTAGGAAATTACAAAAACATTAAGAAAGAAGACTAAACCTTAAAACTTAAATTTAAATGTTTAGATAGGATAAAATGGGGCCTGGTTCATCAAGAGGCTTTGGTAAAGTACCTTGGGCTTGCCTCATTAAAAACCTCTCTTAGAAAACCCATTGGGACAAAACTAAGAGGAGGGAAAAAGAGTGCAATCCAAGGCACTTCTCTTGATGAGGTTTAGGTGGCTTGAATCACAACCAAAGTGGATGGATTAGCACACACTAAACTGGCCTGGATGGTGCTGAGAAGGCGTTGTAGTGTTGTCTTAAGTTTGGCTTGCTTGGATCGAGTAATGGGACCATTGGCGATTTGCAAGCTCTCTTCTTCATCGTCCTCGGATTCTTGGTGCACTTCCGTAGCTTCTCCTTGCTCAAGTTCAAGCTGCTCCTTTGGTTTAGGTTCCTTGCTGGTCATGCTCACATCACTTCTGGAAGTGTCTTCAACTTGATTTTTGGAGCTTTCAGCTTGCTCCAATCATCTGAGGTTCCTTCTGAATGTATACGGCAACCGTTCGGTGAGAGCGGGTGATCGATCGGTGGCGGTACATGTTCATAACCAATTGGTGGAGAGGCTGAACCGATCGGTTTTAAACCTTTCGGTCTGCTCGTCTCAAATTATTCCTCTTCATTTAACGAGAGAAAAGCTTCTTCCATTGCCGGAAGAGTTGAGTCAAGTGTCCTTACCATCTCAGCGGTTTCTTCGGCTAGAAACCCAAATTCTGGTTCCTTCGTGGTCAAAGCTATCTCTAGGTTATCTTCTAGACGAATTTTCTCATAAATCTCAGTAGCAATATCTTCTAGAGTTTTCACCCAAAAGGATTGGCTATCGATTTTAGTTACTTTGACTATATTTCCACGTAAAATATCTTAACTAGATCATCGAGATGGAGATCAATTTTGCCTTCATTTATGTTTATGGTGGCTCCTGTTGTTGTTAGAAAGGGTCTTCCAAAGATGATCGGATCTTTTAGTTACTCGTCGAGTCAAAGGACTATGAAATCGGTTTGGATCCAACACTCTTCTACTTGTACTGGAATATTTTCATGTAGTCCTTCCGGGCACCTAATTGAGTGGTCAACTAGTACCAATGTGATCCTGAATTGCTATTTGTGATGAGACCCAATCGATTTGACACAGACAATGGCATTAGGGTTACACTGGCGCCAAGGTCGCATAAGCATCGTCCAAACTTTAGATCTCCTATTGAACATGGTAGAGTGAATAATTCAGATCTCTAGCCTTCTTGAGCATTCTATTTTGCAAAACCACGCTACATTCATGAGTTAGATGCATGACACCATCTTCAACCTCAATTTTGTTGGACATGATCTCTTTAATGAGTTTTCTCATTAACGAGATCATCTTTAATGCTTCCAAGAAAGGTAATCGAACTTGCAGCTCTCCAACCATGATTTTCATCTTGTCAAACTCCTTTTTGTGAACCTTGTTCTTCTTTCGAGAGGGAAAAGGAATCCTTTGCACATGTGGTGACTATTGTTTGATCATTTTTTTTCCATTCCTCCTTTTTCAGCATTTCTACGTCATCTTATGTGTAGGCGTGTTTGTCAGTCTTAGATTTCTCCGTCAACCGATCGGTGGGGGTGCGGGACCGCTCGGTTACTTTCTCATCAACCATTTGATCGATTGAGATGTTACACTGATCGGTTGCCCGGTTATCGTTTAACCATTTTCTGCTTCTTAGTGTGATGGCACTGATGTACTCCCTTCGTACATCTTCTTGGGCTTGGCAAATTTGTTCAGCGATTTCTAGAACCGTTCTTCTAAAACTGTAACTGCTTTGCTGGAGCTTCTATTCTTCCATTTATATCCAAGTGCATACTATCCACCTCTCGTTCATTTCTTTGGAGTTCCCCTCTTGAATCTCCAAGTGATGATGCATCATGATTTCTAGGTTGTTTTCTTAAAGATTTACCATGCTCGTACTTTGATAGGGCAGATTGAGGTGCTTTCTAGGGTCATAAGAACTACGTCCACCAATGTAACTGATCTCTCTAGCTTCGTTTTTGTGGACACCATTAACGGATTGCTCAACTTTGCTCGAAGGCGGGTTTAGCTTTTTTTTTTCTTTAGTTTCAAGAGTAGGTCAAGCTTTTTCTTCAGCTCTTGATACTCGTCTGCCTCTACACTACCGATATCGTCCTTCTTTGGCTCATTGTTTTTAGCGCAACAACTTCTATTACTGGTGGCTAAATTTGCAATGAGGAGAGAAGGCTTTTCAAATGGTGTTAGCAGCAAAATTACCTTGACTTGCCGCGTCAAGGGCCATTTGGAACTTTTCAGAGAATCCTTAGTAGAAAATATCTAGCAAGGTCTCTTGTGGGTAGCCATGATGTGGACATTCCTTCAGGTACTTCTTAAAGCAATCCCAAGCTTCGAAAAATAACTCATTCCCCATTTATGAAAACGTAGTGATCTTGTTTCTTTACTGGGTGTTCTTGGACTTTGGATAGAAATGGTTAATGAACATGTCACATCATTGAGCCCAAGTGGTTATGGATCCCAGTTCCAGAAGTCTTAACCATCTTAAGGCCTTATCCCCAAGGGAGAGTTTGAACAAGGTCAAGAGTTGGTAGTCTTGAAAAACACCATTTGTCTTGGTGGTGCTACAGAGATCTTCAAAGTTTTGAATGTTGTCCATTGGATTCTCTGAAGGTAGCCCAGTGACCATTGATTGCTTCACCAATGCAATCATTGAAGGCTCGATATGGTAGTCTTGTCTCTATGGCGCAGGAGGGTGAATCGCGTCTCTACCAGCGTTGAACCGATTAGGAGCGTTGAAGTCTCCTAAAGTGGGCCCAGCTTTGCCACGCTGACCGATCGGTGGTGGTGGGAAACTGCCAAACCCTTACAAGAAGGAGGCACTAAGACCTTATTGATAGAAGCAAGAAAATTAGAATTTCCATCATCAACATGAGGAAACAAAGAAGAATTGGTTCGTAGCTTTGATTTTCCAACAACAACACTCTCTACACCAGCTCTCTTTCGTGGGGAGCTTCGAACCGATAATGATGGGCTTACACGTCTTTTACTTCTTGGTGTCATCTTGGCTGTTACCCTATGTTTTGTTCCAGGTTTTGGACATGGTTTTCTCCTAATAATAGTCATAGCTTCACTCGCAGATCTTAGAGAGAGGCCCCCTTGTTCAGCTTTCTTTGTTGTTGTCTCCTCAATCTGAATCAAATTAACGACATCACGATCCTTCATAGGAAAGTCATCACCTGTAACCTTAAGATCATTAGCCAAATTCCTTTTTGATTTCGAGTTTCCTACATAATGATCAAAAGATACTCCATTCAAAGTAATCGTTACATCCATTAATCACTCATTAGATCCCAATCGATCAAAAGTTGAGGAAAGGGGAATCATTGTCTGTTCTTCTTGTTCTAAAGCCGGTCTCCTTTCCTTAGATTTACCCGGTGATGGTTCAATTGGGGGAAGAGTTAAACGTTTAGTAAAAGGCCTACTATCTTCTTGATGTGGTGACAACTCCGATGAGTACTCAATTCTCTCTCGAGCAAGCCTCTTCTCTCTAGCCTTAACTCTTCTCTCCATGGCAACTAATTCTTCATTTTGTTAGATAGTTCTTCCGAGGATTTCTAATGAACGTTTGAAGAATTCCTACGGTTAGATGCTGAAGGGTGAGTAGGAGGACTCGGTTGTGCAGGAAAGCTTCTATCCGATGAAGTACACAATGTAACCTCTTAGCTGATGTACTTAGACTATCACCAAAATCCTTGGTCATATCATTGGGAAGAGATGATTCGTTGAATATATAATCTTCACCATCTTTTCTTCCAGACCAACATGCTTTATCTATCTATCATGCATCAATTTCAAGAATAACTTACATAAATGTATAGAAGATAATCGATCATCTGGAATAGAAAAAGTTTTAGTTACAAACTTACAATCTCAACATAGTCTTCCATAATGTCTACCATTTTTGGGTCTACACCCTCTTTTTCTTTATTATCATCAGCGCCGCTATGTACGTCATGTACCAACAACAAAAACAATCTCCAATCATTAACAGTTCTCATACGTACACCGATTAATAAATATCTATTAAATACCGTACACGAGAGTACCTTATCAGATAGAGTCATTGAGTTCTCAGCTGCTTCCGCATCCTCTGCAGAACTCTCACCAAGAGATTTTCTGTTGGCGTTGGATCTCATGTCTTCTTCTTCGCCGTAGAGGTTCTCCTAGCCCCACTAGGCAATTTTTGTGATTTCTTTTTGGCTTTCTTTAACATCTTTTCAATAGGAGTCTTAGAATGATGAGAAGTTTAAGTAGATGCTTTGTTTTTACCTTTCACATCTAATGCAGACATTATCTCTGAACGAACCTACACTTTTAGATCCTCAATTATTTCCTTTTGTTCCTTCTGCTTTTTTCTGAAACATCGTCTCAATTCAGCCACATACTTCTCAAACCGTTCGTTATCCACACCGGGAAAAGGGTCAAAATCTGGCTGAACTAAATTCAGTGTGCCGAATTAAATATGAACTAAAATACAGTGCATTTAGCTATCTGAACTACACAAAAATTCAAATTACCTATCTCAACTCTTTTTTTGGTGCTAAAATCTGCATTGACTAACTAAACCGTTAGTCAACTGTTAACACTGGCTGACGAGGCATAACAGCAGATGACCTGGCATCACACGAAGTTAGAAGCCTTAAAACGACGTCGTTTCATGTATTGAAAAAGAAACAAAATTTTACTCTTTGTGGGATCGAACCCGTGCTCGAAATAATGACTAAACAATCGTAAACCATCTCAGCTTGAGACTTTATCGATATCTATATACAAAGACTTTTATTTATTAGTGGGTAGCATACCATTTATTTGAATTAAAACGAACTGAAAACGACATCGTTCCCAATTGGGGAAAAAAATAGATCTAGGGATTTCTAAATCTTTGTTTCTTCTTTGTGTCTTCTTCGTTTCTTTTCTTAATAGATTCTTCTTTATCATCGTATTCTTCTTCTTTATTTCGTTCTCTAAAACAGCTTTTAAGCTCTCATCTTCGAAGGATTAAGGAAAAAATCTGAGTTGAACACAATCTTCGGTTTTTGGTGAAGAACCGAACCTGATTGTAGGGTTTATCGGTTCGACTAGAAGCGACAATGGGGAGGTAATGTTTTACGGCATCGTTCAGTTGAAACTCTGAATTTGATAATGTTTTTGAACCTAATTTCGTATTGTTTTCGTTCATAGATTCATATTTTCTTGTTGTTTTCGTATTTAAGTTGTACTACACTCGTTTTTTCATCAATGAGGAAACGATTTTTTTAAGCCTACCAAGTGTTCGATTAAATGTCTGAGTACCTAAACTCGTTTTAATGTTACTTTCTACTGCCATTTACAGCTTCTTTGGTAGTAAAGTAACGTTCGTGGTTCACCAAGGTGGGCATTGGGTGAAGAATCATGCAGGAGAAATCGCATACATGGGTGGTGATGATAAGTCAGTTGAATGTTATCCTGTCGATTTCTTCACCACGCTTTCTCCTGAAGAACTTAATGGCCAGAAGATGTGGTATAAGCTTCCGTTTGAAGATAACAAGGACCGGAAATTGTTGTGTAATGGGGATAACAGCTTTGAGAGGATGTGTGAGGCGGCTTATTGGTGTGGAATAGTTGAGGTTTTCATGGTGAATGCAGTGGAGGATTCAGAAGATGAGGCTTTGGAGGAGCCATATGAAGAAGACATTAGAGTTAAAAGATGCGTTGCAGGTTTTCTTGATGAAGATCCGGATTTTGATCACCATAACACGCCTCCTAACTCTGATGGTGAAGAAGACGGTCCAGACTTGGTGAGATGCAAAAAAGGGAGTGGTCATTTGAAGTTGTGTCAGGTATTCGACAACTTAGGGGAGTTCAAAGATGCGTTGGTAGATTATGCCCTTAAAGAAGGATGGAATATCGAGCTAAACACTTTTGGAAAACAAAAGTCTGGAGCTATTTGTGGGATTGGAGATGGATGTCCTTGGAGAATCCATTGCTCATATGAAGAACATTTGGGAAAATGGATGGTGAAGACATTTGAGGATGCACACAGCTGCATAAAGGATGGCAAAAGCAAGATATTGAAGAAATCTGTGATTGCAAAGCTGTTTTTAGATGATATTAGGATGGATCCTTCATTTAAGCCGAAGATGATGCAAAAGCAGATTGAAGAGAGGTTTAACTTGATCACTACGAATGATAAGTGTAAGAAGGCTAAGGCAAAAGCAATAGACATTATCAACAACGATCATAAGGAGCAGTTTTCTAGGCTCCAAGACTACCGTTTGGCAATTCTTGAGTAAGCAATATTAATTATGTGTTTCATTGTATTATTTTCGTGTTTTCTGGTTGGCTAAGCAATATAAATTCTGTGTTTTATTGTATTATTTTCGTGTTTTCTTTTTTTGCAGACAAAACACAGATTCAACTGTGAGTCTTGAAACAGTCACTAATGATGATGGGAATGAGATTTTTCATCGATTCTATGTCTGCTTTAAAGTGCTGAAAAGGACTTGGTCAATGTGGTGTAGGCCTATTTTTGGGATTGATGGGTGTTTTATGAAGTCCACATTGAAAGGCCAGTTATTGGCTGCTGTAGGAAGGGATGCCAATAATGGAATGTATCCGTTTGCTTGGGCTGTAGTTGATGTGGAGAACGAAGATAACTGGACTTGGTTCTTAAGGAAGCTTAAGGTTGATTTCAATCTCCTTGAAGGCCAAGGCTACACTATCATTTCTGATAGGCAAAAGGTATATCTCTAACTCTCTGTTATAATCAGATGTCTTTGCATCTAACTCTAATAGTTTCTAACTGTTTCACATTATCAGGGATTGTTAAATGCAGTTGAAAGGGAGCTGCCTCTTGTTGAACACAGGATGTGTGCTAGACACATATACGGGAACTTGAAGAAGTTGTTCCCTAAGCAGAGTGAAATGAAAGGTTTGTTTTGGAGAGTGGCCGAGAGTTACACAGAGCCTGAGTACGATATCAACTTGGCCAAGGTGAAAGATTATGACATGCGGTTGTATGAAGCCATGATGGAGAAGAATCCTCGCAATTGCAGTCTTGCTTATTGTGGGACGTCATCATCTTGTGTAGATGTCCACAACAACATCTCTGAGTCTTTCAACAATGCTATTGATCCTGCACGATACATGCCTATGGTAGAGATGTTAGAGATTATAAGGAGAAAAACTATGATTCGGATTGATCAGAGGTTTAAGGAAGCGTTGAACAACCCAAGAAGATTCACTATCAGAGCTACTCAGTGGATAGAAAAAGAGCAACAACAGATTAAGTACTGTAGAATGATTCCAGGATCAAATGAGAGATATGAGGTAAGTGAGTCTGGAATTAATTATAGTGTGCACATGAGATTGCGGACATGTGCTTGTAGGAAATGGGACATGAGTGGACTGCCTTGCCGTCATGCACTACGCATCATCGCAGAAAAAAAATTGAACCATGAAGATTACATCTCCAACTGGTTTCTCAGTTCCAGACAGCAACAAATTTACAGTGACTCAATCAGACCTATCATTGGGATGCTATTCTGGAAAAAATTAGGGAAAGTGGTGCTGCCTCCTCCAAGTTTGATTGAACAAATTGAAAACAGAGTTGGAAGAAAGCCAAAGCCGAAGTGGAAGAAAGGACGACATGAGTCTCCAATTAAAAAGGCTTCTAGAGAGAAAAGGGTGATGCATTGTAGTCGTTGTGTAGAGGTTGGACACAATACAACAAAATGCCAGAATATGGTTGTGGAGAAGTACAAGAAAAAGGCAAAGAAGACAAGAGCTAGGCCTCAGGAAGAAGATGGATATGAGTCCATGACTCTAGAATTTGGAGAAGGACCAAGCCAACCAACACAAACTCAAAACTAGGTACTGGTGGTTGTTGCACTCTGATGGTTTAGATGGTTTTTGGTGTGCTGAAACTGAAGCTTAGATGGTTTTTTTGTGTGTTGAATCTTTAGTTAAGGATGTTTTTGTTGTCTCTTTAAGAAACGTTGTATCTTGTTTGCTTTTATGGAACCATTTTCAGTCTAATAAATTTCAGTCTACAACATGGTTACATAAGTTCTCAAATTCAAAAACAACAAGACACATTACATATTAGTTTCAGACATTACCTTACACGTACTAGAACTAACACTACAACTCAAAACATAAACATAAAAAACAGTACCAAGACCACACCAAATCCGACAAGGTTCTTCAAGCTACGGAGTTGCATTTTGCACTCGCTAACCTCTTTCTCAATCACAGCCTCGCACACTCACATCTCCATAGCCAAACAGTCGATCTCAGACTCGCAATTATTGAAGCTCTTTTGCAATGTGATTGAAACACCTTCGATATTATCCACCTTCTCTATCAAGTCCTCAATCTCTTCAACCATACATGTGTTAGTCCATTTGAACGTATGAAACCAATTATCCTGCAACAATTAAACACTTAACTCAGTTGTTTTGCATAGATTTATCTATAAAACCTAAACAGAGCAAAAAAAAAAAAAACTTACTCATTCCTTTCCATTTGGACACGAATGAAACAACATTCCTGGGTTTTTAGCTGTCTTAGACGTCTTCATCACGACAGCTTCTCCACAATGACATTGCTTAGGGAAGCCTCTTCCACGAAATTCCATTTGAGCACCTAAAACTTGCCTAGACAAACTGATTTTGACATTAATCATGTCATAACTCGAATAAGAATAAGAGGAACAATGAAATTGAAGAATTACCTGATGAAAATCGATGAAGGTTTAATAAACCTCAGAATCTATTAAGAAAAGAAACGAAGAGGAAACGAAGAAGACACGAAGAAGAAACAAAGATTTAGAAATCCCTAGATCTATTTTTTCCCCAATTTGGAACGATGTCGTTTTCAGTTCGTTTTAATTCAAATAAATGGTAAGCTACCCACTAATAAATAAAAGTCTTTGTATATAGATATCGATAAAGTCTCAAGCTCAGATGGTTTACGATTGTTTAGATAGCTAAACGCACTGTATTTTAGTTCATATTTAATTCGGCACACTGAATTTAGTTCAGCCAGATTTTGACCATTTTCCCTATCCACACCATCATCAACGTTGTCTTCATCTTCAACCTCCAAACCTTCTTCTACAGTTTTTCTTTGTTTTCTTTTCACAACCTTTCCTTTTCCTTCTCTTTTCCTCTTCGCAACTCTACCTGAGAGCATTACACAATTTCATTTAACAATTTTGGAAAATCTACCACATTCACAAAATTTATCAACATTTTATACATTTTTGGTGTACCTTTCTGGTTTGCTTTCTTTTGTGGCCGCAACTGTTTTTCACATTGATCATCACCTTCAGCCCATGCACTCTCCTCCCATTGGTGGCCAGCTTTGATAAGCCATTCCACGTACTCAACTTTGGGATCATGCACCTCATTAGCAAATGATAAGGATTAAGGAGTATTCGGTTCATCTGGTTCAACTACAAGGGTCAAATCACCTATAACATGTTATAGACTTTAATTAGCTTCACGGAATAATATTATATATTGTGTACGTACATAATAACTTCAACAACGTACACACCTCATTAGCAACCTCACACTCCAAGATCTTAGATGTTCGGATGGGACGCATACTTTCCAAATGTTGGATCAAGCTTTGGGTAAATATGTTCTCGTCTTCCACTTCCGGTATCAATTTCGCAATTGATGGGACCGTTTAAAAAATGAGCAACTGGAGTGCAAGAGGAAAACCGTGAACCGCAAAGGACTTTTGCTTGCAGCTAGACACCAAATCTGCCACATCGTTTTCCTTCTGAACCCTGTAATGCTCTCCAACGTTCGCATGAATGACAACCTTCCCCATGGATACTTGAAGAAAAAATCCAGATCCTTCGTCATCACAACCGTTTCTGAACAAGGTAAAACAGGTTGAGTAACACAAGTGAGGATACAATCAAAAATAATTATGAGGGACATGGTCAATTTCTACCATGGCTCCACGCTTTTGTTCCGCTTCAACGTCTCCACCATACTTAAGATAGTAGGCTCCTTAACATTGGGAAATAGTCTACTCCAAACCAACTCACATTCATCTTTCTCTCTAACCAATTCTTTAACAACTCTCTTCTTCGGAAATTTTCCACACTCCAAACCAGTGACAAGGGGGAATTCTCTTAAACCCAACCTTATCGGAGGTCCTCCAAAAACAATCCACATCTCATGCCTCTTCTTCGTCACCAATTGACGGCAAATAAATCCAAGAATATGATTCCCTAAAAATGAAGCCTTGTTAGAAAGAATTCGAAAGAGCTCACCAAAAGGAGAATTAAGGAGAATTCCCATTTTGTCGGTTCTCTTGAGTGCATCTGCAATGATCGGCAATAATTAGGGTCTCGAATACACATTAACCTTCGTTTTTGTTGGATACGGCTAAGAGCAAACAATCTAGAGGGTAACTCTTCACTCGGATCCATAGTTCCAAATCCTGCAACATTAATGTGCCAAACACCCATCAGTTGTTATTATGCCCTATACAACTTTGACAGTACCAGAAATTGTAAAATACATACACAACTTTGAAATTCCCAGATACCGAAACATAAATACACCGTAACAATTAGAGTTAGATGTACGTATATAGAAAACGTTATCGGATGCCCTCCAAAAACCAAACCTTATTTGATGAGCAGGACTCACTGTTTCTTTCTTATCTGATCTGAAACAAATCATAAGTTGAGGCTTGTGAGAAGAAACAATATAAAAGGTATTTTAATAACTAAATAAATGAATGAGAGAAATTGGCTTGTCAATAGAAGCAGTATTTATAAACAAAAAAAAGATGTAACGATTTTTAATGGTAATGCGTGAACGATTTTTGTATGATTTGGTGTATCTTCTTTCTTCTATTGACAGGGTTTTATAGAGATCAGTGAACATGGAAGGTTATATGTGAGATTGCAATCGAGAAAATCTTGGTAAGCAAGATTTTTTAAAACTGGAAATTATAAGTTAATGAAATGATTTCGGATTTATAAAAAGAATATGCGATGAACTTGGAAGCTTAATGCTAATAAGATCTAAGATTAATTGTGGTATTTTAATAAAGAAATCATAAAATCCCAAAATCTCGGATTTAATGGGTTTATTTTCGTTTTTGAAAGATATCAAAACTGTTTTTTGTGTAAATGCGCATATTAATGGTTGATTCCTTAGTTAGCTTAACGATTGCTAACAATTTGGGATTGTATTTAATAGTTGCTCGAGCAAAGGTCTATATTTAATGTACGATTCAATAACATTAGAGATATTTAGATTTAAAAAATATTTACTCTAAGATGAATGGCCAAAATTAATTTTTGAAGCCTCAATTAACCGGTATGTGAGATTAACGGCAAAAAATTGTAATTAATAATGATTTAATAGATTAATGGACAAGATTAAAACATCTTACCCGCGTGTTTATCCGTTTCTTAATTCGGATCAACCGAGTTCTTAAATGTATTAAAAGTTGATTTTGCCTTTAATGAGTAATTGACATTTCTTCTAATGTACAATGGCATTGCATGTAATTTAATTATTGCAAAACAAAGGTTTGTCTCAAAAATGTACTTCAAAATAATAAATAGATATAAAAGTTAGTTATCCAGTTCTATTTCATATCATAGCGTCTTTCTTTGTGTTACTTTCCTTAAACTTTATGGCTAAACTTATTTCTAATGAAAATATTGATAACTGATTAAGGCGGATAAATATACACAAAAACCATGAATATTATGTACAAGGAAGTCTTTTCGAAAATTAAGAATGTCTTCGTTTTCTTAATGTTTTTATCTTTGGATGTATTCGTTTACACATTGATTTTGCTATTCATTTTTTGGAAAACAAACTCTATAAATTATACTTATGGGCATTGATTTTGCTTTTCATTCACTCGAGTAGAGCTATCAGATAAAATTTATGGGCATTTTTCGATGAACGTGGTAGAGAAGCACAGGTAGAATCTTCCTTTGCTGGCTTGATGTTGCTCGAGCAAAGCGAGAGGGATGAAATGAATAAAGGGTTATCTAGGATTCCGACTTGGAAGCTTGAGTAGTGATAGATAAGACAACTCAACTAGATTATGTTTAGGGCCCTCACCCTTCACAATCTCGTTCTTTGTCATTTCTGGACCAGTGGTAGCCTCTAAACCCTGTGATAAATCATTCTCCAAGGATTTTTCCACATTAGATCCAAATTGACCATCATTTAAACTAGAACAAAACTCTTTGGATATACCCAAAATCTCAACACCCATAACTGAATGCTCAACTCATATCTTAGATTTTTTATCCTCTCCCTCATCTCAGAGTACATCGAAACGAAAAGGAGAAATAATTCTCACTTGACCAAACTGTAACCAGTAGAGTTGCTTTTAGTCTTCCTTCCATTAGACGGCGTTACACCAATCTCCCGCAGAAGACGAGCAAGCCTTCTCCCTTGTCCTCTCTAACTCGATACATGGCAGAATCTCACACTCTTCCTTATCTATTACATCACCATTAACAGAACTGGTTCCTCTACCGCCACCTCTTTCGAGCTTATGATGTTGTTTGCTGACACATCAACTAATAGTTGTGGACTTAACACATTGATAGAAGAACCTACATTGATCGCTCTTGGTGGACTTGCGACACGTGAGGGTTCTGCTACTGATTCAAGCCTCTTACATATGACCCCATTTTCTACAGACTCCACAACGCATTGGAAGCCACATATAGTTCAAAACAACCTCCACATTCTCTCCCTGTACTTGAAAGATAAAGTTTCTTGGCAATTCTTTCGAAAAGTCCACTTCAACGAAAACCTTAGCCTCGTCGAAACTTATCACCAGCTCAGTGTCATGGTGCAAGCGTATGGGGTGACCCATCGGACTAGCGAGAAAGCTTAAGCCTTTCCAAGAAAACATAGTGTGGCACAATTTTAATTGTAATCCACATAGGCATTGATTTTATTTCCGTTTGTGCATCTTCAGCGATCGGAGTTCACTTCGATACAATCATAGGAATTTCACGTAAGTTCCACATCCCCCTCCGAAAAGCCCATTTCCGCGCTGAAGCATTGCGAATTCGGAATTTGATTATGGTCTCGTTCACCACAAACACGTCAATTTTGATTGTCTTATCTCCTAAATTCCAAATTTTGTTCACAATCACATGGATCTTGGCAACATGAAGAGCTGATGAAGCGAACCTTCCAACAAGGAAATCCTCCCTTAGTAGAGGTGCATCCTCTAGAACCTCCGATGGTACATGAACCACTCAGATGCCATCAACGTCCAACACTTCGTAAGCAAACTGAGAGAGATGCGGCCGACTAACCATGTTTGCCCATGTCTTCTTCACTAGAGCCTAGTTCTCTACAACCTCCTGTATTTGTCCTTTTGGAACTGAATTCTCCACACCTTCCATCGTTAAACCCTCCTGAGACTGGACCCGATTGTTACGAACAAGATCAGCCATAGTAGGGCGGCAGCCGACGGCCAAGAAGCCCTACCGTGAGACTCACGAGTGCAACCCTAATCGCCAAAATAATCGCTTATATATATATATATATATATTTAAAAAAAATTATAAACTGATTGATGTATAACCCCTAATAATTAGAATTTTTTTAGTATGTCTTTCCTAATTTAATTACCTAAATACCCAAAAATTGTTAATGGCGTTGATACTAATGCCGCAATAGATACAAAATGAAGTATAATGATTCTTCACATTTTATTAATGACAACGGAAAGTATCAGAATACAGATTTCATTTATATTTTATTTTCAGATTGATTTCTTCTTTTATATAAGTGAAATAGTTGGAAGCATATAGTAATATAAGATCACTTCTTTATATATATATATTAATTTGTCTACACTGATTTATGTTTGGCCCCCAAAATATAGAGTTTTTAAGGTATGTCTTACTTGATTTCATTAATTAAATATCTTTGAACTATATTTTTTTTAGGTTACCGTATTTGTTAGTGGTGTTGATACTAATGGCACAATATATAAATAATTTAACTATCATTATTCTTTACATTGGACATGTTAGCTTTTTTTTTTTCTTATATTGTAAAATCTCTTTATATTACACCTTATTCTTTCAATGTAATGTGAAAGAGGTTTTTGTTATTTAACCATCCATATGAGTCTCTCCACTTTTTCTAAAATGACTTAACCAAAATTTAGATTAAAAACATACTTATTTATTTATGTTTATTTTCATCATCACAATTTTCATCAAATCCATTTTTATTTGGATTTGAATGTATAAAGAAGCAAATGTATGAGGATGAGGCTATGCGACTGAATGAATGTCCTCATTCAGAATTAACCGTAAGATAAATACTTTTAATTGCGTTCATTTTTATTTAGCTAAATTCCGTATTTGGATTAGATTCATTTAAGTTTTATTCCAAATTTTTTGACGTTTTATTTCGTATTTACATTCTTTTTTTAGCCTGTTTCAGTTACCACTAACATTTTTTCAATTTAACTTAGTACTAATATATTCATAAAAATTATGATTATTTACTCAGATTTTGTTTTTTAGTATTGTTACATTAGTTTTTAAAACCAATTGATATAATTTGACCATAACTTAATACAATATTATTTAAATCATACTAAATGTAGTTTAGAACTTGATCTTAATTTTTTTAATGGGACAAACACATGAAACCTATAAATAAGATACCACTTGACATAAGCGAAATGCGCAAACGACAACTACATTGATATATAATTTTGATATATATTTAGTTATATAGTGTTGCATAATTTACTAAATAAATTTAAACCTCTCCTAGTATGTATATATAATTGAAAAGCATCAAAATTTCATTAATGAAACACTTATTCAAAACATATCAAAATAATAATAAAAACGGTTAAACCATAATGTTATATCCTTATTCACTTTGATTATCCTCGAGCAAAATATTCTGAGAAACAGGTTAAAACATGATGTTATCTACTCCTCCAGACCAATAAGAATTCTGAATTTTGGACGGTGCCTTTTTGTGTTGATAGAGTTGATGCTTTTGATATCTTTACCTTTGAAGATGGTAAGCGGTGGGATTGAGTGCACAGAGTGGAGCAAGTTGTTTCTCTCCTTCCAAATTGCATAAACTATAGCTTAATCTTAGGTGATGATTGGTTATCCTGCTACCATCCGCAAACGTTGTGTTTACGGGTGGTAGCGGTTGTGAGCGATTGAAAACAATCAAAGAACTCGCTCTGAACCGCTCTGAACCATTCTCAACTGCTCTAAATCGCCAGATTTCAAAAGCTGCTTTCCGCAAGCGTTTGCGGTTGCGGTTGGGTAATAAAAAAAACCAAATTTTTTTTTCTAAAATAATCATCGCTGGAGTTAGAAAAAAATTTAAAATTATATATTTACCCTTATTTATATATATATATATATATATCTTTTATCAGATTCTCTGTTCTCAAACTCTAATTATTTTTTTCTAACCCTATCCTCCCTATTTTGTTTTCCTCTATTATAATTATGGCTTCTAATTGAACTTCAAAAAATATTCTTAAAAATATTTACAACCAGTTTGGAATTGATATGAGTTGGAGTCGAGCCAAAAGTTGTTTGTATTCATTGAAGAAACTTTATATTATTTATAAAGGCAATCAGGAAGATCTACGAATTCAAGCACATTTTTTACAATTTATCACATTACTTGATACAATTTTTAGTGATGAACCAAATGCATAATTAATAAGAACTTCACTATAAAATTTATTGGTTTGAATAATTATTAAGTACTTTAATTATGGTTTTTAATTATTAATCGTGTTTAATATTTTTATATTTTATCATAATAATATAATTTTTTGTGTTTTTATACCTTTCATAATAATATATTATATTTATCTTTGTTATTTTTTATTTAACCGCTGATGCACTTGCTGGTTAACCAGTCGTAAACTTCCCGCAAACACAGTCATTTCCAAACGCTAAACCAGTCGTTCAGAACGCTTAGTAACGCTTGAAACCGCAACAGCCCGCTTCAGCAAACTTCCGCAAACGCAACCGCACCCACTGCGGTTAAACCAGTCAGGCCCTTAGTCCACGACTTTTTTGAGCCCTATTTGTACTGATTTTTAGAGTACTTTTTACGATCATTCTTGTGTCTTTTTACCAAGAAAAATATAGTTTTTGAGTTTTTTTGTGTTTTCGCAGGAAAATGGGCTTGAAGACGAAAGAGAGAGGTTTAGAGCTAAAATGGACTTCAAATGCATCAAATGGACTTCAAGAGAATCAATCGGGCTTCAAGTAGACCAAGAAGGACGAAAAGCTCGGGCACGTAAACCGATCGGTTGCACTTAGCACCAATCTGTAGTGAAGACCAAAAGAACCAATCGGTTGCACCACTGCACCTATCGGTCGGCTGTTTCGGAAAATTTCCATTTTGGCAATTTCAGAAGATTTCTATTTCTCTATTCTTCCATTTTTATCTTTTTCCCTTGCGCTATAAAAGGAGGGGTCGACCCCCAGTTGTAAGAAATCAAGCCTTCGAGCAAAAAATATCTTGTAAATACTTCTCTTATCGTTTTTATTAAATGACTTTTTTTAGAGTTTATTTATAGTCTTTGTAGTAGATTTAACAATATGATTATGAGTTTTTCATCTTTGTGTTGCTCTATCTCTACCATGCTTGAGTAATTCTGAGTTGGGTTTTAGGGTTTATAATAGGATGTTTTAGGGTTTATAATATGAAGTTTTAGATTGGTATTTATGCATAATTATGTTGTGATTCTTCATTTAGATTGTTATTATTGTCTATCCTATACGAGAGTCTGGATTGTCTTTAGATGTTTCTCGACAATGAGAATTGCAATGGAACGTTGGATTCTAGCTTATGTGAGCAAAGCGTTCCTAGACAACAAGAGTCGCTAGGGAGCTTTGTGAACCTTTTGATCCTTCACTTAATGCTTGCTTCTAATCTTAATAATAAACGAGAGTTTTTGTTAGGATTGTTAACTTAGTAGTTATCATTAAAACATTAGGATGACTAATTTACTATTAATTGAGTTCAAGAATGGTTTTTAGTGCTTTCTCATATGCATGTATATTGCTTGTTTAGAATCCTTGTGGATTCCCTTTACCCAATTTATCTAGGGGCATTTGCACAGATTAGCCGCTCTCTAAATTTTGTAATCAGATTAAGTCGACGTCAAAAAGCAGCTTTCACAAATTAGCCATTTGGTTATTTCTAACCAAAATACCTATGGTTCTAACCGATCGTTGTATGGTCTAGTTACTTTGTGACCCCATACAGTTCAAAACAAAATAAAATGGTAAAAATAATAAAATAATTGGTTGTCAAACACTTGATATTTTAGAAAACATGGATTGTTCTTTTTAAAATAAATTTGTTTTTTAATAATTCTCCATATTTTTTTGTTTTCACATTTTCTTTCTTTTTTCACTTATTAAAAAATAGAATTTTTTTACCTTTAAATATAATTTCTTTTTCTTTTTCTTTTAAGATCCATTTTACTATATTTTATTTTTTAATTTTGAATTATTAATTTTTATATGAATAGTATTGTTAGAAACGGTTTAGATTAAATATATATATATATATATATGTTTGTACGTACACGGTAATAGTTTGTATGTGTATGTACACGGTAATAATTTGTATATGTACATATACGATAGTAATTTTTGTGATTATATATACATACATATATAAACATTTTTTGCAACATAACATTTAAAATATATCTCTATATTATGTACGTCTATCACTATGTCATATACGCTCACAACAATATCGAAACAATAACCTTGTATGCTATTTTTTTCTCGTACAATCAAAGTATCTTTTCTAAGTTTGGATCCATAATATGAGATAGTGATGTGTATATGTAAACTCGATATTCAATACAAAGATGATTTATAAACATATGTGTTTTGAATGTCATGATGCAAAAAATATCTTATATATGTACAAATGTTAAAATGTGTACATACACACATAAACACACAAACTACTATCGTGTACGTGTACATAAGCATACAAAATACAATTGTGTACGTACACATACAAATTATGATCGTGTACGTACATATACAAATTATGATTGTGTACGTTCTCATATATGCATAATCTAAAACCGTCTCCATCGATACGATTTTTAAAACAAAACAAAAATCAAAATAAGAAAATGAAATACAGTAAATGGGTCTTGAAAGATAGAGAACCACCTTTCATCAAATAACCACTTAATTGTTAAAGTATTCAACAAGTTCAATACTAATTATGAATGTATGGTTTATATTTGTATGATTCATAAATATATGTTTACAAACCCTTGCAATATGTATTCAAACGTACATGTTCATAACCAACACAAGACTTATGTTGTAGTATGTATGCACATGATATATGTACATTTAAATTTTCCAAAAGTATGTAGATGATCACATAAGAATAAAATACATAAACTATAATATATGGGATAGACAACCTATTTAACGTTTTTAGTTCGTTTAAAATTAAATTATGAGAATAAAATATTTACTATTTGTAATTGTTAGAATGGAAAGAGAGAATGTAATGTTATGTCTCTTACGTACACAATTACTCGTTATGTATCCTTATATGTCATTGTTTGACTTACATATCTATTTGGCCTCACACAAATTTGAATTTTAAATTTTAAAGTTTATGAATATGTATTTTTATAATTATCTATATTTTTAGTTAGCATATTATGATTATTTTCTTATTTAATTTTACAATACAAAAAGTATAAATGAAAGAAATAAAACATAATTGTTTTATCTTTTGTTGAGATGATTATAAGAAGAATGTGAATAATTTCGAGTGAGATGATTAGTTGTTTGATTTTTGTCGGATAAACATAATTTTATTTAAAAGATATACACATGTAGTAATATCTCGTAACGAAAAATGTACATCTATTCTATTTTATGTGAATAGCAATAACAAATACACCAAGTTGGGTTTCTCACAAACTTTAAGCCTACAAGTTCCAATATATATATCATATTATACTTCAAAAAATATAGAACTCTCTCTTGAAATTTCAAAGGATTCACAAAGATTCGCTGTTGAAATTTGTTGCAAATCAGGCTTATGAGAGACTTTAAGGGCATCCAAGTTTTCTTCTAACATCTCTACAACTATGTTCACCGATGGTAGGTTTAATAGGAAGAGTAAATGTCCACAAAACTACTATTTTCATCTTCGTAAATATCTATTTTTCTTTGGCGTTGATTATATTCTTCACAAATCTTTTATATGATGGCACATAAAAAAAAGTATATAAAAAAGAAATAAAAATAGTTATTTTATTTTTTATTGAACATAAGAATGTGAATACGTTAGATGATTAGAATGTGAATAACAACTACACCAATTTGGGTTGCTTACAAATTTTATGATTGCAATTTACAGTTTATACGTCATAATATATATCAGAAAAGATTGAACTTTCTCTTGAAATTTTGAAAGATTCAGAAAGCTGCACTATTAAAATCTGCGCTATTGGAATCTGCTGCAAATCAGACTTATAAGGGACTTCATGGGCATCCTAGCTTTCTTCCAAAATCTTTACAACTATGTTCATCGGTAGAGGACTTAATAGGAAGACTAAATACACCAAACCCTCCCCCCCCTCCCACTAATGTCATCTTCCTAAATATTTTTTCTTCTATGATGTTGATTTTATTCTCAACAATTTTTTTATTGTTTGTTAAATATTGTTGGGCACATATGTGATGTTGTGATAGACGCGCATGAAATAATAGTGTATGTACACATAACTATATGGAAATGTATATCTGTAATATTTTTTAATAATATATTGAAAGTAAAAAAAATAATTATAATTCAAAATAAAAATAAAATAGAATATATAATAATGGATCTTAAAAGATAGAAAAATCTCTTTTTAATCTAAAGAACAAAAATTTTAAAAAAATTTAGAAAAAAGAAATGTAAAAAAATTGTGAAGAAAAAAGAAAGTGTAAACTATTATATTATATATTTTTTTTTATGTTTTTGATGGATTACTGTAGCGACGAGATAGAAAACCGAATGTACTCTAGTGATTTAGTTGCATCTGGTTCGGTTAAGAGATTTAGTTGTCCAAAAACTACCAAATGGCTATTCCATGAAAGCTAACTTTGACTTTGGCAAAAGGTGAAATAAAAGTTGTTTTGGTGTGTTTTCCGAAAATAACTTATTTGTCTATCTATTGTTTTTTCCATATTTATTTTATTAGGTTGTTCGAAAACAAACAAAAATCATATTTATTTTCTCTAGATAAGTTTTAATTATCATAATTGATTGTGTATTTGTTTTGGTCTTTGTAGATTTGATCCTTAAATACTATATTGGTGGTATCGTACACTTGCAATATTATTTGGGGTAAAACTTAGACTCAACAAAAAATTAAGTCATCACCTGCACCAAGTTCAGAATCGAAATAACCATACTGAACTCACAAGCGAGAAAAAGGTGGTCTCTGTTCTCAACGGAGAAACCTGCAAACCCCATGAGAGCAATCTTGCTCTTGTAGGCAATCTATTAAGTTCAGAAACCATATGTTAAAAGCATTTTTTGGGGATTGCTCCTTTAAACCAGATTGTAAAAGCCCAAGTTTATATCCTTTTGTTTCTTCCTAAGAACATTCCAAGCCTTAGATGAAGAGAAACCCATGCGTCCAACGTTGTCCACAAACCAATCGTAGTTGTCTTCTACTTGAAGCTTCAAAGGCAAGTATGTATAGTTGTAAAATAGATTTGCAGTTCCAGAACCTGATTTGATCTTGAGAACAACATAATCCAAGAAATCTCAGTATTTGCATCGGCTACAGTGAATTCTATTGTAGCGGATTCTACTACTGGGGTTATTTTTAAATTATACATAAATTTATTTAAATTTTCTAAAAATAATTAAAAATTAATGATATTCTATTAGTGGATCAATTTTAACTTATTTTCTGTTTATGTTGTAAGATTTTTTTCCTTAGATAAAACTTAAAAGCAGATATATTAATAAGATACTATATAATCATGAAGACATTTATTATGTCAATTTATATAGTCCGATACCCTTTCATTTTATTCCAACACAATTCATACTAACATCTTCCTAGCAAGCGATTTATTTTGATCCGTTTTTAATAATTTTTTCTTTACATTTTATAACACACACATACTAACAACTTATTTCATTTGATGTAAAGAGAAATAGTTTGGTGAGTAATTGGCAAAAAATGTCGGCGAAGGCTAAAGCAATGCAGCGAATTGATTAGGAACTAAAAGCCATGACCTCCAAAGAGTCTTTGTACAGTATTGGTTAGTAGTTCCTTTTTCTACATTCTATTAAAAAAAATTATATTCATATTTCTAAATCTAAGTGGGTGATTGGTTAAGCTATAACTGTAGATAGTTAGCTGTATAATTATTGTTGGCTATATCTATTAAGATTTTTGATGTAGCTTTATTGGCTGTAAATGTTGGTTCATTCCTATTTTTTCTTTCTATCGATATTTTTTTTTTTATTTCTGAACTTTTTTTGTATTTTTTTAATTTATTTTTTCTATTTTCTATTCTAATATTTTGTTAATCTACAGATTTTACAGCAAAAACAAATAGGGCCATAGAAATTTTACATGCTACAGCGAATAAAAAAATTTTTAGGGTTGAAACTTCAAAATTAAAACTACAACATGATTGATAAAATTTTATATCTTTAGATAAAAACAAGGTTGTAAGAAGTACTTAAAAGCCAACCAATCACACAATATATAATATGTTTGTTCAATACTAATATCATCATTTGTAATCACAACCACACTATATGTAAACCATTATAATTATTTTGTGTCAACTATAGTAAAATTGTTTGTTGATGATATGTATTATTATAGGTAGAGATTCCAACGATGTATTCAAATGGAATGTGATGATTCAAGGACCTGACTGTACTTCCTACGCTGGTGGCATGATTAACATTGACATTGAGTTTCATAATGATTATCCATTTAAACCACCCAAGGTTTGTTATATATTATTAAAATTTTGAAATTTGAGATGCTAAATGTGTTATTTAATATCTAGAATAAATTATGTTTTATGTATTGGTTATGTTGTTTTTATAGTTTTGTTCAAAAACTCTCATTTACCATCCAAATATTTGCCTTGACATTCTTAAAGACAAGTTGAGTCCTCCTCTCACTATTGAAAATGTCAAAAAATGGTTCATAAATCAAATATTTTGGTTTATGTTGTGCACTCTATTCTTTCTCATTCTATACATTCATTGTTTTTCATCATTTAAGTGTTATTTTTGTCAATTTTTTATTAATATATAAATAACAGGTGCTTTTGTTCATAACTTCACTATTGGTAGACCCTAACCTCGATGATCCTCTTGGCCTGAAATTGGACAACTTTTCAAAAACAATAGGTTCAAATTTGACCAGAAAGCTCGAGAATGGACCGAACGACATGCTTAAAAATTATAGTTGTTTCTTATTTTTGGAGTTCTTCATATTTCTCCTATTTATTAGCCATCAACTGCTTCATATGATATGTTATTCTCTACTTCTTATTTATTATAAATGAAATTCACATTCTTCGTTTACATTTTTTGTTCTCCTTAAAATATTTGAATCGAAACAAGAACACTAAATTTTGCATGCAAACAAGCTCTCTTATATTTGAGTATCAAACCAATACAATGAAATATTTGACTTCTTCTGTCTTAATTTAAGTAATGTTTTCTAATTTTGTGTTTGTTTCACAATTTTTTTTTTAAAACAAGATAAATTAGAAGAGATAATTTCTTAAACACTATGTGTAATTGAATAAAAATATTTTAAATAGGGAGAATTGTAAGAAGTATCAAACCATTACTATAGGTTTTTTTTTTTTTGAAAATTAAGTGATACATAATTTTTGGATAGCTAAACATTTTATGGATCCGTGTTTTTTATATTATTGTAGTCACGTAGAAAAGCAACATCTCAAAATTCCAATAAGGAATTATTATTTTGGCATAGGAATCGAGGAAATGGACTTGTAAACTCGTTTTCATATATATATATTCACATAAAAAAAATTTCCATTTAGTTATAATATAAAAAATAAGTAAAATTAAAAATTTCATTCATAGTAATTTCTCTGTGATTTATATGATTTGTTTCTAAATGTACTGGTCAATTGTTTGAATGTTTTCATTTGAAGTATTTTGTCAAGTATGAAATTATCTTCTAATATTTATGTTTTTTTTATACATACATTCCAAACAAGGTACGCTTGTCAATGGTTACATTATGTTCAACGAAATGTAATTGTGAATAAAAGTCGTTGATCCAAAGAACTTTTTTTACCAATACATAAAAACCATATATAACATTGTTTATATATATTGATGCAAAAAGTTATAATATATATACATACTATAATGCATGACGAGGTTTTATTTAAGTATTAAAAATACTGTAAAACCTTTATAAATTAATAAATTTTCAGAGTCATAACTATATATGTACTTACTAAATTTTCGTCCGCTACTCTAATATTATAAAAGTAATAGTTGTAATTTTTTTACAATTATATATATATATATATATATATATATTAAATTAGTCATGTCCACTATGAATATGAATTAGTATATTATTTGTCTTATAGTTCTCGATTTTATAAATTTATGTTTAATGTCACATAAATAAATAATTCTGTCTTGTTTTTTATTTAATTTAGATTTGAATAAAATATTGATAAGTTTTATACAATATTGAAGACATCATCATTTATTAAAACAATTTTAATTTGATTACTACATATAATACAAATTTAGTAGTATATATATAGATGTAGATGCAACTGCTTGGATTTTTTTTTTTACTTATACAGAAATTTATTTAAATTTCCTAAACATTAATTAAAAATGAATGATATAGTACTATGAATGTATAAATAAAAATGTATTTTTTGTTTATGTGGAAAGAATTTTTGCACGCATGTAGATAAAATTTAAGAGCAGAGATATTAATAAGATATTATTATATAATCATGAAGAAATTTATTACGTCCATTTTCTGAACTATATATAACTCGATACCGTTTCAGTTTATTCTAACACAACTCATACTAACATCTTTCAAGTAAGCGATTGATTTTGATCCATTTTTAACAACTTTTCCTTTGCTTTTTATAAAAGCATCATACTAACAACTTATTTCATTTGATGTAAAGGGAAATAGTTTGTTGAGTAATTGTAAAAAATGTCGGTGAAGGCTAAAACAATGCAGCGAATTGAGAAGGAATTCAAGGTCATGACCTCCGAAAAGTCTTTGTACAGTACTGGTTAGTAGTTATTTTTTCAACATTATTTAAAAGTTGTATTCACATTTCTAATTCTAAATAAAAAGTTATGTTCAATACAAATATTTTCATTTATAATCACAACCACATTTATATGTAAAGTATTATAACTTTTTCGTGTCAACTATAATAATATTGTTTGTTGATGATTTGTATCAACATAGGTAGAGACTCCAACGACGTTTTCAAATGGAATGCGATGATTTAAGGACCTGAGGGTACTCCCTACGATGGTGGCATGTTTCGCATTGACATCCAGTTTCCTAATGATTATCCATTTAAACCACTCAAGGTTCGTTATATATTATTAAAATTTTGAAAATTTGAGAGGTTAAATGTGTTCTTTAATTACTAAAGTAAGTTATGTTTCATGTTTTGTTTTGTCATTTTTTTTAATAGTTTACATTCAAAACTCTGATTTACCATCCAAATATCAATTCCAATGGATCGATTTGCCTTGACATCCTTAAAGACAAGTGGAGTCCTTCTCTCACTGTTGAAAAGGTTCAAAACTTGATTCATAAATCAAATGTTTTGGTTTATGTTGTTCACTTTGTTATTTCTCATTATATACATTCATTGTTGTCATAAATTTAAGTATTACTTTTGTCAAATTTGTTAATATATAAATAACAAGTGCTTATATCCATAACTTCACTATTGGCGGACCCAAACCCAGATGATCCTCTTGTACCTGAAATTGGAAAACTCTTCAAAAACAACAGGTTTGAATTTGACCAGAAAGCCCGAGAATGGACCGAACGACATGCTTAAAAAATATAGTTGTTTTCTTATTTTGGAGTTTGTCAGATATCTCCTATTTATTAGCCATCAATTGCTTCCTGTGATATGTTATTCTTAACTTCTTATCTATTATAAATAAAAGTCCCATTATTCGTTTACATTTTACGTATCAGATATCAAACCATTAATATAAGTTATTTTGTTTTACTTCAAAATAAGTGATACATAATTTTGGATAGTTTAACATTTTAGATCCGTGTTTTTAATATGATTGTAGTCACTTAGAAAAGCGACATCTCAAAAGTCTAATAAGACTACTTCCAATGGTGAGATTTAAGAAGAGTTCTTAGATTTTAAATAATATAAAGTAATAGAAAATATGAGATTGATTTTTAAATGAGGTAAATAAGAACCTTTGAGATCTTATTAAGAACTACAGTTCACACATGTCAATAAATGATTGGACAAATGTTTTATTTACAATTTAAAATTTAAATAAATAATTAGAATACATTATATTTATTAAAATATTATAAATAAGAAACTAAAAGGGGTTTTACCCATTGAGGATGCTCTAAGGAATTAATATTTTGTCATAGGAATCGAGGAAATGGACTTGTAAACTGGTTTTCATATATTCACATCCACAAATTTTAATTAATTATAATTAAAAAAAATAAGTAAAATAAGAAATTTCACTAATGGTAATTTATTTTTTATTATGTTAAATTATTGAAGAAAAAAATAGTTAAAAGATAAGCACAAAATAAGCAAAACATAAGCTCAACACACGAAATGTAAGTTCTTCTAAGTTCTTGCAAAAGTAGAATATTATTTAAATGGGTTTTTTATACATATGAATGAAGGGTATTTTGGAAGTTTAGGTTTGCCCAAAATTCTAAACAAATAAATGCTAGTTTCATGGAAAATATCGTTATTTTTAAATATTCAGTTCTTAAAAATTGGATTTTGCTACTAGTAATTGAATGATGCCTATATGCATATATATATACAGTATTTATATATTTGTGGCTGAAAGCACATAAAATGTTTAAAAAAATTGATACAAAATCATTAACTAGTACATAAAGTTGTTTCACATGTTGTAGGCTGATTGTAAGGGTAGTCAGTAGTATCCATAACTCGAGAAACTGATAACAATAATTCTGCATTTTGGCTTCTTTTTTTGTAAGATAAATATTAAAAACTATTAGGTTATGCTTTTTACATTCCATTTTTTTTTCTGATGTTTTTTGGTTTGAATGGTCCAAACTTTTTTACATGTTTGTATTTCACCATCGAAATAGAAATTGGGGATCTAGAGCAACTCATTCTTTTCTAAAAAATAGATATCCAGTTCAATCAAATTACTTACATAAAGACTGGATTAAGATTGAATGTGCTTCCTGGACTCTATTCTCAAACAAGATTTTGCAGAGGAAAGTTGAAAAACTTGAGTGTCGTCTTCTGAGCTGGAAGAGTTGCAAGAGAGGCTAATAGCAGCATAAGCATGGTCTGAAAAAACTGGTTCCCCAAAGGACACTGGAAAATTGTAATGACCAAGTATCATTCACCAAAACCCTGCGAGGCTTCTTTACTATTGGATGAGCTTTCCTCTGATTCCACCAAGTGAAGGAGCAAGCTCTACAAGTGAGGTCCAGAAGAGAAGAATTGAGGAGGCAGTCTCTGAAATCTTTAGTGGCCATATCAACACCAAACCCATCAGAATAAGAATGTTCATTTGGGTTGAGGATTTGATTAACGTCACCAAGAACTGTCCATGTTTTTTTCCATTATAGACCGACTCCTAGACATGCTTATAATCTCATCCTAGAGTTTATCTATTTCCGCTTTTTCATTTGAAGCATAAACAAAAGAAACCACCATCGGTTAGCTTGAATTAGGTGTGTACCTCACATGTAACCATTTGGAGCGATTTTGAGATGATACATACTTTAACACTAGGGTGCCAGAGGATCCATATCTATACACATATGTATATTAATTGATTTTGAGGCCTTTGCTTCGCTCACTTTGGCGTAGTAGTCTCTGAGACACAACTTCCATGAACTCAAACTATTACTCTACCTCCTTGTCAACATCAACACTATCCGTTTCACTAGAAGAGATGTATGATGAGACAGGATCAGCTCCTCAGACATCAGCAGATGTGTCTCCACTTGTAATTCCACTAGAGTCTGGCCCTCTATATTCCACAACCTTCAATTTAGAATCCTATGAAACTATACAAACTTGAAACAGACAATGAAACGAAGAAATAAATAGAATCCTAGAAAAATATAGTACCAAGAAATAGACATCCACGTAAAATAATACGTCTTTTGTTGAATATGTGGCTCCAGTTTGGAATATAAGTCTCAGTTGAATACCAACTAAACACACTAACTATGAAACAATCTAGTCATACAATATTCTATAAATATAGAAAATATTATATAACATTTAATCTGTAAGAAGTCTATGAACTATCTTTGCAACTTGGCTTAGAGATTGATAGAGTAAGAGATAGTGGGAGTTATGAAGATAGTATATATAATAAAAATTCATAATATTGCCAAGAACATGAACATTACCACCTTAAAATACCTTTCTTTTATGCTTCACACAATTAAACTTTTTTCAAAAACTGACACTATAATCTACTTTAATTCTGCTACCATTTTATACAACAAATATGTTTATCTCAAAATCGCATCATCGCCAATGTATGAGAGGTTACCTAGGAAATATAGAAAATAGAATAAAAAATATTAGGCATCACTTATATTTATAGTTATCACTTATCAATGTTGTCAGAGATCGAAGAGAACATTACTTAGCTAAGATGGTGATGTCCACAAGACATGCATAGCGTTCAAGTCACTCAGGTTTGTTGACTTGAGTGATGCTTTATATAGTTCTCTTAGTTTTCTGGAGTCTTCGGATCTTGCACAAGTCTGAGACTTGCTTGTTCCTTCCGCTGGTAAAGATAAGGCCAACATTCGCTTTAGAACCATCTGCAACTGGGCCCAGAATTTGGTGTAAAGCTCCGGGTACTCAGTTCTTAAAGATTCCGCATATGTTTCGGAGATATAACGGCCTTCGAGCAAGCTAGACAAAGCTGACTCAAGCATCTTACGGAGAAACATGAGAAGTTATGAATATATTATACGGTAAATCACAAAGAACAAATAAAGCTAGAGAGAATTGAGCACTTACAGCGTTTAATTGCCAAAAGTTTGAAACGCTGAAGGAAAGAGCCGATCTCTCTATCAGGATCGTAAGGAACATTGAAGGAAGATTCTCGGGGCCATAGAAGTCCATTGATTTCTGCCAATTTCTATCTGCCAACAAAGCGTACTGCTTGGCTCTCTGGATGATATTACTCTCGGGTTTAGGAGAATTTCCTTGACGCTCCGTCTCCAAAAACCTCAAGCAGCAATTTTTGTGATACCGTGCTAACTGAAGGTACGCGTATGCGGCTTCTTGTTTGCGAATTTCTCCAAGAGATTCATATAGAGCCAACGCCTCTCTTATAGCATCACTGGCTGATATTACATCATGTTTTCTCAAGTCACTGGATTTCACATCAGAAGATGAATCATGAGTGTTTTCCAGGATACTCTTCTGTTCGTGATCTGCAGCAGTTGTATCTTCGTTTGCTAAAAGCATTCCAAATCTGAGATATGTATGGGCAAGCTGTGTGTATACTTCAATTTTCAGATTGTCTGGAACCGAACTAGCCTCTTTAGTGGCAACACTCAGTTCTGTCTTTGCTGCCATGTAATATCTAAGTGACTTGCTGTATTCTACTTTTGCAGTCCCAAGAGCTTGTTGGTAAGCATTTTTAAAAGCAGGATGCAGTTTGAGAGCCTCTATTTTAGGAACCATTTCTTCAGCTAGAGCTCGTCGCCCATGACCCAAGTTGCAGTTGATTAATATAACATTAGTATGATCGCAAACTTCCTTGAATGCCACTATAGCATCAGCAAAAACGTCTTCAGCTTTGTTCAATTCTTTGCTCCCGAGACGGTTCCGACCAAGTTCATTACATACCCACCCTTTCTTTCTAAGAACAGAATGCAACTCATTACAGCCACTTGGAAGCTCCTGTAATGCTCTTCGAGTTTCCTCATAACAATTTAAGGCAGCCAACAGATTGCTTTCTGCATCATCAGTCTTAGACACCTTAAGATATTTGAATATTCCACCTTTTTTTGCTCCTGAGGTTCCTTTAGAGTTGAATTCATTCTGCTCCAAAGGAAAAGCTTCCTTTGTTCCCTTGGATGTATATTCTTCTTTATTGCTCATGTTCTCAACTTTGAAATTAATACATTCATCTTCAACATTTCGTGAGAGCCTGCTGGCGACATTCTTGGACTGTAATTTTCTATTGTGCTTCCTGCTGTGAGGCACTGTACGAGCACTACTTCCATTGCTGCTACTTGCGCTGCTTCCACTGCTTGCTCTATCACTCTTACAGCTGCAATTTACTAATGAACACGAGGCACAATTTTGACTATACTCAGTTAACTTTTTCTTGAGTCTCTGTACTTCCTTTACTACTTCAGACGGCATTTTCAAATGATTGGTTGATTTCCCCTTTGATCTCCTGGAGAGCTCCTGACCTTTAAGAATGTGGAACTGAACATATATGTCGCCAACCAACATCCATACTTTAGCCCAGAAGAGGCGTGTTGATGAAAGTTCTCCAACACTGATGTCACATGGCCCTGATTTTGCTTCTAAATCTTTTACTTGCGTTGTTGATTGCGATTTTGACTGCAATGAAAGAGACTTGTTCATTGAGGAAACAAACAATGTCTCCTCAAACTTCTGAGGCATTGATCCATAAACCGAGCAAGCTAATTCCACAGTATTCAAAGCTTGGTGCAACTGCCCATCTTCTTTGTAAGCTTCCCCTAGAGACAGATATGATTCACCGAGAAGCAGAACGAGGTTCCACAATTTCCTGTCTAGTTTAGATGTTGGAAGCCACTTACGGATATCACAAACCTCAATACAATCAGGATCACCACATGCACACTTGGACAAATCAGGCAACATATCATGAAACACATCCTCCTGTTCGGAAGATTGTAGTTGCCGTGTCCACCTCAGAGACTTTATAGCTTGAGAAATATGGTTTATTGCTGCTACTTTCGATGAGATTAGACTAGCTGTAGACTGGCATACCGGACTAAGATCGAAAGTAGTATCTGAACTGGAGTTCACTGCAGAGCTTTCAGTATCATGGGAATCTAAGGTATCTGAATGTATGAGTTCATTGCAAGATGACACATTTGCTACCAAATTTGGTCTAACAGATATTAAAGGCGCTATATTAGAAACTGAGCTATCTTCAGTGAACTTGTCCTCTAGTAAAATCACGGCCTCATTTTCATGGTCAACAATAGTAACAGGATCAAGTGATTCCTCCTCTAGGTCTGTTATTTTGACTTCACGTTGCACACTATTAGACTCAAAAGTCAAATCAAATTCCTCGTCATTGTTCAGAATGAGCCTTGCAAACTGCTCGTGTGCATATGCCCGCACAACCTACCAGAATGGTATCACTAATGAGTACCCATCAAAGGTTTAAAAAGAAAACAGCTCAATGATAGTAAGAAAATCTTTTAACGACCAATACCATATGATCAGGCCCGTCCAAGCAATTTAAACATTGTCTGAGAAACCTAGCGCACTTGTTTCTATCATTCGGCACCTACAAAAGATGCAAAGTGTCAGAAAGGCGGCAGTTAAGTTTTTATTGAGATTAATATTCTGTCTCCTTACCACTGACAAAGAAAGCCTATGACCAACACGGTAAAGAAGATTTCCTAAAGAAAACATAGAGTCACTTCTCCCACTGTGAATCAAAGATGGTAATGAGCTCGCGCTGTCATTATGAACGCTTGATTGGTTCTTTGAAATAATGGAAAGATCAAAGAGCTGAAGCACATCTTCACCAGCACTTTTGTAGAGCTGAAGAGGACATATCCAAATCATTCTGAGTAAGCAATGACATAAACATAAATAATTTGGAGGAATGATATAACAGTTTCACAGATAATTAAAACGTTACCCAATAAGCTCCAGGATCCTCTTTGCAATTTGATTGAAGAAACCTTAAAACAGTAAGGCCGTTTTGCTGAACAACATGAGGATGAAAAGCAGGTGTACCATCCTCAGAGATACCTTTTAGTAGAAATATATCGTCTGTTTTCAAAAGCTCATACCCTTGGACAATACCGTTCTCATGATAGCAAATTGCTAACTCGGGTACACTGGCCATTACATTATCAAGCCAAGCTTCAAGCCAGGTTAAAGGTGTAACCTGCATGAAAAGAGAATAATTAACAAAGTCTACAGGAAAAATGAAAAAGCAGAACCACTTAGAGTTTAACAGTAACCTTTTGGCTAACATCCCACAAGTGCAAGCTTACAGCCAGATATTTTTCATTGCTGAACAGAAGCAAATCACTCCCCAAAAGCATGCGGAAGTTGTGGAATTGCCAAAATAGAACTCTTAAAAATTCGTTGCTCCCACCTCTTCTATGTTTTTCAGAGTCTCCGGCAGGCTTGATCTTTTCACTGATTTGAGTGTTTTTTCTTACCGGCTCACGTGCCTTGGTTTTTTTGCTCTTCTTCTTTTGACAAATGAAACCGTCCTGTTTAGATTGTTTGCTACTCCCTGCAGGGTTGTCAAGTCTGTTGTCTGGGGCACTATCACAATTCTGTTGAAACCCATGAGAATTCTCTCCCGCAGGGAGAGCAGACGAACTGGAGTGTTTCTCTGTAAGTGGGCGATGCGTCGGGGGAATATCACACGCCTCCATCCTCACTGAATGCATAGCAAAGTTTAGAAACAAAGATTCATCCACATTTTTTGTACATTTGGGTTGATTATTGTGCCTCCTAATCAGTTTCTCTCCCTCTTCAACATCAGGTCTGCATCACACAAAAAATATTCCCAACATAAAGACTTACTGAAAATCACACAATTTAAAAAAATAAAAAAAAAAATAAGTAAAAGAACGCACCCAGGGTTCAAGACAAGAGTCTGCCCAACCCGCTGAACTGCTATCGAGACGCGAGCTTTCGAGTAAGGTATCTTAAAAATTTGCTTAAGAATATCAACAGGTGCAATCACGTCAATCTCATCCCCATATTCCACTAAACCCGACACAGCAAGAGCTTCACATTTCTTGCTAAGGTTCGAAGAAATAACATTAGCCTCCTTAGATATATCTGTCAAGTGAGAAAACACCATAACCACACCACCTTAAACAAAATTTAGTTGTGGAAACGAAGTAGACTAATTAAACGCCACAAGTAGAAGTAGAACAACTAAGATCACTATCAATACAAATGGTTCATTATGTTCAATATTCACAAAATGTTCACCTAATCGTGAACAACTGAGAGGAGAAAACTTACCTCCGGTGATCCTAGACTTGACGGCGGCGAGAGGTAAAACATTCTCCGGGAAATCCGTCAACAAAGGAGGCCGATTAAGATCTGTCTCCATCGGAAGCATCTGATACCTCGGAGCAGTGACGCTGCAACAAATCAAAACAAAATGTAATCAGAAGAACCGTTATATGAAGAAGAAGAAGGAAGAAGTTGGAGATGAAGTAACAAACGTTTCCTGAGACGGGAGAAGAGCCGAAGTAAAAGCCGGAAACGAGTTATCGGCGAGAACAGGTATGGAGCCACAGAGAAAACCAACTGATTTTGGCCGAACGATCTCCATCGTTCCGATACATTGAAGGTCATCTTTCGAAGCTTGAACGGAGCTTGGAAGATTAGGTAACGGCATCGACGGAGGTTGTGGAGCAGCCGATTGCTCCATTAGTGTTCGTTCGTCGTGATCTCGATTTTGGAGTAATCAAGTGATCGGTGAGGATTAGAAGGTCATGGGTGGTTCACCGGAGAGAATTCTCTCCGGCGATTTATTTTCTAGAGAGCTCTTTAAAATGGGCCAACTTGGACCCTAGTCTTAAAGTTCGTTGAAAGCCCATTATTTTCTTTTCGAATTAAAACATACACACATATCAATTCGAATACAATTTTAGCTACCAAACATTGTAATTTTTTTTGGTCTAAACTACTCCATTAACAATATTAAAGGAGTTATGTTTCCGTTTCAAATAATTTTTTTTTCCAAATTCTAAACACTATAATCTTTGAGAGATTTAAAATCATCAAATTCATAAGAATTTTTTTTGTTTATATCACTTAACCAAATGGATGTGTTCTAGTTTCATTCATTTGTAGATAAAAATAACTAACCCTGGGCATTCGGTTCAATTCGGTATTTGGTTTGTTCGGATTTTCAAAATTTTACCGAATTGAACCGAATAAAAATTCGGTTCGGGTCGGTTCAAAAGTCGGTTTTTCGGTTTGGTTATAAGCTAAAAAATTGATTCCAAACTAGACCGAATTAATTTTTTTTTTGGTTTATTCGGTTCACCAAACTTAATTCTAGGCTTGAAACCTTTATAAGCTTAAAACTAAATGGGCCAGCCACTAAAAAATGGATAAATGATCTAAAGCAAAACAAAGCCCAATTAATAATGTTAGATTGTACAAGAGAACAAGTTTCCAGAGTTGAAGCGGAGATCTATGGTGAACTACTTCTTTGAGTTAGATGAACTACGATCTGTGATGGATTAGATGAACTACGATCTGTGATGGCGCCGATGGAATGAAGAACTGATAACGATGACGGAATAAAGAAGAACGGCGGTGAGGGAGTGAAGATGGATTGACAACGGAGAAAATCGATGTTGTGGCAGTGAAAAAAGAAGAAGATAGAAGGAAGAAAGGGAAGAACGAGAAGAAAAAGGACGAAGGAGAAGAAGGATCGTGAGAAGGAGAAGAAGAAAGGAGAAGAATGTTTTTTTATTGTTAGAGGGCGAAAAATGATTTAAATCTAAGAATTTTAGTTTTTATATGTTTGCCTTTTAAACCGAGAAAACCGATTGGTTATTGAGCTCCAAACCGAACCAGCCCGATAACCGAAATCAAATAATTAAACTGTCGATCGGTTTACACTTGATTATTGAATTAATGCCGAGAACCGGAATTTTGGTTAGATCAGTTCAGTTATTTCGGTTCTTACCGAAAACCCAGGCCTAAAAGTAACAACCAAAAGCAGGGTCCAAGTTATTGTTAAGTATTTCATCATATTTTTGAGATTTTTAATTGCAGATGTTTACCAATAGAAAGTTATATAGATTGTTTGATTGCTCAAGAACTCTCGATAAATAAAACTTGATTTGACATAAAACTCTACATTTGATATTAAAAATTGACAAACTCATGTTGAAGTTTAGAGGAGTTGCTTCAAGTCAAGAAATTTTACGAAATGCATAGAGACACAGAGAACCCTAAAATTGCATAACATAAGGGAATAAACAAAAAGAGAGATAGAAAGTCGGGATTGATTGTGTTTCAAGCTTTGATTTAGTCAAGTGAGATACAAAAATTTTCATTGGTCGTATTAACAAATTTAATTAGAAAATTTATATTTTTTTAGCAAAAATGAAAATTTAGTATTTGTTTAGATTTTTTCCAATTTTTTTTTAGCGTGTATAGCTTTCTACAAGCTTGATTCGTCTTAGTCCATGATTTATGCGATCATGAGTTCATGACACCCCATAAATCCGAACTTAAGTTGGTGATGGTGATAAAACCATTAGTTCTAGTCTTGTAGGCAGGGGCGGATCTAGGTTGATAGGAGGTGAGGCACGTGCCCTACACTAAACCTATAAATTTTGGTTTGCAGAATTGGTTTGTTATAATACTTTAGCATTATTGGTTGTGTTCTATCACACTTTTGCCTCCATACCTAGGTTCCAGTTTCAACTTCTTTTCTG
Source organism: Crucihimalaya himalaica (assembly GCA_004349715.1). Lineage (NCBI taxonomy): Eukaryota > Viridiplantae > Streptophyta > Magnoliopsida > Brassicales > Brassicaceae > Crucihimalaya > Crucihimalaya himalaica. The sequence goes on along the minus strand of SMJT01000039.1, from coordinate 491,309 downwards.
ACCGGTTAGTTTTAAATGTGTTTTGATATTTCTTCATTGATATCTTAAATATTATGTTTTTTATAGAAATGATTTACAAAATTTTATATCCTGTATACATTATACACCTATATAGGTTTTAAGAAACGAATTTCTATATGTATTGATGAACTACATATTTTATTACAAAATTTATATTTTGATATGTGTAATAATTTTTGAGAAAAATAATACTATAAAATAAATAAATAAATAGATGTTGCCTCATACTAAATATTTTTCTGGATCCGCCGCCACTGCTTGTAGGTATCATAATTGGTAGATGAATGACATTGATGATGTGTTTGTTATACGTAACTTGATTAAAGTATGATTTAAGTTGTTTGAATATAATAAGTAGAATCGACTAAAAATAATTTGGACCCTAAAATAACTACACATCATATTGTGACTAAATTGATATGAGAATGTTTTCCATGTACGTATGAGTAATATGGATGGTTAGTTCGACACAAGCTAAATCTAGAAAAATATTGAAATAGTTTTGTTTGTATATTATTTGAATTCTCATTTACAACCAATGGCTAAATTTATTGTTTTGTTGATGGGAATTTTCATTTGTTATCTATCCTTATGATCCACCACTTTTTTGTTCTAAGAATTAATTCTAAAAAAGACACATAAAACATAGTCTCTTCTCCGATAACGCACTTCCGTCTTGTGCTTCCCAAACAAAACAGTTTCACAAGAGTGAAAATGCCTTCTTTGCCCTCCAGCAGGTCCAACCGGAAAAAAAAAAAAAAAAATTAACGCACGCTTACATTCTCTCTCTCTCAGCTTCTTCACTTTCCTTTTCTCTCTCTGAACCTAGCATTCAATTTCTCTGAGCTTTTCGAAAAAAAAAAAATCTCTCTCTCTCACGTTCTTCGATTTCGCATTCACTTTCTCTCACCTCTCCGATTTCTTCCTCTGTCTGAATCTGTCGATGGAAATTTCAATGTTATAGGTTCAGGGTAAAGTAAGGACGACATTAGACGGTGCTTAGGAGGCAGCGCATCAGTCGGTTGGCTTCCGGAAATTGAAGAAATTCTCAGTAAGTCTTTGTTCGTAACTTCCATGTTGTGTAACGATTTATTGACTAAATGTGTGTTCATAAACTCGGGGTTGTGTAAGAAAAATGAATTGCGCTGGGTTCTGCTCCTATTATTCTGCTTTTCTTGCTTAGTTTGTTAGGTTAAAACGTGTGTTCGGTGTTCTGTAGGCTGTGCGTAATTGGAGAAGAGGTTATGTTCTTGTTATGTTACTTTGTTAGCTTTTTTGAGTTAATTCCAAAATGTGTGTTCTGCTCCTATGATTCTGCTTTTGTTACTTACTTTGGTAGGTTACAATGTGTGTTTCCAGATTCTCTCAAGTGTTCCTTTGTAAATACTAGCCATTTCTTTGTAACAACTAGGGGTTTCGATTTATTTCTCATTGCACAGATCCTCAGATTCAAGTCCTTTCTTACGATAAATGGCGTCTTCTAGTAGGGGTTATGGTTCTTCTATTTCACCAGGTACATGGCTTCTATCCTTCAGTTGCCATCATATTCAATTCTCTTTTTGTTAAGCTGCATCAGTAAGTTATTATATATTTCCCATAATATGCATATCTGCCTACCTATGTGATGTAACAACGTCTTAAATATCGCGATTGTGTCTTATGTTGTCTTAATTACCGTTAGGATATATCAGAAAGTACTCAAAAACTTGTTTGAAGCCTCTTGGTCTCGAATTGGTTACCTAGTGTCCATTTCTGGTTACGATATATCACCTTTGATTACAGTACTGGTGGGTTCCCTCGTTTCGACTTCTTGTTAGGGTATAACACCTGTCAAGCATAACGCGGTAAATCCAGTTTGCTTGGGTTCCCTCGTTTCGACTTCTTGTTAGGGTATAGCACCTGTCAAGCATAACGCGGTAAATCCAGTTTGCTTGGGTTCCCTCGTCTATATTTGTGGTTTAGGGTTTAGTACCTCTTAGTCAGAATGTGTTTCATTCACCATGCTAAGAAGTAATATATGTCAGTTCGAACATCTACTACCACATTCCCTTACAATGCTACAATTTAATTATGCTTCCTTCTCATGTTTAGGTGATTTGCCACAAAGGATATTTGCACGTGATTGCTATCCAAGCCATGCTGTTCGTAATAAACTCTTATTCGAGACCACGCTACCTTATTGACATAATGGATGTCTTGGCTGGCACATCTGAGTTGGAGAAATTACTATGTTCTCCGCTTGGTGCATTATTCTCTCTCCCCGTCCGCCAATGTGCCTTATCTGGCGCTAGTTCACATACAGATGTTTGTATGGTACAGTTACAGACAGATCACTTAGAGGAACTTTGTTTGTGTTTGCTGGGCAGCCTTTAAGGTTCTCCCTTGTGGAGTTTGAGAAGTCATTGGCCTGCATTGTTCTGCGTTCCCAAGTGTTGATGAAATTATGGTTGAGACAACTTATGAAAAAGGCAAATCACCTTACTGGTACAAGTTGATTGGGGAAAGCTGGGTTGTGTTACTGTTGATAATATTGTTAATGAGCTGAAAAATGAAGCTAATATGCCTTCTTGGCGCAAATTTCGCCTCGCTCTCATTTGTCTAGTCGAAGGTGTTTTGCTATGTAGGAGCCAGCCTCTAAAACCTTCCATAGAAGTTGTTGAGATGTCAAAAAATGTTGATTTCTTCCAAAATTATCCTTGGGGCCGACACTCCTTCAAAAAGGATGGTTAGAATGGTGACAGTAGGAGATTACCTTCCAGATAGGGGTGCACTCATCAACAAGCTTAGCAGTCCTCATTTGGCTGTTCATGGTTTTTCGCTCTCCCTTCAGTTGTTTGCATTTAGAACAATTCCTATGCTTCTTCAATACTGCCCTTCTCTGACGATAAGTCCACTTTCCTTGATCGTGTTGTAATGCACCTCCCAAATGCAAGTCTTTCCATGCTGCTAATATTTTGGACGTTGAGGATGATCCACTTGTTAGTTCTCATCCCTCTTATGTTGCACACAATTTTTATATATTTGTTAGTACATTTGATGCGTAGCTTGTTTAACATATGATCGAACTTTTACCATGCAGATGCGAGAGACGTTGCCATATCTAATTCATCCAATTGTCATATCACCGCAGAAGTCTGACCCACGTGTGAATCTTTTAGAACGTCTCATATCTTTCGGTTTCAAGTTCTCTTCTGCGCATTAGGGTGGTTGGTGATTCATCTCTTCCTTCACTTCGTCGTTGTCATTGCAAACGCAAGCGTGGGAACAACTTCGGCCGCTTCTTCTGCTTCTGATGGACTGATGAGAAAAAAAAAGTCGAACTCGTCTACGTTTTCAACTGCTATGGTTATCTCTCCAGACATGGATACCATTTTTCAGAGAAGAATGAGGGATTCAGGAATCAATTCTTGTTGAGGTTGAACAACTTCTTTCTGGAAAAAGTTACCACAGTACGCGTGTGTAATAGCTATGCCAAGGTTCGTTTGCAGCCAGGCAAAATTCCAACAATCTCCAACAAAGTCGGCGTCCAGGCCTGCGGTTAGGACATCTTCCTCTAAATATAGTTCAAGTTTGAAGCAATGCTCATCCACGAAGAATATAATTCTAATTATTCTGATTCTCATAACAATTTATTTGAATCTCCTACTAGAGAAGCTGCATGCCCAAGTGGTCGAGCTGGAAACAGTACTTCTGCTGGTACAAAGGTAATGAGTTCTTCTCAATTTATCTCACCCTTATTACTAATCCAGTGATCCCTCAGGTATCCACAATGAAACCCCACTTTTTCAGGATATATATTTGTCTTCAAGATGCGAAAATATGCCTGGCACCCAAACTCCTCCTCTCATCATGCGTATCATCCACTCGATCCAAGCAGCGCGTCGTGGTGTGCCAAAATGTTACAGCGAACAGAGGCTTCGCATTAGTAATAGGCTTCTCTCATCTAAGACAAACATTTTGATAAGAAACTTATGCCTCCTGTGGTTTTAAGAAAAATGAGGTATTCTTGGAAGTTTTATTTACTGATACTGCTTTTCGTGAGGTCAGACTACATTACCTATTGTTCCTACGTGTTTTCTTTTCCTGTCTTAATATAATTTCTGTTTTTTTTTTCTTATATCTTCATCTGTACACCCTTTAGCACAATCCCCAGGGCAGTGAAAGTTTTGTTGGGATGGAGTACACGATTTTGCTTCACCCTCTGTTCCGCCAGCGACTACTATTAAGGGACGTCCACCAACTAAGGCTTATAAGTCTTTCTTTTCACCATGCATCTGTTTTAAACATTAATGTTTTCATTCTTTTGCTTAATCTATATCATTTGTTTTCTTGGCAGAGAAATGGTGATCATGCTGTTTCTTTATTAGATGAAGCGAGAACTTTTTTTTCACTTCAAATATTAATGAGCCGGACGGTCAGCATCTTCTCCTCCTCTTCATGTGCAATCCTCTGTCAACAATTGCTCATCAGCCACGGTTAACTGTCCACCTGTATGTTACTGTTTTCAGCCATATTTTTATCAAAACAGTTTCCATCTCTTCCCTAACTGCGAGATACCCTTTCCTTGTTTCCAGATCTCGCCAAACGTGGTTATAATGTCTATCCGGATGTCAACAAAGGATTCATTTTAGTTGACGATTCCTCTGACAATAATATTCTGTTTAGAGATCATCACCCTGATATACGTTATTGCTCACCCCATCCTCCCCGTCTCTGGAGTCCCTCTTCTTTTATCACCTCAGGCTGAAGATACAAAGGCATTCATTCCTGGTTCTGTCAGTGATGCCCCTTCTGCTTGTGATGATGTTCATAAACTACCACCGCCTTCTCCACCAAAACTTATCCGACGTAGCCAGGCGGCGATCAACAAAGTCCACATCAACTAGAAATAGCTGTATCAACTGGACCACACATAATCTCCGGAGTAAGACCAAACGCACCAGTCTAGAAATAACAGATGGTTCTGCTGCAATCTTGGGTTCTTTTAAAAAAACTCTGAAAAAGTCTCTGAACTGAAGAAATGCCTTGCACAAAAATGCCAAAAGGTGTATCTCGCTTACACTCATTGTCAGCCTTCTCTGATTTATTCAATCTACAACTTCGTCTTACATATACGTGACGTATATCTTTGTTTCGCAGGAATATATTATGACGGCGACGAATTTCCTCCTACATTGTTTAGAGACATTTCAACATCTCAACAATGGCTTACTAGTTTGGTAAGTTATCATAGGTTTTCTTACTCGCTTTACTTTTGGTACCCATACGTATTAAAATTCTTTCTGATTTATATTGCTTATCATTCTTATTGAAATTCCTTTCTCATAATCATCAAATCTTACTTGCAGGCAGCATTGATTTGTTGTCTCGTTTACTGTGGAATAACATGGACATTTCCTTGCAACCAGAGGATAACCAATTCTAGATTCCTGTTCACTACTATTATAAGGAACACAATTTTTTCCAGTTCAAAGAGGACGCCTAAAGAAAAAACACGTTCGTCTGGCAACCTTTGTTTTTTTTTATGTCCGAGGTTTGGTATTCTGTGAGGTCTACCACTTATTGTGGCTCAGGATGTTGATATGGGTACATGCCGATGAAATTGGGTGTTCAAAACAGTTGGGTTGCATTTGGTTATCGATCTGTCCAAGGCTCATATCCAATATACTTGCATACCATTTGAAGACCTAAACTCAGCTCGTTAGAGTTTTGAGGGTTTTTACTGCGACGCTTTCTGTCAGATGTTACCACTCCTCATTCGATCTGTGTTTGTGGTTCTATCTCATTAGCGCTGGCGCTGAAGATGATTCACATTTCTGTAGGGTTTGCTGGCACTGGCAACCGAATAGGCGGGGTGAGACTGTGGCCGCTTTAACATTGAAATTTATAGAGTTTACATGCCCAACAATCTAATTGCTGCAATGGACTGCACATTACGCCGGTGCAGTTGGTATAAACGCTCAAAATGTCTTACGCGTTGACCTTTTATAGAAGACGTATGTTGGGACCCTTATGAAGCTTTTGGCATGACTGTTGGCTCTCTGCTTTGCGTCTTCCGCATAACTTTTTCGAAATTCTTTAGTTTAAACATTGTTCTGAGTTGTACAAATTA